>CM069140.1:82308324-82723324 GCA_035221665.1 Okamejei kenojei | reverse complement strand
CAGAATTAAAGGACGTAGGAAGGAGATGAGGAGGAATTTCTTTAGTTAGAGGCTGGTGAATCTGTGGAATTCTTTGCCACAGATGACTGTGGAGGCCACGTCAGTGGATATATTTGGCAGAAATAGATATATTCTTGATTATAGACAATAGACAATAGGTGCAGGAGTAGGTCATTCAGCCCTTCGAGCCAGCACCGCCATTCAATGTGATCATGGCTGATCATCCCCAATCAGTACCCCGTTCCTGCCTACTCCCCATATCCCCTGACTTCGCTATCTTTAAGAGCCCTATCTAGCTCTTTCTTGAAAGTATCCAGAGAACCGGCCTCCACCGCCCTCTGAGGCAGAGAATTCCACAGACTCACAACTCTCTGTGATAAAAAGTGTTTCCTCGCCTCCGTTCTAAATGGCTTACCCCTTATTCTTGAACTGTGGCCCCTGGTTCAGAGGTTTTGGGGAGAAGGCAGGAGAATGGGGTTAGGAGGTGTAATGAGTCGAGTGGTACACACGTCAAGATACAACACATATTATTGAAGTCCACTTACAGCATTGGTCTGCAGGACATTACAGTAACTAGCAGCTACTCAGACTGAATTATGTAAGCAAGATCTTGGTAATATAAATTGCATATTAGGTGGAGCAACTATTAACAAGCTCTACAATTGGTTAATGGGAAATAACCAATCTACATCTTTCTTTGTAGAAACAAAATAAAGCATAGATACATGGAAAGTTGGTGGCCAAGCAATATAGTAGCCGGAACATTAATAACGCAAATGGGGAAGTATAGATAGTTACACAAAATTACCGTATCTAGTGGGTGCCTGTTGATCCGCCCGGCACATGTGAGGTACAAATCCGCATCTCCTGCTTTCACCGGTGAAGTGACTGGGAAGGGGACAGGGGATGTGACCGGCGACGGCACCGGAGATCCGCCGGGTAGAAGTGGTGAAGTAGGCGAGCTGGCTGCTGAACACTGTGGAGAGGCAGCGCGGGACACAGTCTCTGGTAGTGGAGCAGCTGGCCCGGTAGTGGGAGGGTATACAAAACGCGACACCTCGGAAATTTTGTATCTACCTTGAATGTTTAAATGACAATAAATTGGCATTCTATTCTATTCACTTCTATCTACAGAGTCACAGGACACAGTTCCTTCACAGGAAGGAGATGTTAACGGTTGCGTCTGTAAATGACCCTGTCCGCGCTAACCAGATAGGAGCGTGGTTCTTTGGCAGGGCTGTGGATGTGACCCAGATCCCAGGCTATAGCCTTTGTTGGTCTGGAGGCAAACAACCTGTCCACTGGAGCGAGGTTGAAGTGGCTTACTGGATTTGTCAAAAAAACGTTTTTGTGCATCGCGCTTGAATTGTAGTTGTTTCTGGACCACGGGCGGAGAACGGACCCGTGGCTGCAAAAGCTGCTGGGCACAGGCAGGGCAGCACGGGTTTGACAAGACATCAGTCGTTGGGCTGGAGAACCCAGTATGGGATCCCTGGCAATGTTCCTTAAATTGAGCAGGTCCAGGTAGACGTCAGATTTAGCAAGATAAGAACGCTCCATTAGTTGTTTAGCGCTTCGGACAGCTCGTTCGGCGAGTCCGTTGGATTACGGAAACTCAGGGCTGCTGGTGATATGTCGGAAGTCCCTTCGTTGAGCAAAGTTTTTGAACAGCTGGCTGGTGAACTGGCTGCCGTTGTCAGATGGAAGGCGTGCAGGGGAACCGTGCACGGAGAAATGGCATTGCAACTTCTGGATAACTGCTTCAGATGTGATGGTTTGGAGTTGATCAATGTCAAACCAGCCCGAAGAAGAACCAGATAGTATTTCCCATGCCATGCGAATATGTTGGTGACTACAGTGGACCACGGTAGAGGAGGAACCGGATGTGGCACTAAGGGATGCTTCTGCTGGTGTGGCGTCAGGCTTTTGCAGATGGCGCAGACTTCAGTTTTGCCACGTATATACTTGATCATACCAGGCCAGTAAAACATGCTCTGTGCCTGTTGTAAAATTGCCCCCACGTCGGGGTGGCCCCTGTGGACAGCATCGAAGTACTTGTCCCGGAGGATGGCTGGGACAACTGCCTTGTGGCCCTTGACTATAATCCCGTCCTGTAACACCAGTTCATCGCGAACCAGGAAATGACAAGAGGGAGAGATAGATCTACAGGAGGGAGAGAAAGATCAGCCATGATTGAATGGTGGAGTAGATTTGATGGGACAAATGGCCTAATTCTGCACCTATCACTTATGATCTTATGAAAACCGGAGCACATGGAGAAACGCTACGCAGTCACAGGGAGAAAGCACAAACTCCACACAGGGCACTTGAGGTCAGGATTGAACTCAATTCTCTGGTGCTGTGAGGCAGCAGCTCTACCAGCCGCACCACCGTGTTTTTTAATTAAAACGTGAAGAGCTGGAGGAACTCAGCGGGTCAGATAGTATCTGTGCAGGGAAATGGACTGACAATGTTTTGGATCGGGGCTCTTCTTCAGACTCAGGTATTAGTGTCTGTCCATTTCCGTCCACAGATGCTGCCTGATGCACTGAGTTCTTCCACACTGAGTGCTTTTCCCTCAAGGTACCAACATTGTAGTCTGTTCTGGCCCCAATTCCTGCCCACTGAGACCAGCAGCCAGTAGTCAAGAGTGTTTCATTGTCATATGTAGCAGCAACAGTACAATAACATTCTACTTGCCCGTAAATGCGCAATAATCAATAATACGATAAATTAAAATTCAGTAACACTAGGTAGCCAGCTCATAATGGTGCATCACTGACACAGTCCGCAGTAAATCACAGTTGCTGTGGTTGGTAGACGCAAGGAACTGTAAATGCCAGAATCTTATGTAGAACACAAGGGGTGGAACTGTGGTGCAGCGGATAGAGCTGCTGTCCCACAGCGCCAGAGACCCGGGTTCGAACCTCGGCTCATCTCTTTGTGTGGAGTTTACACTTCTCCCTGTGACTGCGTGGGTTTTCACTGGGTGCATCGGTTTCCAAAGACGTGCAGTTTGTAGGTTAATTGGCCCTCTGTAAATTGTCCCCTGGCATGTAGGGAGTGGTTGGGAAAGTGGGAGAAGAGAGCTAGTGTGAATGGGTGATCAATGGTCGGCACGGACTCGGTGGGCTGAAGGACGTGTTGCCATGCTGTATCTCTAAACTAAACTGAACACAAAGCACTGGAGGTACTCAGTGGGTCAGGCAGCATCATCTGAAGAAGGTTCCCAACCCAAAACGTCACTTATCCATTCGCTCCACAGATGCTGCCTGACCCACTGAGTTCCTCCAGCACTGTGTTCTGTTGCTGAGGTTAGTGCTGTGCAGCGTTCCTGATGGTTGTTGGAAGAAGCTATGCTTTAGCATACAGCTATTGGGGCAGACACTATCCTGACCCGCAGACAGTCCGCAGACAGCTAGCCAACAGCCTGTAGCCACTGGGCTTCCAGACCCTGGAACAAACCCTTGTACAACCAGCCACCAGAGGGCAGTCATTCACCATCATCCACACTCACCATCCTCCACACTCACAGTGGGTCGGGCCAAGGCACTTACACTTCTGTAGCACCATCCCTCAACCCCAGGATCTCCAAAATACCTCACAAGCAATGAACAATTCTGGACGTTCAGTCACGGTTGTAATGGAGGAAATACGGCGGCTATTTTTTGCATAGCCGCCGTATTTCCACGTGAAGGATACAAACCAGTCTGAAGAAGGGTCCCGACCCAAAACATTCTATCCACTCCCTTCACAGATGCTGCCTGACCCTCTGAGTTCCACCATCACCTTGTGCTTTTACTCATGATTCCAGCATCTGCAGACCTTGCGTCTCAAAGGATACCAACCAAGCTATCTAATTTGTTGATATTGGTCATTCATTCATCGGCGGTCACTGGAAACGAGTATGACTGTCCCCTCCTCTCCATAGGGCCGTCTACTTGTGGGTCTGCAGATTTCTGTAGAGGCCGATCCATGATCCACACACCTTGGTGCAACGTGGGCAGTGGAGACTGGCGGTGGTTGGTAGTTGTCGAGCCCCCTTCTCTCTCTCTCTCCTTACGGTGCTGTTGTTACGACGGAGTTCTGTTTCATGACGTGCAGTTTCTTCGTCCAGTGCAATGTGCTCCCAGTTGCTCGATGTGATGTGGAATTTCTTCAGACTGTTCTTGATGTCCTTGAAGTGTTTCTTTCGCCCGCCGAGGGCTCGCCGACCTTCCTTCAGTGAGATTTATTTAGGGAGATGTGTGTTGGACATGCGGATGACATGGCCAGTCCATCGAAGTTGGTGTTGCATTATTGTGGGGGTGATGCTGGTCATGTTGGCTTCCTCCAAAACGCTGATCTTGGTGCATTTGTCCTCCCAGCTGATCCTCAGAATCTTTCATAAGGATCTTTGATGGTATTGTTCCAGGGCTCTCAGGTGCCTGCTGTAGGTGGTCCATGACTCGACTCCATACAACAGGGTGGAGAGGACAACGGCTTTGTAGACCAGCAGTTTTGTTTGAGCCTTTAGGTCTCGGTCTTCAAAGACTCTTTTCCTGAGTCTGGCGTAGGCTCCACTGGCACAATTTAGGCGATGGTTGACCTCAGAGTCGATGTCAGCTTTTGAGCTGCCAAGGTAAGGGAAGTGGTCAACGTTTTCATGAGTGGTGTCGTCCACCATTATAGTGGGCTGGGTAGACGGCTGGTTAGGTGGAGGTTGATGTAGGACCTGGGTCTTCTTGATGGCTAAGACTAGGCCCATGGCTCTGTATGCCTTGGCAAAGGCATTCAAGGATGCCCTGGAGGTCTTCTGCAGAGTGTGCTGCAATGGCGCAGTTGTCCACGTACGAAGCTCCATGATGGCGATGTTACTGACTTTGCTCTTGTCCTTCAACCTATTAAGGTTAGTGGAGCGTCACAATCTATTAACCTTAGTGGAGCGTCACAACGGCTGGGAAGGTGGATGAAGGCTGCAGCAGAAAAGGGTTTCCAGTCAACTTGGACTCCATGCCACTGGATCCTGACCCAGATCTGTCAAGGACCGTGGGATGGCTGTCTGTGCACCAGTCTCCCCACGTTAAACAAAGTCATGCACAGGCGTCCTCCATATAGGGAATCCACCCTAACACCCCAGAATAAGTCCTATGGCGACCAGCAAGTGACGACGGGGGCAGGATTGTGAGATCTGGAAATCCCTAGTCATGAGCTGGCACATCAGGCGTTGGAGGCTACATTCAGTCGCTGGACTCTTGGAACAACGCAGAAGAGCCCTTCGGCAGCAGCACCCACAACTGAGCCAGTGGGCTGGGTAGTATCCACTCTACTCACCCCACTTGGGGAAAGGGTTAGAAAAGGTGCCCTAAAAATAGCCTGCCTCAAACTTACCGACTGGATTATCACGTCCAGAGTAATCACCACACGCAGTCAGAAATACAGAAATATGAATATGAACTTTGGAGCATGGAATGTGCACACATTGATGGACAGTGCAACCAGTAATGGACCAGAGAGGAGAACCGCGATCATTGCTGGAGAACTGAGAAGATGCCTGAATGACAATAGCTGCCCTTTGTGAAACTCGGCAACTGAAGGAGGAGAAGGGTGGCTGCACTTTGAAAGCTGCTGATGAGCCCAGGATCCATGATGTTGGGTTTGCCATCAGGAACCAGCACATCAGCCACCTCTCTGAACTTCCTGTGGGAATCAGTGAGCCTCTCATGACCATCCGTCTGGCGCTTGCCAACAACCCGATGGCAACAGTTGTGAGTGCCTATGCCCCTACTTTAGACTTTGAAGAGGAAGTAAAAGAGACCTTCTACGCCTGCTTGGACGAGACAATTTCTAGAATCTCCAGGGAGGATAAGATTATTCTCCTAGGAGACATCAGCGCCAGGGTCAGCCGGGACCAACAGATCTGGAAGGGTACTATAGGAAAGGAAGGCATCAGGAACATCAACTCCAATGGAGCTCTGCTTCTCAGCAAATTGATGTTGGTAAAACATAGAACATAATCCATATCCAATCCCTGCATATCCATGTACTCGCTGGAATTTAGGAGATTGAGGGGGGATCTTATAGAGGCTTACAAAATTCTTAAGGGGTTGGACAGGCTAGATGCAGGAAGATTGTTCCCGATGTTGGGGAACTCCAGAACAAGGGGTCATAGTTTAAGGATAAGGGGGAAGTCTTTTAGGACCAAGATGAGAAGATCTTTTTTCACACAGAGAGTGGTGAGTCTGTGGAATTCTCTGCCACAGTAGTTAGTAATAGGTAGTTGAGGTCAGTTCATTGGCTATATTTAAGAGGGAGTTAGATGTGGCCCTTGTGGCTAAAGGGATCAGGGGGTATGGAGAGAAGGCAGGTACAGGATACTGAGTTGGATGATCAGCCATGATCATATTGAATGGCGGTGCAGGCACGAAGGGCTGAATGGCCTGCTCCTGCACCTATTTTCTATGATTCTATGTTTCTATCTGCCTATCCAAATTGTCTTAAACAAAACTAACTCTGAGAGTGCAACACTGTTCTGTACCAGTTATTGGTATCAGTTTAGTTTAGTTTATTGGCACATGTAAATCTTTTTTGTTGCACGCTATCCAGTCAGCGGAAAGACTGTACATGATTTCAATCAGGCCATCCACAGTGTACAGATACAGGATAAAGGGAATAACGTTTTCTGCAAGGTATAGCTCAAGGGTCTCCAATGAGTATTGGTTTATTATTGTTGCATGTACTGAGATCGAGTGAAGAACTTAGTGCTGTATGCCATCCAGTCATACCATACCATACCATACCATACCATACAAAGGCAGTGTAAACAGAATACAGACACAAGGAACTGCAGATGCTGGTTTACAAAAAAGGACACAAAATGCTGGAGTAACTCAGTGGGCCTTTTAGTTCTTTAGGGTCTTTTTTTTGTTATGTTGCCTGACTAGCTGTGTTACTCCAGCACTGTGTGTCAGAGTACAAAATATTTAGTGTTACAGCTACAGAGAAAGTGCAGATAATACATACTGTGCAAGGGTCACAATGAGATAGATTGGAAGATCTGGAATTTATCCTTAGCTTATGAAGAGTCTGATCACAATGTGGAAGCCGTCTTTAAACTGTAAAGATTCTGCGTAGAAACAGGCCCTTCCACACCAACTAGCGATCACCCCGTACACTAGCACTGTCCTACACACGAGCGACAATTTACAATTTCACCAATGCCAATAAATCTACAAACCTCTATGTCTTTGGGATGTGGGAGGAAGCCTATCAGGCAACTGAATCATCCTACCACAGTCAGAGAGCAGTGCTGAACTACTATCTACCTTGTTGATGACCCTCGGACTATCCTTGATTGGACTTTGCTGGTTTTACCTTGCATTAAACGTTATTCCCTTATCATGTATCTACTACACACTGTAAATGGTTCGATTGTAATCATGTATTGTCTATCCGCTGACTGGTTAGCAAGTAACAAAGGCTTTTCACTATACCTAGGTACACGTGCCAATAAACTAAACTGCAACAACCAGAGCACCCAAAGAAACCCACGCGGTCACAGGGAGAATATACAAACTCCGTACAGATGTTGTCAGGATCGAACCCAGGCCTCTGGCGCTGTAAGACAGCAACTCTACTGCTGCGCCACCATGCCGCCCTCTATTTATGCACAGGGCCTAGCTATAGCAACCTCAATTGCAGCTCAGTGCCCAGGTCTGGGCATCTATGGAAGGATAAAGTAGACTTGCTGGAATATTGACCCCCCAAAGACTAAAGTATAGAAACTTGCCTCTCATTCTCAAGGTCCTGGAATGTTTTGCTTTCAAGTATTGAGTTTAGTTTGTTTATAGTCACATGTACCAAGGTACACTGAAAGCTTTTGTTGTGTGCTAACCAGTCAACGGAAAGACAATACTTGATTACAATTCAGTCATCCACGGTGTATAGATACAGGATAAATGGAATAACGTGAATAACGTGTTGTGCAAGATAAAGTGCGATAGACCAAGGGTCTCCAATGAGGTAGATATAGTAGCTCAGGACTGCTCTCTAGTTGTTGGTAAGATGGTTTAGGATGTATATCATCGGTCAAGAAGAATGGAACCAGGGTCAAAGGTCAGACATTGTGGACAGGGTTTCAGGAGTGAAGGTCCGGAGATGGTGGGAATGTTGTTGCCGAGTCATTTACCGGAGCACAGAGATGCCATCACAAACATTCTTGGCATGCCATCCTTTGGCCAAACATATGGAGATCGGCCACTGGTCGGCTTGGATCCCAATGACAGTCCAGGCTTGTGAGGCTGAACAACAACTACTGCTGCCCCCCCCCCCCCCCCCCCCACCAAGCCTATAAATAGAAGCTGAGATCACAAAGGCAAGGTCAACATTCACATGCCGTGTCCAAATCTAGACACTACACTTGCAGGTTACAAAGAATGTTTAAACGCTTACCCAATGGTCCTTTTATTTGTTTTAATTCATGAATCATAGTCATAGAGTCGTAGAGCTGTCCAGCATGGAAACTGGTCCTTCTGCCCACCTTATTTATACTGACCCATTCCTTCTATCCAGAGATGCTGCCTGTCCTGCTGAGTTACTCCAGCATTTTGTGTCTATCTTTGGTTTAAACCAGCATCTGCAGTTCCTTCCTACACTGACCAAGTTGGCATATTGAACATCCCATTTGCCTGCATTTTGGCCCATTTCCCTCCACACCCTTCCTATCAAATTTTTTGTCCAAGTCCTTTAAAAATCGTCATTGGATCCACTTTTATAGCTTCCTCTGGCAGCTTGTTTCAGATATGGACTACCTTCTGAGTGAAAAAGATGCCTCTTAAATCTCCTCTTAAATCTCTCTCCCACCTTAAGCCTGTGTCCGTTCTTTTTAGAATCCTCTACCCTGGGAAAAAGGCTGTGAACGTTCACTTAATGCATGCCTCTCATGTTCTTGTACATCAAGGCATTGATGAGGCTGCTGAAAGTGGTTAGGCCAAGTTCAAAGCAGCAGAAATATTTACCACCAGCCGCTGTACCCTTATGGCCTGGCCTTTCCCTCCCTTTACCATTAGACCGTGTAGACAAAGGAGATAGTGGTCGACTTCAGGAAGCGAAGCAGTACACATACTCCAGTACATGTTGATGCTGCAAAGTAGAGATGGTTGAAAGCCTCAAGTTCCTTGGAATAAATATCACCAGCAACTTGTCCTGGACCACCCATATCAAAGCAAAGACGAAGAAAGCACACCAATGCCTCTAATTCCTTACAAGCCTTAGGACGTTCGGCATGCCCCAACAACGCTCACCAACTTCTACAGATGTTCCGTTGAAAGCATTTTATCAGGAGGCATGGCAGCATGGTTCAGGTACATGCTGAGAAACAGCCCAGACCACCACACAAATCAACCTCCCATCCATTGACTCAATTTACACTTCACGCTGCCTCGACAAGGCCAGCAGCATCATCACGGATGAGTGTCCCCTCTCCCATCCGGCGAGAGGTACAGACGTGTGAAAACGCACACCTTCAGATTCAGGGACAGTTTCTTCCCGGCTGTTATCAGGTAACTGAACTATCCTATCACCATCTACAGAGCAGTCCAGACCTACCATTCACCTCATCAGAGATCCTGGGGCCTTTAATCAGACTTCACTGGTCTTTATCTTGCACTAAACATTATTTTGTTTATCCTTTATCTATACACTGTGGATGGTTTGATTGTAATCATGTTTTCCGCTGTCTGGATAGCACGCAACAAAGAAGCTTTACACTGTACCTCATTACACATGACAATAATAAATAAAACTAAACTAAAACTGATATTTGGTGAAGAGTGGGTTACTGAGGAGTGGAGATGGGAAGACAGAAATACATCTCTTTCTTCCCATCTCCACTCCTCACTAAATTACCCTTATTCCTTTCAGGGTCCTTTATAGATCAATGATCACCAACTATGGATTGGTCCTAAGATCTCTTTAGCACCAACATGGTGAGGTCACATGACTGCTCGTGATGAAGCAACATGTGATAAATAGAGATAGCAGATCAGATCAAGCTTCTCCAATCATTAAACACAGCACAGTCCAGCACAGGAACAGGCCCTTTGGCCCACAATGTTCGTGCTGAACATGATACCAAGATACTTCAAACTCAAGTTCAAAATGGCTTGAGCAAAGGGGAAGATACAGAGTGCAGAATATAGTTCTCAGCATTGTAGCGCATCAGTTCCAGAGACAAAGTCCAATGTCTTCAATGGGGTAGAGGTGAATTGGACAGTATCCCAGGTTATGGATGGACCATTCAGAAGCCTGATAACAGGGGAAGAAGCTGTTCCTGAGTCGGGTGGTGCATGCTTTCAAGCCTCTGTTACTTCTGCCAGATGGGAGCAGGGAACGATTATGTTGGCACAAGATTATGTTGCTGGTTTACGAAAAAAAACATAAAGTGCCGGAGTAACTCACCGAGTCAGGTAGCATCTTAAATTATGTTGGCTGCATTTCCAAGACAGCACAAAGTGCTGAACAGAACGCAAACAAAGTTTTTCACCGCACCTTGCTACACCTGACAATAATGAACCAATATGATCATCTGGTGTGTGTGAGAGATTGCCTCGTTGCAGTATTTACATTGTAAAGCCATAAATATACTTCAGAAGTTCTTCACAAGGTTCCGTGATATCTGAGATCAAAAAGACTGAGAAAAGCACAACGGCTTTAAAGAAATCCAAGTCCTTTTAGATTGTGCCCTTCAAAAGAATCAGCAATCTAAGAATAAGGATAATCTCTCCATGAAAGAGTCAGTAACCAGATTCAAGGTTACTTTTTATTAAAAGACATTTGGACAGGTACACGGACAGGACACGTTTAGAGAAATTTGGGCCATACATGGGCAGATGGGACTGGTGTAGATGGGGCATCTTGGTCTGCATGGGCAAGTTGGGCAGAAGGGCCTATTTCCATGCTGTATTACTTTACGATTCATTTTCTGTGGCTTTGAGATCAATAGTTCAATGGTACTTTATTTGCCAATTGTACTGAGGTACAGTGAGATTAATTTTTGTGTACAGTTCAGTCATCATCGGCGGTCACTCGAAACGAGTATGACTGTCCTCTCCATAGGGTAGTCTACTTGTGGGTCTGCAGATGTCTGCAGAGGCCGATCCGTGATCCACACACTGTGCAACGTGGGCAGTGGAGACTGGCGGTGGTTGGTAGTCATCAAGCCCCCTTCTCTCTCTCTCCTTAGGGTGCTGCTGCTTTGTCTCTGTGAAACGGCGTAGTTCCATTTCGTGACGTGTGGCTCCTTCCTGCACAGATTTCCTCCAGGAGTGCCTGTCCAGTGCAATGTGCTCCCAGTTGCTCGATATGATGTGGAAATTTTTCAAACTGTTCTCGATGTTGTTCTTGAAGCGTTTCTTTGGCCCGCTGGGGGCTCACCGACCTTCCTTCAGTTGAGAGTACAGGATTTGTTTAGGGAGACGTGTGTTGGACATGCGGATGACATGGCCGGTCCATCGAAGTTGGTGTTGCATTATTGTGATGGTGATGCTGGTCATGTTGGCTTCCTCCAAAACGCTGATCTTGGTGCGTTTGGCCTCCCAGCTGATCCTCAGAATCTTTCGTAAGGATCTTTGATGGTATTGTTCCAGGGCTCTCAGGTGCCTGCTGTCGGTGGTCCATGACTCTGCTCCATACAACAGGGTGGAGAGGACAATGGTTCTGTAGACCAGCAGTTTTGTTTGGTCTTCAAAGACTCTTTTCCTAAGTCTGGCGTAGGCTCCACTGACACAACTCAGGCGATGGTTGACCTCAGATTCATTGTCAGCTTTTGAGGAAAGAATGCTGCCCGGTAAGGAAAGTGGTCAACCTTTGCAAGAGTGGTGTCGTCCACTTTTATAGTGATCTGGGTAGACGGCTGGTTGGGCGGAGGTTGATGTAGGACCTGGGTCTTCTTGATATTTAAGGCTAGGCCTAGTACTGAAGCTCCATGATGGCGGTGTTACTGACTTTGTTCTTGGCCCTCAAACTATTAAGGTTGACGAGCTCACCGTCATGACGGTGCAGTGCAGTATAACTCTATACATAAACACTTAGATTAATCTTAAAAAAGCATCTCAGATAAGGCCCGTGGTCCTGGTGGAGTTGCAGGATTGGCTAAGGATAGCTGTGGTGTCATATGCCGCTGCAGGCCACGTCTGCTCCACATGCTCGGCCCAAGCTACTGCAGGGTCTCTAGCAGCCCACTGCACCGTCAAGGCACTGCACAGCCACCCGACATCAGTCCACTTACTGGCCCACCATCTGACTCCTTCCACTCTGGCCAGGAGAGCCAGGCCACTGGATAGACTATAATTGATTGTCCATCCCTCCAGCCCAGAATGGAGGGACTTGGTGGCCAATTCAGAATCAACCGCAAGTGTTATTACACAGGGAGCCGGTTGACCAAGTATCACAAAATTCCTTCCCTGCAGAACATTAGTGAATCAGATTTTACAAACATCCAGTGGTGTTGTGACCAGTTTTTAGGTTTCAGATAATTCAATAAACGTAACTAAAATGCTGGAGTAACTCAGCGTAATGCAGCGGGTCAAGCTACATCTCTGGAGAACATGGACAGGTGACCTTTCGGGTCGGGGCCGTTCTTCACCCTGATTGCAGTAGGGTGGAGAAAGCTGGATGAGAGGTGGGGGTGGGACAAAGCCAGGCAAGTGATAGGTGGATAAACACAAAATGCTGGAGTAACTCAATGGTAGAGGCAGCATCTCTGGAGAAAAGGAATGGGTGATGTCTCGACCCAAAATGTCATCCATTTCTTCTCTCCAGGGGTGCTGCCTGTCCCGCTGAGTTACTCCAGCATTTTGTGCCTATCTTCAGTGTAAATCAGCATCTGCAGTTCCTACCTACACAAGTGATAGGTGGATACAGGTGAGGGGGCGTTGATTGGCAGATGGTGCCCCCGTCATGTTCTAAGGATCAGTAACACCAGGATATTTCAATGGCAGAGCTGCTCAAAGAGAGAAAGATTCATTGAAGAGTCCTCGATCTGAAGCGTTGTCATTGTTTCTCTTTCCATAACATTCTGCCAAATGGCCTCTTGTGTGCCTGATTCTGTGGAGAGAGTGGACTACAATCTGGGGCAGTGTGCCAAAACAGGATTCTTCAGAGAAGGACAGCTCTTGCAACATTCCTTTTGTAGTTTTCTGGGATAAATCAAAGGGACTCTGCCTGCCGCTGTTAATTACTAGATGTGACAGGGAAATGGAGCCCGAATTCCATGAATCATGTGTATGTGAGAGAGACAGAGACAGGGGAGAGGGAGAGAGAGAAAGAGAGAGGGGTTCCGGCAGACAGATGAACAGAGAGAGGGAGAGAGAGAGGGAAAGAAAGAGGGAAAGAGAGAGAGAGAGAGGGAGAGAGACAGAGAAAATAGCATGAGCAGGAGAGGGAGAGGGAGACGGAGGGAGAGAAGAGAGGGAGGCAGAGAGAGGAGGCAGAGAGACTGAGGGAGGAAGGCAGTGCATGAGAGAGAGACAGAGAGAGTGAAGGAGAGCAACCTCTGCTGCAAGAAGACAGCGGAAAATAGCTCAGAGTATCAAGATGTACGACATTGAGTGTTAACGAAGAAACTGCAGATGCTGGAGAATCGAGGGTTACACAAAAAGCTGGAGAAACTCAGCGGGTGCAGCAGCATCTAAGGAGCGAAGGAGATAGGCGACGTTTTGGGTCGAGACCCTTCTTCAGACTGGTCAAGGATCAGGGAAACGAGAGATATAGACGGTGATGTGGAGAGATAAAGAACAATGAATGAAAGATATGCAAAAAAGTATCGATGGGGAACAAGCCATTGTAAGTTGTTTGTGTCTTTAACTCGGTCCTGGGCCTCCTCCATGGCCAGAGTGAGCAACACCGCAAGTTGGAGGAACAGCACCTCATATTCCGCTTGGGGAGTCTGCATCCTCTGGGCTTGAACATTGAATTTTCTCAATTCTGTTAACCCCTGCTGTCTCCTCCCCCTCCCACCTCTCCCTCAGCCCTCGGGCCCTGGCATTCCCTCTCTCTATCTCCCTCCCCCACCCTAGTCGCACTAGCTTCTCATTTTCACACCACAAACAGCTTACAATGGCTTGTTCCCTTTATCATCGATAGTTCCCTTTATCATCGATACTTTTTTGCATATCTTTCATTCATTGTTCTTTATCTCTCCACATCACCGTCTATATCTCTCGTTTCCCTGATCCCTGACCAGTCTGAAGAAGGGTCTCGACCCGAAACGTCGCCTATCTCCTTCGCTCCTTAGATGCTGCTGCACCCGCTGAGTTTCTCCAGCTTTTTGTGTAACCCTGTACGACATTGAGTGTTGCATCACCAACCTAACTGCTCCACTCACTGACAGAGTGGAGACTATTAAAGTCAAAGTGGGATATTTGTGAGAAATCACGGATCTGGGTGAAAAGAAGGAGGAAGGCTTGGAGGGAAATACAAAGGGAGGAAGAGATAGGAGATGGGACAGAGAGATAGATGGGAGGTAGAGAGACAGATGGGAGGTACAGAGAGAGAGAGAGAGTGATGGGGATGTGAAATTATCCTCTCAACACAAGTGGTTCACCAAATAAATTAAATACTCAAAGTATAGCTGTGGAAACATAATACTCAGGAGCCTTTGATTATTGTATAGAACCTTGCAGGCCCTTCGGCCCACCGAGTCCATGCCAACCACTAATCACCCAATCACTCTGTTTCTATTTTACTCCCCCTCCCCACCCCCCACATTCCCTGAGCTGTACCGAGAATCGGTGACTCCCACGGATGAACGATTTCTAATGTTGGAGAGGAGACTGAACTGATAAATAGAGACACAAGAAACAGCAGACACTGGGATCTTGAGCACAACACAAAGTACTGGGGTAGCTCAGCGGGTCAGGCAGCACCTGTGGTGGGAATGGACAAATGTATGTTTCAGGTCAGGACTTCTTCAGTGATTGGAGAATGGAGGAGAAAGCTGGAAAAACAAGACAATTTGTTTTCTCCCCAACTCCAACCAGTCTGAAGATAGGTCCCAACCGGAAGCACCGTCGGTCTATCCCCTCCACAGATGCTGCCTGACCCGTTCAGTTCTCCAGCATTTTGTGTTGTGTTGTGTTCAAGATTCCAGCATCTGCCACTTCCTATATCGCCAAGAAAAGTAAAGAGACTTGACTCACTGGCTCGAAGGGCCAAATGACCTACTCATGCACCTATTGTCTATTGACTACAGCCCAGTGACGCTATCATCAACCATGATGAGGGGCTTAGAAAGATCAGTAATATCTCACATCTGCGCCAATCTCACAATCTTGCAATTTGTTTACAGGAAACATAGCTCTACAGTGGACTGGAAGAATGGAAGTAATGTCAAAATTAGCTGCCACCCTGGCCATTTCCTTTTCTCTTTTACCTGCTGGGAGAAGATACAGACATCTACATAGAAACAAGAAACATAGAAAATAGGTGCAGGAGGAGGCCATTCGGCCCTTCGAGCCAGCACCGCCATTCATTGTGATCATGGCAGATCGTCCGCTATCAATAACCCGTGCCTGCCTTCTCCCCATATCCCTTGACTCCACTAGCCCCTAGAGCTCTATCCAACTCTCTCTTAAATCCATCCAGTGATTTGGCCTCCACTGCCCAGGGAATTCCATAAATTCACAACTCTCTGGGTAAAAAAGTTTTTTCTCAGCTCAGTCTTAAATGACCTCTCCTTTCTAAGTGTGGCCCCTGGTTCTGGACTCACTCAACATTGGAAACATTTTTCCTGCATCTAGCTTGTCCAGTCCTTTTATAATTTAATATGTTTCTATAAGATCCCCCCTGAGTCAATACTTTGTAGAACCACCTTTCGCTGCAATTACAGCTGCAAGTCTTTTGGGGTATGTCTCTACCAGCTTTGCACATCTAGAGTCTGAAATTTTTGCCCATTCTTCTTTGCAAAATAGCTCAAGCTCAGTCAGATTGGATGGAGAGCGTCTGTGAATAGCAATGTTCAAGTCTTGCCAGAGATTCTCAATTGGATTTAGGTCTGGACTTTGACTGGGCCATTCTAACACATGAATATGCTTTGATCTAAACCATTCCATTGTAGCTCTGGCTGTATGTTTAGGGTTGTTGTCCTGCTGGAAGCTGAACCTCCGCCCCAGTCTCAAGTCTTTTGCAGACTCTAACAGGTTTTCTTCCAAGATTGCCCTGTATTTGGCTCCATCCATCTTCCCATCAACTCTGACCAGCTTCCCTGTCCCTGCTGAAAAGCATCCCAACAGCGTGATGCTGCCACCACCATGTTTCACAGTGGGGATGGTGTGTTCAGGGTGATGTGCAGTGTTAGTTTTCCGCCACACATTTACAGAACAGCTGTATTTATACTGAGATTATATTACGCACAAGTGGACTCTATTTACTAATTAGATGGCAATTGGTTGCACTGGATTTTATTTAGGGGTATCAAAGTAAAGGGGGCTGAATACTTTTGCACGCCACACTTTTCAGTTTTTTATTTGTAAAAAAATTTGAAAACCATGTATCATTTTCCTTCCACTTCACAATTATGCGCCACTTTGTGTAGGTCTATCACATAAAATCCCAATAAAATACATTTACGTTTGTGGTTGTAATATGACAAAATGTGGAAAAGTTCCAGGGGTATGAAAACTTTTGCAAGCCACTGTAAATCCATGTTGACGGACTAATCATTTTACTGCTATCCAAATGCTCCATTATTACCTCTTTAATAATTGACTCCAGCATCTTTCCCACCACCGAAGTCAGGCTAACTGGTCTCTAATTCCCCGTTTTGTCTCTCGCTCCTTTCTTGAAAAGTGGGATAACATTAGCTATCCTCCAATCCACAGGAACTGATCCTGAATCTATTGAACATTGGAAAATGATCACCAATGCATCCACTATTTCTAGAGCCACCTCCCTGAGGATCCTGGGATGCAGACCATCAGTTATCCACTTTGGTGGCAAAAACAGGAAAGTAGACTATTATTTGAATGGCGGCCGATTAGGAAAAGGGGAGATGCAACGAAACCTGGGTGTCATGGTACACCAGTCATTGAAAGTAGGCATGCAGGTTCAGCAGGCAATGAAGAAAGCGAATGGTATGTTAGCATTCATAGCAAAAGGATTTGAGTATAGGAGCAGGGAGGTTCTACTGCAGTTGTACATGGTCTTGGTGAGACCACACCTGGAGTACTGCGTACAGTTTTGGTCTCCAAATCTGAGGAAAGACATTCTTTCCATAGAAGGAGTGCAGAGAAGGTTCACCAGACTGATTCCTGGGATGTCAGGACTTTCATATGAAGAAAGACTGGATAGACTCGGCTTGTACTCGCTAGAATTTAGAAGATTGAGGGGGGATCTTATAGAAACTTACAAAATTCTTAAAGGGTTGGACAGGCTAGATGCAGGAAGATTGTTCCTGATGTTGGGGAAGTCCAGGACAAGGGGTCACAGTTTAAGGATAAGGGGGAAATCTTTTAGGACCGAGATGAGAAAAACATTTTTCACACAGAGAGTGGTGAATCTGTGGAATTCTCTGCCACAGAAGGTAGTTGAGGCCAGTTCATTGGCTATATTTAAGAGGGAGTTAGATGTGGCCCTTGTGGCTAAAGGGATCAGGTGGTATGGAGAGAAGGCAGGTACAGGATACTGAGTTGGATGATCAGCCATGATCATATTGAATGGCGGTGAAGGCTCGAAGGGCCGAATGGCCTACTCCTGCACCTATTTTCCATGTTTCTATGTCTATCAGGCCCAGGGGATTTATCATCTTTCAGTCCCATTAGCCTACCCAATACTATTTCTCGCCTAATGAAAATTTATTTCAGTTCCTCTACCCCCTTAGATCCTCTGTCCTCCAGTACATCTGGGAGATTGTTTGTGCTCTCCTTAGTGAAGACGGATCCGAGGTACCTATTCAACTCTTCTGCCATTTCCTTGTTGCCCATACTTATTTCACCCGTGTCTGCCTTCAAGGGACCCACATTTGACTTTGCTACTCTTTTTCCCTTAACATATCTAAAGAAGCTTTTACTGTCCTTTATATTCCTGGCCAACTTCCCATTGTACTTCATCTTTTCAGCCGCATTGCCCGTTTTGTTTCCTTCTGTTGTCCTATGAAAGTTTCCCAATCTTCCGGCTTCCGGCTACTCTTTGCTGTGTTATACATCTTTTCTTTTAGTTTTATTCTATCCCTAACTTCTCTTGTCAGCCACGGTTGCCTCCTACTCCCCTTCGAATATTTCTTCCTTTTTGGAATGAAATGATCCTGCGTCTTCCGGATTATGCCCAGAAATTCCTGCCATTGCTGTTCCACCGTCATTTCTGCTAGGATCCCTTTCCAGTCTACTTTGGCCAGCTCCCCTCTCATGCCTTCATAGTCCCCTTTGTTCAACTGCATCACTGCCACTTCCGATTTAACCTTCTCCTTCTCAAATTGCTGTGTAAAACTAATCATACTATGATCACTACCTCCAAGCGGTTCCTTTACCTCGAGTTCTCTTATCATATCTGGTTCATTGGACAACACTAAATCCAGAATTGCCTTGTCTCTGGTCGGCTCCATTACAAGCTGCTCTAAGAATCCATCTCAGAGGCTTTCTACAAACTCTCTTTCTTGGGGTCCTGAACCAACCTGATTTTCCCAGTCTACCTGTATATTGAAATCCCCCATCACCACAGTGACATTACCTTTGTTGCATGCCAGTTTTAACTCCTGCTGCAACTTACACCCTACATCCGGGCTACTATTTGGGGGTCTGTAAATAACACCAATTAGTGTCTTCTTGCCTTTACAATTCCTCAACTCAACCCACAGTGACTCTACCATCCTCAGTCCGCATGTCTTCCTTCGCAAGGGACTGAATTCCATCCCTCACCAGCAGAGACTTGAGACTTGAATTCCATCCCTCACCAGCAGAGACTCTAGACTTGAGAAATGCTTCTACCCCACTGCTGTCAGATCTCTGAACCAATCACCTCTTTCATACAAAAAGACAGACACAGAGTAACTCAGTGGGTCAGGCAGCATCTGTGGAGAACATGGATAGGTGACGTTTCACAGAGTGCTGGAGTAACTCAGCGGGTCAGGCAGTATTTATGGAGAAAAAGGATGAGTGAAATTTGGGTTGGGACCCTTCAGACCATCCTTGCTGCCCATCGTTGTTCTCTAGAGATGTTGCCTGACCCGCTGAGTTACTCCAGCACATTGTGTCTATATGTGGTATAAGCAAACATCTACAGTTCCTTGTTTCTACTTCTTTCATACATCTTTCCCAGAGGTGCTGCTGTGCACTCTTGCTCCTAACTCCACTTCATTTGATCACTTTGTCAATGTACTTACCCTATCGTTTTGCACCACTTTAGATGGCACCACAAGTTTTGCACCGTTCTACTGGTTTGCACTCCTGGCTCCATTTAATTTTGTATTTATCATTATCATGCGCATTATTTACTCTGTGAGCATCATGCATACAAGGAATTTCATTGCACCTTGGTGTATAATGCCGTAAGATAACTTGTACCTGTAGAAAGCAGGAGATAGCAACAATGACACTGCAGTCATCTCATCAGTAGACTGGAGAAATTACGTTCAGCTTCACTGAGCCATGAGGAACTTGCTCCGTGGGTGGGAGGGGGGGTGGGGTAGGGAGAAAGTGTGGGAAGAGGGAATCAAGTTTATGCACGTACAAAGTACAACGAGGGGTAGACACAATGAAAATTGGGTAGGAGGAGAGGGAGGGAGAGAGATGGTAGGGTACAGAGGAACTGAGAGGGGAAAAATGGAGCGGGAGGGAGGGGGTGGGAGAAAGGATAGAGAGTGAGGGGAAGGGAGGGGTGGAGAGAGAGAGGGGGTAGAGATGATGGAAAGAAAGGGTGGCAGGGGTAGAGAGAGGGAGGATGGGTGGAGAGAGGGATGAGGGAGAGAGGTGCAGAGATAGTGAGAGAAGGGGGGTGGATGATGGAAAGTTGGAGGGTGGGGTAGTGAGAGGGATGATGGGGTGAGAGGGTGGGGTGGAGAGAGAGAGGGAGGCTGGCGATAGAGGATGATAGAGGGAGAGGTATGGAGAGAGGTAGGATGATGGAGAGAGGGATGGCGAGAGATAGAGGGAGGGATGGAGAGGAAGGGATGGAGAAAGGTTTGGAGATCAGTAGGATAATGGAGAGAGGCGCGGAGAGAGGGAGGGAGAGATGGAGAGAGAGAGGGAGGGATTCTGGAGAGAGGGAGGGATGGAGAGAGGGAAGATGGAGAGGAAGTGGTAGGAGAGGGATGGTTGGAGAGAGGGTGTGAGGTAGAGAGGGAGGGAATGGTAGAGGGGTGGAAGGAGAGATGAAGAAGAGACAGAGAGAGAGAGGGAGGGAGCGGTAGAGGGAGGGGATGAACGGAGAAGAGACGGAGGGACAGATGGAGAGAGGGTGTGAGAGAAAAGGAGGTAGTGGTAGAGAGAGATGGAAGGAGAGATGGATGAAGAGAGAGATGAAGAGTGGTAGTAGGTGGGGATGAATGGAGAGAAGGAGGAATGGATGGAGATGATGGAGAGAGAATAGGAAGGTAGAGAGAGTGAGATAGATGGAGAGATTAAGAGGTTGGAGAGAGAAAGAGGGATGGATGGAGAGATGGAGAGAGAGGGATGGATGGCGCGAGAGAGAGGGATGGGTGGAAGAGGTGAATGGATGGTGAGGGAGGGATGGAGAGAGGGTGTGCGGTAAAGAGAGAGAGGGGTGGATGGAGAGAGAGGGATGGATGATGGATGGAGAGGATGGAGAGTGAGAGGGAGGGATGGACGGAGAGATGGAGGATGGATGGAGAGGGAGGGATGAAGAGGATGGAGAGCGAAGGGGGGGGTTGGAGAGCGACAGGTGGGTGGAGGGACAAAAGAGATGGATGGAGAGAGGGCGTGAGGTAAAGAGAGGGAGGGATGGATGGATGGAGAGGTGTGAAGTAGAGGAGAGCGGGTCGGGGGCGCGGCAGGTGACGGTTGGCCGGGTCCGGGGCGCGCGCGCGCGGGGTGGGTCCGGGGGCGCGGGCAGGTGACGGTTGGCCGGGGCCGGGGGCGCGCGCGCGCGGGGTGGGTCCGGGGGCGCGGGCAGGTGACAGTTGGCCGGGGGCGGGGCCGGGGGCGGGAGCGCGCGGCAGGTGACAGTTGGCCGGGTCCGGGGCGCGCGCGGCGCGGGGCGGGTCCGGGAGCGCGGGGCGGGTCCGGGCGGGCGGGCAGGCGCGGGGTGGGCGGGGTGACCGACCGGTGCCCGGTGCCCGCGCTCCGTGGGCTGTCAGAGCTCGCGCGGCCATGGCGGGAGCGGGAGCGGGAGCGGGCTGCAGCCACGCGCTGGTGCGGGGGATCCCGGACTCGTTGGCGGGCGGAGCGCTGCGGCGGAGCGGGGGCGACGCGGGCAGCGGGGTGGACACCGCCCGCGCCCGGCGGGAGCACCGGCTCTACGTGGAGGCGCTGCGGGACCGGCTCGGTCTCGTCGTCACCGAGCTGCCGGCGGACGAGGCGCATCCCGACTGCGTGTTCGTGGAGGACACGGCCGTGGTGTGCGGCGGCACCGCGCTCATCGCCCGGCCCGGGGCGTCCAGCCGCCGGGGAGAGGTAGGGCCACGACCCCCCGAGCCTCGACCCCCGGGACCGGCCCTTGACTACTGACATCCCACTCCCGGACCCTGCACCTGTCATCACCACCCCGACTCCCACATCCCCCTCCATCGCTCCATCACCCCCTCCCTCTGTCCCTTCATCCCTCCATCACCCCCTCCCTCCATCACCCCTCCCTCCATCACCCCCTCCCTCTGTCCCTTCATCCCTCCATCACCCCCTCCCTCCATCACCCCATCCCTCCATCACCCACTCCCTCCATCACCCCTCCCTCCATCACCCCCTCCCTCCATCACCCTCTCCCTCCATCACCCCCTCCCTCTGTCCCTTCATCCCTCCATCACCCCCTCCCTCTGTCCCTTCATCCCTCCATCACCCCTCCCTCCATCACCCCCTCCCTCTGTCCCTTCATCCCTCCATCACCCCCTCCCTCCATCACCCCTCCCTCCATCACCCCTCCCTCCATCACCCCCTCCCTCTGTCCCTTCATCCCTCCATCACCCCCTCCCTCCATCACCCCTCCCTCCATCACCCCCTCCCTCCATCACCCCTCCCTCACCCCTCCATCACCCCTCCCTCCATCACCCCCCTCCATCACCCCCTCCCTCCATCACCCCTCCCTCCATCACCCCCTCCCTCTGTCCCTTCATCCCTCCATCACCCCCTCCCTCCATCACCCCCTCCCTCCATCACCCCCTCCCTCCATCACCCCTCCCTCTGTCCCTTCATCCCTCCATCACCCCCTCCCTCCATCACCCCCTCCCTCTGTCCCTTCATCCCTCCATCACCCCCTCCCTCCATCACCCCCTCCCTCCATCACCCCTCCCTCCATCACCCCCTCCCTCCATCACCCCCTCCCTCCATCACCCCCTCCCTCTGTCCCTTCATCCCTCCATCACCCCCTCCCTCCATCACCCCCTCCCTCTGTCCCTTCATCCCTCCATCACCCCCTCCCTCCATCACCCCTCCCTCCATCACCCCCTCCCTCCATCACCCCCTCCCTCTGTCCCTTCATCCCTCCATCACCCCCTCCCTCCATCACCCCCTCCCTCCATCACCCCTTCCCTCCATCACCCCTTCCCTCCATCACACACTCCCTCTGTCCCTTCATCCATCCATCCATCCCTTCCTTCATCCATCCATCCATCCCTTCCTCCATCCATCCCTTCTCTCCCTCCAGCACCCCCTCCGTCCCTTCGTCCATCCTTCCTCCCTTCATCCATCCATCCCTTCCTCTATTCATCCATCTCTCCCTCCATCTCTCCCTCCTTTGCGTCCTCCCATAATTTCATCCCTCCATCACCCCTCCACGACCCTACATCCATCCCTTCCTCTCCCAATCGTTCCCTCTTCCCCCTCATCCCTTCCTCACCCCTTCATCCCCTCCTCACTCGATCACTCTCTTCCTCTGTCTTCATCCATCCATCCCCCCTTTCCCTCCCTCCATCACACGCCGTCCATTCCCCCGTCCCCACCGCTCTCCCCGACCCCTTGCACCGCCTCATTCCAAGCAGTCCCTCAGTGTGCATTACTTCCCCTGTTGCTCCCTCGAGCTCTGCAACCCTAAACACACCAATCTCTTCCCCATCCCAACATCTCACCAGTTGCCAGACTCCTCCCTCTGTCCCTTCATCCATCCCTTCTTCTCTCCCTCCATCATTCCCTCCCTCCATCACTCACTCCCTCTGTCCCTTCATTCATCCATCCATCCCTTCCTCCATTCATCCCTTCATCCCTCCCTCCATTACTCTCTCCTTTACTCCCTCCATCCATCATTTCACTCGGGGAGTCCAGAACCATGGGCCACAGTGTAAGAATAAGGGGTCGGCCATTTAGGACTGAGATGAAGAAAAACTTTTTTTCATCCAGAGAGTTGTGAATCTGTGGAATTCTCTGCCACAGAAGGCAGTGGTGGCCGATTCACAGGATGTTTTCCGATTGGTCATTCATTGCGCGGTCACACCTTCCCAGTTTCTCTGACCCTTCTTCTCAATTACTTTTTCTCTCCTTTATAATTTACCTTCTTCTCGTTTGGGATGGGTGGAACACTCATTGACCCTTCTCGCCAGCGCCTGTTAAAATCACAACTTCTCAGGGATGTGATTCAGGGTCCAGTAATTTTGGTAACGATCCTTTGATCATTGTTCTAACTAGTTAATGATTTCCATTTGCATGATCAGTGTCTGTGGCTAGGAACATGGTGTTGTTGATGCGTGTGCTAAATTATGTGGTTACTTGTTTGAAACATTTAGTGTGAACAAACTTTCCAAAGCTAGATAGGGCTCTTAAAAATAGCCGAGTCAGGGGATATGGGGAGAAGGCAGGAATGGGGTACTGATTGGGGATGATCAGCCATGATCACATTAAATGGCGGTGCTGGCTCGAAGGGCCGAATGGCCTACTCCTGCACCTAATTATCTGTTGTCTTAAATGCACAGATGACGTTTCGGGTCAGGATCCTTATCAGACCCTTCTCCAGTCTGAGGAAGGGTCTGACCCGAAACGTTACCTGATTATTCCTACCTAGATGCTGCCTGACTTGTTGAGTCCCTGTTCTTTGTGCTTTGCAAATCATTTCAGGTGATAATTTCAAGCTTTGTGATTTTTGTTGGTAAATGGCTCAAAATCATTCATTTCCCTGTATGCTCACGTTATCAAATATTAAGTCAAACATTCTGGTTAGAATACCAAACTTCGTGCTCTGTGCTGTTAGCTACAGGGTGATTTGTGTAGAACCAGGGATAGGCAAATGTAAACACTGCCTTATCAAGTTATTCACTCTTCTTCTCTTCCCCATACACAAATGTTTTCAATGTAAGGAATGTTTGATAGTCCTGGTGTAAATATGATGTTGTACTCAAGTACTCTTTGCTTAGTGTAAAACATTTCTAAATTTCTGTATGTGAGGGGGAAAAAATTGTTTCTTTGAATAAACCTCCCAGTTTTGACATATGTTACGTGAATACTAAACATATATAGTTCCGTAGATTAAACAGTATGACTCGGTAGACAAAAATGCTGGAGAAACTCAGCGGGTGAGGCAGCATCTATGGAGCAAAGGAATAGGTAATGTTTCTGGTGGAAACCTCGACCCGAAACGTCACCTATTCCTTTGCTCCATAAATGCTGCCTCACCCGCTGAGTTTCTCCAGCATATTTGTTTACCTTCGATTTTTCCAACATCTGCAGTTCCTTCTTAAACAGTATCACTCGGTCTTTTAGAATTCACAGCTTTACATGCCATAGTTTTAAGTCTTTTTAAGTCTTTTCATAACTTAAGCCATTCTGAATTAAATGTTTCCAGTTTGGTGTTGAATCACCTTTTACAAACCTACCTTAAGGGCCTGTGCCACATTCACGACCTAATTCACGACCTTTTTTTACTCGTGGACATTTTTCATCATGCTAGAAAAAACGCCCCGACCTACTTGATGCCACGAGTACCTACGACTAGCATCACGGCCTGCTACGACCTACCTACGACCTCGTGATGACTATGCTGTGAGTATGAGTCATGGGCAAACTTGGCAGAGGTCGTGAATTAGGTGGTGAAAGTGGGACAGGCCCTTTAGTCTTAAGTCCAGGAACTGTACATCACAGTTGATAATTACAGGTCTTTACAACAATAGATTTGTTTGATGTGGTTTAATTTCACAAAACAAGATGGCATTGTGGAGAAAAGATTGTAACATTTGATTTCTGGATGAGAATTGCTGCTGTGTAATCTCTGAAAAAGTAGAAATAGAAACATTCCATAATATAGCTTTCTGTTCCCTTGGTCTGCTTTTACAGGATCATTGGAATTGGATTAAGCCCAACACTTGTATTCTCAATGCTTATTGAACCATATTTTTCTCTAGCGTTTAGCATTGTTGTGTTGAGTTGAAAAGGTACGCTGGGAAAACATTTCTTCAACCCTAACATCCCTGAGCTGAGGTGGTGTCGTAAAATATACCAAATAAAGTTACAAATAATTTCTGGGAAGCTAAAAGTGTTTGTTGCATTGGGATGGAGGGGATTAATGATAGGGTGGGTCCCACACGGGTTGCAAACTTGAGAAGCGCTGAAGGATAATTGGCTGAGATTGTTGAGTTGATGAATGAGTCATGGTGCTGGGGGAAAAACCTGAGTTTCGACAGACAGGATGTTGGAACAAGGGCTGCTTTGACCTGAGTGACTGTTAGGGTAGTTCTTATTGTGAAATCAAAAACTTTGTGTTTTATGAAAATAATCCGTTTTTGTTCTGTAAATTAGTGCTATGTCAGTAGCTGCAGTTTATGCTTAACCTCAGGTATGCCTTCTGTATCCTGCCTGATGTTAATAGTTTAGTATACTTTAATTTTGTTTAGTTTAGAGACACAGCATGGACACAGGCCCTTCGGCCCAACAAGACCACACCGTTCACACTACTTCTACGTTATCCCACTTTGGGATATCCCACGTTATCTCCACTCTGGGGGGTCCGTTTTCTTTACAGTGGTCAATTAACTTAGAAAACCTGCACGTCGTAGGAATGTGGGAGGAAACCTGGAGGAAACCCATGCGGTCACAGGGAGAACATGCAAACTCCACACACAGACAGCACTCGAGGTCAGAATCGAACCTGGGTATTGGGTGCTGTCAGTCAGTGGCTCTACTGCTGCGCAGCCCCACCAAAAAGAGGGGATTAGTTATGAAAGGTTGGACAAAGTTGATTCAAGAATAGTTTATCTGCTATTATCAGCGTCTTGACCTCTTATGTGCTAAGGATGATCTCACAATCTTCCAATCTACCTCGTTGCAGGCCATGCACTTTTTAAAAATCTGCACTTTCTCTGTAACATTAACGCTTATATCCTAAACTCTGTTTCCCTTTTCCTTTGAATTAACCTGATGTACTCGGGTGTGGCATGCTCTCGCTAGACATGATGTGAAACATATATTCTCACCGTATCTCGGTACACCTGACGATAACAAACCGTTAAGATGTGTGACTTGGAGCTGTTGGCAAATACGATACATCGACTGGTTCCAGGGGCGTCAGATTTTACCATATGAGGGGGGACTGAGCAGATTAAGTAATGGTTCTTTAGTGTTTAGAAAAACTGAATGTGATTTCATTGTCATGAGTTGCCGGGGGCTAGGGTGGGAGCTGTGGACTGTGGGTGACTGATCGCAGAGATCACAGAGACAGGATACACAATGGGTTAGTTTGGTTCACTCAGTGTGGTGAATCCTCTCTACCCCGGAAGCTATGTAGTTTATTCAACAGTCAGATCGATACATTTCCGGATATTAATCCAATCAAAATAATGCCGGAAAATGGAATGGAAATGGCAAATCAGTAATTATTTTAATGAATGACAGAGTATTCTCTTTGCCCCTCACTCCACTCCTATCATGCAGCCCCTGCCTCACCCAAACTCTCCACCCAGCACCTCCCCCACCTCTCTCCCCCCCTCCCCTTGCTCCCCTCCCTCATTCTTCTAAACTCCATCGAGTACAGGCCCAATGCTGACAAACGCTCATCTACTCATTCCTGGGATAATTCTTGTGAACCTCCTCTGGACCCTCTCCAGAGCCAGCACATATCTTCCTCAGATATGGTGCCCCAAATTGCTCACAATATTCCAAATGTGGCCTTACCAGCGCCTTATAAAGCCTCAACAATACATCCCCTGTTTTTATATACAAGCCCTCTAGAAATAATTGCTAGCATTGAGTTTGCTTTCTTTACTACGGATTCAACTTGCAGATTAACCTTTTGGGAATCCTGAACCAGCACTCCCAAGTCCCTTTGCACCTCCGATTTCTGGATTTTCACCCCATTTATTCCTACTACCAAAATGTATGACTCTACACTTTGCTACACTATATTCTATCTGCCACTTATCTGCCCACTCTCCCAACCTGTCCAAGTCCTTCTGCAGAGTCCCTGCTTTCTCTACACTACCTGTCCCTCCACCTATTTTTGTATCATCAGCAAATTTGGCCACAAAGCCTTCAATCCCCTCATCCAAATCATTAATATACAACATGAAGATTAACGGCCCCCAACTCTGACCCTTGCAGAACTCCACTAGTCACTGGCAGCCAACCAGAAAAGGCCCCCTTTATTGCCACTCTTTGTCTTCTGCCATCCAGCCAACCTGCTATCCATGCTGGTATCCATTCATGTAGAATATCGAACCTACCTTCTATCTCCAAAATCAGGTTTTATCTACTTTAGCTTACAGCAGAGGTCATCGAGTATAGAAGCCCTGCAGCATGTCTGTGCCAACCAAAAAGTACCCATCCATCCTGTCTGCAATTTAAATGCTCAGCTGAGTATGATGTTGTTGCCTCAGTTACCTCAGGAAGAGTGGTCCAGAGTTTGACTATTCTCTGGATCAAAAGTTCTCCCTCAGATCCCCTCTAAACCTTTTGCCCTGAATCCATGATCTTCTATGGACTGTCTTTGGTTGTACTGCAGTCTTCGATTTTGCACTATTATGGCTACTTAGTATTACTGTTAATTTAGAGACAAAATGCTAGAGTAACAGCAGATCACACAATAACTGGAGAACATGGATATGTGTTTAAGAAGGAACTGCAGATGCTGGTAGACAAAAATGCTGGAGAAACTCAGCGGGTGAGGCAGCATCTATGGAGCAAAGGAAATAGGCAACGTTTTGGGCTGAAACCCTTCTTCCACATGGAGAGGTGGTGTTTTGGGTTGAGACCCTTCTTCAGACGTCAACCCATAACTTTCTTCAGTCCTGACACAAAACGTCACTTATCCATGTTCTCCAGAGATGCTGCCTGACCCATTGAATTACTCCAGAACTGTGCCTATCATTGGTATAAACCAGCATCTGCAGTTCTTTTGTATTACATTATTAATTGAGTATTGATTATTGCTTATTTATCTATGTGTTATTGCATCAACGGGCCATATCCTGCAGGAAGTAAGAATTTAATTGTTCCAATGCCGGTACATATGACAATGAAACACTCTTGACTCTTCCTTGAATGCTTCTGATGTCAATACATACTCAAGATACTGTTGAAGTTATGTTTAATATTAACAGTGTTAATATGCTTCTGCTATTTCTTGGCCTATTTCCCCAGTTCATCCATATCCTGTTGTAATCCCAGATAACCTTCACAAGAGGAAATGAACAGTTTAAAAAAAAAATTCCCATTGTGAAATCAAAAACTTCTCCTTTTCGGAAGTGAATCAGCCTTTAGGATTCCTGCAATAACTGCCATTGTTGCTTGGACACTCAGGTGGCCTTCCTTAGGATAGTTTTGTTTAGTTTAGTTTTATTTATTGTCACGTGTAATGAGGTACAGTGAAAACCTTTGTTATTGCATGATATCCAATCAGCGGAAAGATTATACATGATTACAATCAAGTGTACAGGTACAGGATAAAGGGAATAATGTTTAGTGCAAAGTCCGATTAAAATTAGTCCTAGGGCCTCCCATGAGGTAGGTGGGTCAGGACCACTCTAGCTGGTGAGAGGACAGTTCAGTTGCCTGATAACAGCTGAATCTGGAGGTGTGAATCTTCACACTTTTGTGCCTCTTGCCTGATGGGAGAGGGAGTGATCAGTGTGAGACTGGTCCTTGATTATGCTGGTGGCTTTGCTGAGGCAACATGAAGTGTAGATGGAGTAAATGGGAGGGAGGTTGGTTTGTGTAATGGTCTGGGCTAGAGAAGGACCCCAAGAAAGAGATTTGTTAAAGAAGGAACTGCAGATGCTGGAGAATCGAGGGTACACAAAAAGCTGGAGAAACTCAGCGGGTGCAGCAGCATCTAAGGAGCGAAGGAGATGGGTCTCCACCCGAAACGTCGCCTATCTCCTTCGCTCCTTAGATGCTGCTGCACCCGCTGAGTTTCTCCAGCTTTTTGTGTACCCCCAAGAAAGAGAGTTTGTAGAATGCTTCCTAGATGGATTCTTAGAGCAGCATATAATGGAGCCGACCAGAGAAAAGGCATTTCTGGATTTAGTGTTGTCCAATGAACCAGATATGATAAGAGAACTCAAGTTAAAGGAACTGCTTGGAGGTAGTGATCATAATATGATTAGTTTTAATCTGCAATTTGAGAAGGAGAATGTTAAATCGGTAGTGGCAGTGATGCAGTTGAACAAAGGGGACAATGAAGGCATGAGAGGGGAGCTGGCCAAGGTAGACTGGAAAGGGATCCTAGCAGGAATGACGGTGGAACAGCAATGGCAGGAATTTCTGGGCATAATCCGCAAGACGCAGGATCATTTCATTCCAAAAAGGAAGAAATATTCTAAGGGGAGTAGGAGGCAACCGTGGCTGACAAGAGAAGTTAGGGATAGAATAAAACTAAAAGAAAATATGTATAACATAGCAAAGAGTAGCCGGAAGCCAGAGGATTGGGAAACTTTCATAGGACAACAGAAGGAAACAAAACGGGCAATACGGGCTGAAAAGATTAAATACGAGGGGAATCTGGCCAGGAATATAAAGGACAGTAAAAGCTTCTTTAAATATTCTTTAAAGATTCTTCTCATCTTTTGACATGAGAATTAAGGGACAGAAGTTTAGGGGTAACGTGAGGGGGAACTTCTTTACTCAGAGGGTGGTGGCTGTGTGGAATGAGCTTCCAGAAGAGGTGGTGGAGGCAGGATCGATTTTAACATTTAAAAGTAAAGTGGATAGGTATATGGACGTGAAGGGAATGGAGGGGTATGGTCTGAGTGCAGGTAGATGGGACTAGGGGAAAACAAATGGTCGGCACGGACTGGAAGGGCCGAGAAGGCCTGTCTCCGTGCTGTAATTGTTATATGGTTATATGGTTAATATGTTAAGGGAAAAAGAGTAGCAAAGTCAAATGTGGGTCACTTGAAGGCAGACACGGGTGAAATTATTATGGTCAACAAGGAAATGGCAGAAGAGTTCAATAGGTACTTTGGATCTATTCTTCACTAAGGAGGACACAAACAATCTTCCATATGTACTGGAGGACAGAGGATCTAAGGGGGTAGAAGAACTGAAAGAAATTTTCATTAGGCGAGAAATAGTATTGGGTAGGCTAATGGGACTGATAAATCCCCTGGGCCTGATGGTCTGCACTCAGGGTCTTCACGGAGGTGGCTCTAGAAATAGTGGACGGATTGGTGATCATTTTCCAATGTTCAATAGATTCAGGATCAGTTCCTATGGATTGGAGGATAGCTAATGTTATCCCACTTTTCAAGAAAGGAGCGAGAGAGAGAAAACGGGGAATTACAGACCAGTTAGCCTGACCGGTGGTGGGAAAGATGCTGGAGTCAATTATTAAAGAGGTAATAATGGGGCATTTGGATAGCAGTAAAAGATTAGTCCAAGCCAGAGTTTAGTGCTCATCCATACTTGGCATTGAGAATGATGGCTAGCCATCATCTTAAACTGCAATTGGTCATCAAGAGTGTTTTATTGTAATATAATAACAGAACAATGACATTATTACTTGTAGCAGCATTTGGTCAAGACTCTTCAATAGTGTTGTTGAGGAGAGAGATCCAGGAGTTGGATCCAATGCTGATGAAGGGCCGGTGATATATATTTTCACGTCAGGATGGGCTGAGACCGTGTGTCTGGTGTCCTTGGCTGTTGGTTTGGAAGGTTTTGCCAGATTGAGTGTCACATTAAATGGAGGAAACAAAAAAATCTCCTTGTGAAACAATGTGGCTTTTATTTCACTAAAGACTTGGTCGTTGTTCGGGTAAATATGGATGTTTCAAGGATATGTCAAGAACTGTCATGTATAAATTGTCACGAGGATGTCTCAACCTTACGACTGAAGGTGGCAAGTTCAAAGAGCTCTGTCTCAAGAGGATTATTGTACAAGGTTTGCTTCACTGCTCTTCCCAGAAAGGTTTAATGAAATCAAATACCTTTCACAATTTTTTCTGTCAGGCTCATCTTCTGGGCAGCACAAAACCGTAAGGTACTTGGCATTGGGTTCTGTGTTCCTTGGGCAACTTGTACATGAAGCAAGGCCAGGCTGTCAGAGAGAGATAAAGAAGGCTTGAGCAAGTCCTGCCTCTCCCACTCATTTTCCCAGATTCAGTCCAAGGACATTTCAAATTGTTGATGCACTTATGCTATTTTTACCCGTTGCATTGCATACAGGAGACCAATTTTCTTTAAGGTATGGTGCGTCGAAGCCTGATCTATTCTAAACTTTAAAAACATTACAAAATCAATTACATTTGTGGAATAAAACCCAAAAATAAAAGAACCATACTATTCAGATCAGGAAGTGTACATCACAGACTGGCATTCTGCTGTTGTCACCCTGTAACACTGTAACACTATATTCTGCACTTTGTGGTATTTTGTCTTTGACTGCCTGTTGTACCTGTGTATTGTTTGATTGTACTCGTGTCCAGTATGATTTGACTGGAAAGCAAACAATGTTTTTCACTATCTCAGTACATCTGATAAAAAATAAGCTAATACCCAATACCAACCATTCCCTGACCCCATTCAAGATACACTGACTGATTGTCCTTGGGTTGTTCTGTAATCCAACCTAGGTACATCCGCAGATATTGTGACATGTTTCGGGGGTTATATGACGACTTAGTGAGTCTACACTTGGAATCTAGTGTACAGGTCTGGACACTCCATCTAAGCGACGATATGCAGAATTTATGTATAATAATTTATGTTTTTATATGTTGTCAGAATCTACAGTGACGCAGCGGTGGAACTGCTGCCTTACAGCGCCAGAGACCTGGGTTCAACCCTGACTGCGGGTGCTGTCCGTGTGGAGTTTGTACATTCTTCTTGTGATTGTGTGGGTATCTCTGGGTGCTCTGGTTTCCTCCCGCACTGCAAAGACATACAGGTTTGTAGGTTAATTGGCTTTGATAAAATTGTAAATTGTCCCTTGTGTGTAGGATAATGCAAGCGTACGGGGATCACAGGTTGGTGCGGACTCAGTGGGCCGATGGTCTTGTTTCCGCGCTAATTCTCTAAAAAACGAAAACAAAAAATAGTATGTGCTGCAAGCAAGATTTTACATTGTACCCTGTACATCACAGTACCTGTGCATATGGCAATAAATTAGACTTAACCGACGAGGCAGCTGGAGGACAGCAAATGTGTGGCACCTTGTGTGCTGAGGTGTGGGCCCTTGGGTGCTGAGGTATTGGTTAACAGGTGCCAAGGATTAGTTACCAGGTGCCGAGGTTTGGCCCCTTGGGTACAGAGGTGTTAGTTACCGGGTACAGAGGTGTTAGTTACCAGGTACAGAGGTGTTACTTACTGGGTACAGAGGTGTTAGTTACTGGGTACAAAAGTGTTAGTTACTGGGTACAGAGGTGTTAGTTACCGGGTGCGAGATGTTGGCTATTGGATCATGAGGTGAAAAGAGATGTCTTCACCCAGGAAGTTCAGGCACTTGGTGGTCCTCTACTGGGAGAGATGTGGAGACTTTATTCAAGATGATCATTATTCCAGATGAGGGATATGAGAGATAGTTGTGCTGTGGTAAAAGATGAACCATGATCGGACTGAATGTGGGAGAAGGGAAAGGTCATTCTAGCCTCTCCTTCTGATTCTTGCCTTTCCATGTGGGCCGATGGCTTTATCTACAGCATTTTAAAATCATTTTTCGATAGTTGCTTGTGCCTTCCAAAGCTAGGCATCTTTGTTTGAAGTGGGCTCCGTTGTACTATGTAGAAATATTGGGATTAGTAAGTGACGTACAGGTGACTCCAGCGTTTTGGGGAGACTTGTGTTCTCAGTACACGGTCCATATCCCAATTTTCCATAACCCAAAGATGTATTTGGAGACAAAGAGACTACAGATGTTGGAACCTTGAGCAAGACACAAGGTGCTGGAAGAACTCAGTGGGTCAGGCAGCATCTGTGGAGGGAATGGACAGACGACATTTTAGGTCAAAGAAGGTTCTTGACCTGAGGTTCCTATTAAATCTTTCCCCTCTCACTTTAAACCTATTCTGGTTCTTGATTCCTCTATCCTGGGTAAAAGGCTCTGTGCATTCACACTATTTATTCCCCTCATTATGTTATACGGCTCTATAAGATCACCCCACCTTCTGTTTCCCAGGCAATAAAGTCCTAGCCTTCCCAACCTCTCCCTATAGCTCGGGCTTTATGACCTGGCAACATCCTTTGAAATCTTCTCTGTGCTCTTTCAATCTGAATGGCCACTCTCCTGTAGCAGGGTTATCAAAACTGAACACAATACACGAAATGTGGCCTCACCAATATCATGTACATGATTTTGTAACGTGGGACGTTTACTCCACAGAGGCAAGGTGTTTGGCTGCACTTCAGTCACTGAGAGAGAGAGAGATATTGGAATGTTAGCTATTTTTCATCCATTCCTTTCTGAAGCAATTTAATTTACCAGAACAAGAGCTCTTTCTTTTGGAGGGCGTTCAGGAAATGTGCAACATTTTTGGATTTACCAATGACCATCATTGCACAATTGCGACATGTTGAGTAAATGCTTTCATAGATGCGTTACCTCACTTGAGGCGATTGCAGTGGGGGTGAACTATATCTCATACTTTTCCTGCTAAACTTTCTATGTAACATTTTTTCCATTTGAAGAATAACTGTAACATTTTTCTGCAAGCACCAAGTGTTGTTTTATTTGTACGTAAGCGTTTGTTGTGTTAGAAGAATTCTTGATTTGTAAGGGCGTCAAAGGTTATGGGGAGAAAGCAGCGAAATGGGGTTTAGAGGGGAAAATAGATCAGCCAAGATCGAATGGTGGAGTAAAGTCAATGAGCTGAATGGCCTAATTTTGCTCATATGTCCTATGGTCTAAAATAAGTGTTTTCAAAATGTAAACTAATCTGGATTCAGGACTTAAACTGACACGTAATGTAATTAGCTCAGGCCCCTAAATCGTGATAACAGCCTCGGAAATCTTTTCTGCACTTTCCAGGTTAACTTCTGATTCCCTATAGCTGGGTGACAATAACGGGTTGGGTCTGCATTCTCTGGGAGTTTATAAGAATGATGTATGGAGAGATTATGTGCAGAGGGTCGTGAATCTCTGAAATTCTCTACCCAGAGGGTTGTGGAGTCTGGATTGTAAGAAGTATTTCAAGTAGAGGCGGATAAATGTTTGAACGATTGGGGGATGGAGGGCGATGGGGCACTGGCACAGAAGAGGAGATGAGGCCTGAGGCAGATCAGCTATGATCATGGTGAGGGAGGCATCTTGCTATTGAGGGAGTGCAACGGAGGTTTACAAGGTATATTCCCGGGATGGCGGGTCTATCATGTACTGAGAGAATGGAGCGGCTGGGCTTGTATACTCTGGAATTTAGAAGGTTGAGAGGGGATCTTATTGAAACATATAAGATTATTAAGGGTTTGGACACGCTAGAGGCAGGAAACACCTTTCCGATGTTGGGGGAGTCCAGAACCAGTGGTCACAGCTTAAGAATAAGGAGTAAGCCATTTAGACCGGAGACAAGGAAACACTTCTTCACACAGAGAGTTGTGAGTTGGTGGAATTCTCTGCCTCAGTGGAGGCCAGTTGTCTGGATACTTTCAAGAGAGAGGTAGATAGGGCTCTTAAAGATAGCAGAGTCAGGGAATGTAGGGAGAAGGCAGGAATGGGGTCCTGATTAGGGATCGCATTGAATGGCGGTGCTGGCTCGAAGGGCAGAATGGTCTACTCCTGCACCTGTTGTCTAATGGTGGGACAGGCTGGAGGGGCCGAGTGGCCTCCTGCTTGTCTAGTGGTGTTTGTGAGAGTGAGTTCTATAATTTTATCATTCATTACCTTTTCTGGGGGGGCACTGTATTGAAAGGACACCATTAGCTGAGTGAGCAAGCTAATTTTCTTTGATTCAGATTTAAATAGACTTGAAAGCTTGGCCAATTTATTCCAAGTCATGGTGTGCTTTGGAGAGCAGTTAATTACTGGGTTGCTATTCTAAAATGCAACTTTACTGCATGTGAGTCTGGAATATATCTATTGATCCAGCCTCCATAGCCTTAGGACAGAGATTTCCAGAGATTAACTACCTTCCGAGAGCAGACATTTCTACAATATTTCCGTTTTTTTAAAATCTTGGCCTTCCTCTTGTAGTTGTCCCCTTGTTTGAGGTTAGGGGTTCCTAGGCCAAGTCATTGGGTGTAAGATTTGGGATGTCATGTTGCAGTTGTACAAAACGTTGGTGCACAATTCTGGTTGCCACATGACAGGAAGAGTGTGGTAGCTATAAAGAGAATGCAGAAGAGATTCACCTGGATGTTGCCTGGAATGGAGGACTCTGGTTATAAGGAGAGATTGGATGGGCTGGATTTATCCTCACTAGAACATAGGAGGCTGAGAGGTGAACTTATACAGTTATGTAAAATTGAGGAGCATAGGTAAAATAGAACATAGTTTACATGGGTAGGGGAGTCTACAACTAAGTTTAAATAGAGGGAATAAATGTAAAGGGAGTTTGAGGTGCAAGTTCTTCCATACAGATGGTGGTGGGTAAATGGAGTGATGGAAAGTTGTCGGAGAAAACGGTAGAGGTGGACACAATTACATTTGAAAGGAATTGATTAAAGGGATATAAGTCTAACATGGACCAATGGGATTAGCATAGATGGGGGTTGTGATTGGCAATGACAAATTGTCCAGGGACATTTCTGCGCTGTACAACCCTGACTCCAGAGTTATAAAGCACAGAAACGTGCCCTTCTGCCCACATTGTCCATGCTGACCAAGCCTATGCCTTCTACTGTTAGAATTCTCTACCCTGCGGAAAAAGAGTGTGAACGTTCACTGTGAGAGGCCCATGTCCATCATGATCTCGTACACCTCAATAAGGTTACCCCTCAGCTTCCTATGATCCAAAGAAAACAAATCCCATCCTATCCCTGTAATTCAAGCCCGCAGGCCCAGGTAACATCCTGGTGACGCTCTGACAATGAAATTTAACCAGCAGTGTGGCAGGTTACCTATTATTAGCCCATATTACTAGACGTTGGTAAGGTCGCACTTGGAGCTTTGTGTTCAGTTTTGGTCACTCTGCTCTGGAAAGATCCCAATAAACTGGATAGTATGCTGAGAAGATTTGCTTGGATTTACCAAGGATATAGATAGGGTGAATGCACAGTCTTTTTCTGAAGGTGGAGAAATCAAGGACTATATGACATATGTATAACTTGAGGGGAAGTATTTAATAGGGGCAACCTTTTCACACAGAGGGTGGTAGATATAGGGACCAAGTTGGCATAGGAGGTAGGGTTACACAAAAAGCTGGAGAAACTCAGCGGGTGCAGCAGCATCTAAGAAGCGAAGGAGATAGGCGACGTTTCGGGTCGAGACCCTTCTTCATACTGGTCAGGGATCAGGGAAACGAGAGATATAGACGGTGATGTGGAGAGATAAAGAACAATGAATGAAAGATATGCAAAAAAGTATCGATGATAAAGGGAACAAGCCATTGTAAGCTGTTTGTGGTGTGAAAATGAGAAGCTAGTGCGACTAGGGTGGGGGAGGGAGATAGAGATAGAGGGAATGCCAGGGCCCGAGGGCTGAGGGAGAGGTGGGAAGGGGAGGAGACAGCAAGGGTTAACAGAATTGAGAAAATTCAATGTTCAAGCCCAAAGCATAGGAGGTAGTTATGGCAGGTACAATAACACAATTTGAGACATTTGGACAGGTACATGGATGGGAAAGGTTTAGAAGGATGTGGGCCAAATGCATGAAAATGGGACTAGCTTAGGTGGGGCAACTTGGTTGGCATGGGCGAGTTTGGTTCAAGGGGCTGTTTCTTTTATGACTATGGCTTTAGGTATACAGCGCCAAACAGTGAACATCTCGCATGCTAACACTATCCTACACTAGGGCACAATTTATAATTTACCAAAGCCAATTAACCTACAGACCTGTATGGCTTGGAGCGTGAGAGGAAACCCACGCGGTCACAGGGAGAATGTGCAAACTCTACAGACAGCACCCGTAGTCTGGATCGATCCCGGGTATCTGGCGCTGTAAGGCAGCAACTCTACCGCTGCGCCACTGCGTCGCTTTGTGACTTATATATTTTCCCCAGTTCATGCAGTCACCAACCAGATATCGCTCTCTAGTTTGTGTTAAAGACTTTCCTAATGTTCTGAGTGCAAATCTGGCTTAGTTTCAAAATTCTGATCTTCCAGGTACATTACTCCATCACTTTCGCACACACCTGCTGTGTAACATATTCACATTGCACCTACATAACATTTGCAAAATAACATGTCTTAAATAAAAATAGCTGTACTCAGTAACCTTTTATACATGGCTGCTCTGCTTTCTTGTACCTACTGTCCATCAGTGCTCGGTTTCTTTGCTGCTTTTATTGAATTGTCTGCAATTAACATGTTGCAATCATTATTCTGTACTTTCAGTGAAACTCTTTTTTTCCCTCAAAAACCTTGTCTTGTCTGTTCATCTACTAAGATAGATGACCCCAGAAGCAGTTCATTGAAGTAAAACTTTTCCATAAAGCTCAGTTTGATGAAAGTATTGCACTTGGATTTTCAAAGCGCTCTTCACAATGTTGTGAGAAGCCAAACCTCCTGAAAGCACTTTACGAATGACTTTGGTAGTAATAATTGCCTAACCCTCTCACTCTCACAAATTGGAATGTTATTGCTAGCTAGTGCACATTGAAGGTAACTATCACTAAAGATCCGAGATCTTTGGTATTCTTCAAATCTTTTCCACTACAGTGACAAAAATACAATGAATTAATGCGGACCTGTTTATGGATGTGTGCATGTTCTATCAACATGCCTGTAGAACATATCCAGATTGAACCTTCAGAGTCATAGTTATAGAGGCATACAGCACAGAAAGAGATCCTTCGGCCTAAATTGCCCATAATGACCAGGATGCCCCAGCTAAGCTACTCCCATTTGCTGGTGTTTGGCCGATATCCCTCTAAACCTTTCCTATCCTTCTATTTGTCCAGACATGTTTTAAATGTTGTTTTACCTGCCTCAACTATGTCCTCTGGCAATATGTTCCATTTACCTACCATATATTATTTTCATATTATTTTTGCAAAATGATGACTTAAAAATTGCTGAACTCAGTAACCTTTCTCACATTGATCTTAATTTGTGCTATCTGAATTTTAAAATCAGTAAAATATTTAGTGTAATATTAATGAACAATATTTTGTTGATGATTAAAAAGCAACATTTTTGAGTCTGAAGAAGGGTTCTGACTCGAAACGTCACCCTTTTCCCCAGAGATGCTGCTGCCTGACCCGCTGAATTGCTCCAGCATTTTGTGTCTATCTTTGGTATAAACCAGCATCTATAGTTCCTTCCTACAGTGTTTCCAGTTTATTTGTGAGGTATGAGCTAGAAAAGATGGAAATCTTTATAGATACAAGTCAAGTCAAGTTTAATCGTCACGTACACATACAGGATATGCAGTGAAATGAAAAGTGGCAGTGCTCGCGGACTTTGTGCAAAAAACAAACAAACAACCAACAAACTACAAACAGAATCACATGTTCTTTTTCATATTAAATATTGTGGTACAGTAAGTTAGTAGAGTTAGTCCCTGGTGAGATAGGAGTTTACAGTCCGAATGGGCTCTGGGAAGAAACTCCTTCTCATCCTCTCCGTTCTCACAGTTCCTAGAAATATAATTATGATCTGGCTGCGTTTGTAATGTACGTTAGGGATCACCATTGGCTGGGTGAGGTCTCTGCTTTAAAGACTCATGTGAAGGATGGCTCCTGTGTCAGTGAGAAGTCACTGGATACACACGGTGGAAATATCAACGACTAGAGCGCATAGCTTTGAGGTGAGAGGGGAAAGTTTAATGGACATGTGGTGGGTGCCTGGAACATGTTGCCGGGGTGGTTATGGTAGAGACAGAGACGATAGTGGCGTTTAAAAGGCTTTTAGATTGGCACATGGATATGCAGCGGACATGCAGGCAGAGGAGATTAGTGTAACTTGGCTTCACGTACGGCATGGATATTGTGAGCCGAAGGGCCTGTTCCTTTGCGGTATTGTCTGAACAGCTTGTGATTATTTTGAAACAGCGCCATTCATCATTGTTCTACGCTGTACAATGACTTTACTTCCGCAGCAGGTTTGCTGCCTTTTATAAAATGAAAATGTGATTGAAATGAAGTTGAAACCCAAGGAAACAAGAGCAATGTAAGTCAGCATGTCCCTCAAACCTGCCCTGCCTTTCAATGTGATCACTTCTTAAACAAGCTTCTTCTGTTCACGAATAGAGCAAAACAGAATCCTTCTTTACACTGCCTGGTTACAGATGGTCAGCCAGATGTTTCAAAGAGAGATTCTTGAGGCATTTTTGGTGCTTTTGCACAGTTGACCCAGCTCATGAATTCTTGTGCACATTTTTGGGAGCTTCTTTGCAGAACATTACTTTGAAATGATCTTATTTCCGATTTAAGGTTAAATTACCAGCACATTCTGTTTGTTGCTGAATGAACAGCTCGGAACCTTCTCTAAAAGGGTCCCAACTCAAAACATCGGCATTTCATTTTCCTCCAAGGTAGTTGAAGCCAGTTCATTGGCTATATTTAAGAGGGAGTTAGATGTGGCCCTTGTGGCTAAGTGGATCAGCGGGGTATGGAGAGAAGGCAGGTACGGGATACTGAGTTTGATGATCAGCCATGATCATATTGAATGGCGGTGCAGGCTCGAAGGGCCGAATGGCCTACTCCTGCACCTAATTCCTATGTTTCTAAGTCCTGAAATACAAATATTTTAAATTGACCTGCACTTTACATGGACAAAATCTGTCTCCCGTGAGAAATCTCCTCCTTCAGCTCAAAACCACTCCACTCCTCACTGGCAATGGAGGAAGCCAAGTTCAGAAAGGTCAAATGGAAATGGGAAGAGGGGTTCAAATTGACTCACATTGGATGCAGTGAACAGAGTTACTTGACGCTGCCGTTCCGCAGCAGAAAGAATCTTCAGTGACAGAGGGTCCTCTCCATCTGCCGTGACTTTGCAGAAACGTGGAGAATGAATGCAATCATTGATCCTGTCACATTCCAACTTTCAAACACACCTTGGCTTTATCTCCCGAAACCTAACCCGCACCTCTCAACAACATAGCACAGCTTTTAACCACTTACAGTCATACAGTGTGGAAACAGGCCCAACCTGCCCACGCCCACCAACATGCCCTATCTACACTAATCCCACCTGCCTGTGTTTGGCCCATATCCCTCTAAACCTATCCTATCCATGCACCTGTCTAAATGTGTATTAAATGTACCTACTCCGGCAGCTCATTCCATTAGAGGTAGTTGAAGCTGGCACTGTTGCTAAACTGCTAAAATTGAATCAGAACCCCCCCCCCCGGCCATTCAGCCCATCATCTCTGGGGCAGCAGTTTGTAGGAGAACTCTTTGGTCCCTTCTCCATCGTCCTGTGAATATTTTCTTTTCTATGTGGTTCTGTATCCAATTAAAATAAAAAAAAAATCTGCTTCCACTACCTTTTCTTTTTGATTCAAGGCCTGTGGGCTGTGCAGGCTGAGCTAGTATTCAATTGCCCATCCCTTATTCCCTTGTTTAGTTTGTCTTATGCATGGATATTCTACTGTGCCTCTGTAGCTTCCGCTGGCAACTCGTACTAGATACGGACTACCCTCTGAGTGAAAAGGTTGCCCTTTGAGGTTCCAATAAATCTCTCCCCTCTCACCTTAAGCCTGTGCCCTCAAGTTTTAGAATCCTCTACCATGGTGAAAAAAACCTGAACGTTCACTGTATCCATGCCCCACATGATCTTGTCACCCCTCAGCCTCCTATACTCCAAAGAATAATTTAGTTCGGTTTAGAGAAGCAGAGCAGAAACAGGCCCTTCAGCCCACCGAGTCTGCACCGACCAGCGATAACCACACATTATCCTACATACACTTATACCAAGCTATCAACCTACAAGCCTGTACGTCTTTGGAGTGCGGGAGGAAACCGAAGATCTTTGAGAAAACCCACGCGGTCACGGGGAGAACGTACAAACGCTGTACAGACAGCACACGTAGTCAGGATCGAACCCGGGTCTCCAGTGCTGAAAGGCAACAACTCTACTGCTGCGCCACCATGCTGCCCAATAATGTCCTGGCCTATCCATCCTCTCCCTGTAAACTGCATCCCACAAGCCCAGCAGTTAACATCCTGTTGAATCTCTTCTACATCCTTTCCTTTTTATTGAATCTTTCCTGTAGCTGGGCGACCAGAACTGCCCACGGTATCTCCAAGTCCTTCGCCATTGCTGTGCTGAAATCCTAGCACTCCTTCCTCACCAGAGCCGTGGGAGTTCCTTGCCCAGAAGGACCACAGCGATGCAAGAAGGCGGTTCATCCCCACCTTCTCAAGGGCAGTCAGAGCTGGGCAATGAGTTCTGGCTTTGCAAGCAAAGCCCAGATCCCATACACAAATAAATAAAGTTCTGACTTGAATGTTGCCTCCACAGCTAAGCTCTGTGCTGTTTGTATACCATTCCAACATCGCTGGCTATTTATTTACACCGAGCTTAATGCCAACTCGAGTAGGCAGCATTTACGCTTATTCAGCAACGGAGATGATATTAATGTAGAAACTAAATATGAGAGTGTTGGAAATCCAAGTATACAAATTAGAAGCAGGAATATGGGCAGCACGTGGAGCAGCACGTAGAGCCGCTGCCTCACAGCACCAGAGGCCCAGGTTCTATCCTGACCTTGGATGCTGTCTGCGGGGAGTTTGCATGTCCTCCCTATGACTGTATGAGTTACCTCCCACATCCCAAAGAAACTGAAACACCTGGAGGAAACCCACAAGGTCACAGGGAGGGTGTTGGTCTGCATAGAAACATAGAAACATAGAAATTAGGTGCAGGAGTAGGCCATTCAGCCCTTCGAGCCTGCACCGCCATTCAATATGATCATGGCTGATCATCCAACTCAGTATCCCGTACCTGCCTTCTCTCCATACCCTCTGATCCCCTTAGCCACAAGGGCCACATCCAACTCACTCTTAAATATAGCCAATGAACTGGCCTCAACTACCCTCTGTGGCAGAGAGTTCCAGAGACTCACCACTCTCTGTGTGAAAAAAGTCTTTCTCATCTCGGTCTTAAAGGATTTCCCCCTTATCCTTAAGCTGTGACCCCTTGTCCTGGACTCCCCCAACATCGGGAACAATCTTCCTGCATCTAGCCTGTCCAACCCCTTAAGAATTTTGTAAGTTTCTATAAGATCCCCTCTCAATCTCCTAAATTCCAGAGAGTATAAACCGAGTCTATCCAGTCTTTCTTCATAAGACAGTCCTGACATCCCAGGAATCAGTCTGGTGAACCTTCTCTGCACTCCCTCTATGGCAATAATGTCCTTCCTCAGATTTGGAGACCAAAACTGTACGCAATACTCCAGGTGTGGTCTCACCAAGACCCTGTACAACTGAAGTAGAACCTCCCTGCTCCTGTACTCAAATCCTTTTGCTATGAATGCCAACATACCATTCGCTTTTTTCACTGTCTGCTGCACCTGCATGCCTACTTTCAATGACTGGTGTACCATGACACCCAGGTCTCGCTGCATCTCCCCTTTTCCTAATCGGCCACCATTTAAATAATAGTCTGCTTTCCTGTTTTTGCCACCAAAGTGGATAACCTCACATTTATCCACATTATACTGCATCTGCCAACATTTGCCCACTCACCCAGCCTATCCAAGTCACCTTGCAGTCTCCTAGCATCCTCCTCACAGCGAACACTGCCCCCCAGCTTAGTGTCATCCGCAAACTTGGAGATATTGCCTTCAATTCCCTCATCCAGATCATTAATATATATTGTAAACAGCTGGGGTCCCAGCACTGAGCCCTGCGGTACCCCACTAGTTACTGCCTGCCATTGTGAAAAGGACCCGTTTACTCCTACTCTTTGCTTCCTGTTTGCCAGCCAGTTCTCTATCCACATCAATACTGAACCCCTAATACCGTATGCTTTAAGTTTGTATACTAATCTCTTATGTGGGACCTTGTCGAAAGCCTTCTGGAAGTCCAGATATACCACATCCACTGGTTCTCCCTTATCCACGCTACTAGTTACATCCTCGAAAAATTCCACAAGATTCGTCAGACATGATTTACCTTTTGTAAATCCATGCTGACTTTGTCCAATGATTTCACCACTTTCCAAATGTGCTGCTATCCCATCTTTAATAACTGACTAGCAGTTTCCCCACTACCGATGTTAGACTAACTGGTCTGTAATTCCCCGTTTTCTCTCTCCCTCCCTTCTGCATTGAGGTAGGTTAGGAGATCGGTGCTTGTAGACTTTAAAGATATAGCACAGAAATAGAATTTGCACCGACCAGTGACACCCCGTACACTAACACTATCTTACAATCTAGGGACAATTTTACCAAAGCCAATTAACGTACAAACCTGCATGTCTTTGAAATGTGGGAGGAAACCGGAACATCCGGAAAAAACCCATGAGGTCACAGGTTGAATGTACAAAGTCCATACAGACAGCACCCGTAGTCAGGATGGAACCTGGATCCCAAGTGCTGTGAGGCAGCAACTCTACCGCTGCACCACTGTGCTGCCCTTCGTACATGAGGGTAATCTGAGTTTATGGAACAATCGTTCAGTGGTGTGATGGCTGCGGGGGAACAAGATGACGGTCAATCTGGTGGTGGGTTGGTGGCTAGTAAAGACAGTGGGATGAATGGCCTCCGACTCTGAGGGGAGAAAGTCCACAGCTGTGTGTTACCCATGAATGATTGGCTTGGATTGATTCCAACGGCGACGAATTTGGAAACATTTCCAGGAATCTCTTGTTTATTGTACTACAGTTAATATGTATTGCAGGGAGCTCTACCAAGCTGCAGTAGTTTGTTTCAAATATCGTACAGTGGAATGTTCTTGGCGCTTAGTGAGGGACATGGAAATGGAGAGTCTCCCTGGTTTCCTGATTCCGCCCATTTTTATTTTGGAGCTCAGACAGTTACGCTTTCCCCGTCCGTTCTTTTAATAAGTCACAGATGTACGTTCTCAACAAGTGGACCAAATCGGAAAACTATTCTGCTGCGGTAGTTTTCCCTCTGGCTGGGGGTGGGGGCGGGGGGAGGGGGGGGGGGGGGGAGAGTTGTGGAATGGGACAAAGGTAGTTGTAGGCACAATAAGGTTACACACCCGCTGCACATCCAGAGACTTGCACTGTTGTGCAGGGTTTAAATCCAAACACAGCAGCTAAGGAACTTACATTTAAGTAGCTAAGTACAGCAGCGATACCCTGCTCCATCTCCCTACTACCTGTCAAACCCATCACTGTCTATAAATTGTCCCCAGCTGGTCTGCCAGACAGTTTAGTTTATCTCAGTTTGCTTTAGTTTATTGTCACGTGTACCGAGGTACAGTGAAAAACTTGTTGTTGCGTGCTATATGCAGCGGTAAAACTATACATGTTTACAACCAAACCGTCCACAGTGGACAGATACATGATAAAGGGTATGCCATTTAGTGCAAAATAAAGTCTGATTAAAGTTTAGAGATGCAGCGTGAGTCCCCACCGACCAATGATCACCCTTACGGTAGTTCTATCCTACACACTAGGATCAATTTACAGAAGTAACCTACAAACTTGCATGAAACTGGAGCACCAGGAGAAAACCCACTTGGTCACAGAGAGAATGTACAAACTCCTTATAGTGTGGGGTACTTTCAACATGATATTGCACTTTCAATGTAGATGAATTCCCTAATCCTGGCTCAACAACAGTACACTTAGTGACCACCTCTTGTACTATTATGGACTTATTTTCTTTGTAATAATGTATTTTATTTGGCACAATCTTTTAGAATGTTTATGTATGTTACATATACCACTGGGGGGGCACCATCAGCAATGGCAGCCTCACTAACGGTCTGTCTGACTTTCCGTTGTTTTTGTTATTTTTAGTGTGTTTTAAAAGTATGTGCTAATGTTCTCTGGTTTGTCTTATGTGGGGGGTGGGGGAGGGGATTGGGGGAATTTTTTTCTCAATCTCTTACCTTGCCGGAGATGCGATTGTTTTCCGGATCATATCTCCGGTCGCTCTGCGGCCTAACATCATGGAGCTGGCGGCCTTGCTCGGGACTGACTTTGAGCCCCATCGCGGGGCCGGCCGTGGACTTACCATCGGAGCCTGCGATCCCTTGCCTGGGATCAACGCTCCAACTGCGGCCTGCGGATTTCAGCATCGAGGAGCTCGCAGTCTCGGGTAGAGACTGATGTCGGGAAGCTCCAAAGTCGCAGGAGGATCGACCAGCCCCGACCACGGGTTCGATCGGCCAGCGCGGGGGAGCTGAGATTCCCCCTGATGCGGAGGGCCCGACTGCCGGCTACAGGAGTAAGATCATCTCATCAACGGAAGGCTCGAGGCTCCCGACTGCAGGACAACAAAGAAGGGAGACATTTAACTTTTTGTCGCCTTCCATCGCAGTGAGGAATGTGGAGGAGTCACTGTGGTGGATGTTTATGTTAAAATGTATTTTGTGTATTCTGTTGCTTTTTATTGGTATGATTGTATTGCAACTCAAATTCCTCGAAAGTTGCAAAATATACTGGCTAATGAAATATGATTATGATTATGCTTATAATTTCTTTCTCTGTGTCCTGTGCTTGTGATGCTGCTGCAAGTAGATTTTCATTCAACCTGTACATCACCGTCCTTGTAACACTTGTAAATTGTCCTTGGTGTGTAGGATAGTGCTAGTGTACGGGGTGATTGCTGATTGGCACTGACTTGGTGGGCCGAAGGACCTGCTTCCATGCTGTATCTCTAAAGTCTAAATATACTTGTAAGAAAAATGTCCCAGCCTATCCAACCTCACTCTGTAACTTGCGTCCACTAGCCCAGGTAACATCCAAGTGAATCTTAGTTAGAATTGGTTAATACACAAAACAATTTAAACGGGGCAAGAGGAATCAGTAATGCCATTTTTTTTTAAAAAGGCGCAGTGTGCTGGAACAACAGGCAGCATCTGTGGAAAACATGGATAGGTGACGTTTCACAGAGTGCTGGACTAACTCAGAGGGTCAGGCAGCATCTCTAGACAACATAGATTGGTGGCGTTTCACAGAGTGCTGGATAACTGCGGGTCAGGCGGCATCTGTGGAACATGGATAGGTGATGTTCCAAGTCGGGAACTTTCGGAAACAGTGGGCTTGCTGGCTTGAATAATTAATTAATTTGTTTAGAGTTATAAAACGGAGTCAAACCATTGCGGACGGCTGGAGTTGCTGGACCGAATGTTTCGACCTGTTTAGCCACAAATTCCTAGCTGTGGGTACAACAGCACAGCTTGGTTTCGATGTTTATGTAGGAGTCTGTTGGAAGCATGGATTTATCAGGCTGTGTCTGGAGTTGATGAGATTTAATTCTCTGGATGAATGCCACTACTAACTCAGGGGTTTGCTCGCACGCAGACAGTAAATACATTTTCTTTGGAATGCTCTTGATTGATATCAGAAATATGTAGTTTTGCCTCACAAAACTGACTTGAAACAGTAGGTGTGCTTATTAGATTAACTTCCAAAACATACCGATTCGGCAAAAAGCCAGTTTGCCATTGGTTTGCATAGTAACAGGGCAGGTAGTTATTTATAGGCTGACAGTTTAGATGTTTTGCACTTATGGAAAAAATATTATGGTAAATAACTTAAATTTGCAGACGTTTGGGAGTTGTGAGCAAAGAAAGAGGCAATTTCACACGTCTCACCCAGCCTGTACCCTGGCTTCCAAAAAGGCATGGTTGGTGAGGAGCAGGAGATTCCACTCTGCCTGTAGATGCCTGCACTCCAGACTCCAGAATTACCTCCTCAAACCCCCTGCCCCTCTCCTTCCCCACATTCCATACAACCTAACCCCCACCCTGATGAAAGTTTGGAGCATTCTTTCGTAACATTTAACATGTGTTCTTCTCTGAACTATGAACATTGGTTTTGCATTATTATGGTCACCCAGTATTACTGGTTATTAATTGATTGCATTATTGATTATATTTATTTGTGTGTTATTGCATTAACGGGCCTGTTTTAGTTTAGATTACAGATACAGTGTGAAAACAGGCTTCGGTCCACCGAGTTTGTGCTGACTGTTAATCACCTCATACACCAGTGCTAACCTACACACTTGGGAACTTTTACAATTCATACCAAGCCAATTAACCTACACACCTGCACGTCTTTGGGATGTGGAAGGAAACTGGAGCACCCGGAGAAAACCCATGCGGTCACAGAGAGAACGTACAAACTCCGTACAGACAGCATCCGTAGTCAGGATCCAACCCTGGGTGTCTGGTGCTGTGAGGCAGCAACTGCGCTACCTTTGCCACCATATCAATTAGTGATTATTAAGTTATTGTATTGTTGAATATTTAATATTTATCTGTGCATTATTGTGTTGTGTTAAGTTGCAGCAAATAAGAATTTCATTGTTCCATTGCTGGTGCAAGTGACAATGAAACACATTTGACTCTCATGACTTTTGGCACGGTATAGAACAATGCCACACAGCACAGGCCCTTTGGCCCGCGTTATCCATGCCGAACATGAGGCACCCATAAACCAAACTCACTCTATTCTATTTCCAGGACCTTGCCTCCCTTTCTCCCTCCATCATCAGCACCAGTATGACCCACCTCCACAGCCTGCTCACCATCCCCTGCCTGAATGTCCAGGGCCTGATCAGAGACATCCTTGTCCATTATACCATGGTGGCAACACTGTTCTGGAGTCATGCTTGTGGCCACCGATTATAGCAGCCCCTAATTCATCATTGCATTGCCTTGACTAGATATCAAACTGGCAGCTCAGTTAGAGATACATCATGAAGCAGGCCCTTCGGCCCACCAAGTCCACGCTGACCACAGATCCACGTGTTTGCATTAGTTCTGTATTAACCCACTTTTGCATCAACACCCGACACTTCTATCCTCCATTAGGGGCAATTTTACAGAGGCCAATAAACCTGTAAACCCACACGTCTTTGGGATATGGGAGGAAACCCATGCGGTCACAGGGAGAATGTGCAAACTCCACACAGACAGAATTTGAGGTCCGGATGGAAACGGAGTCTGGCGCTGTAAGGCAGCAACTCTATCACAGTGGCACCCTAGTTTTATTACAGTAATGTTGATCTGTAAATTAGAGTAGATTAATATCACCAGGAAAGAAGCATCACCATAACATTTAGGACAGGAATTGATCTGCAGAGAGCAGCAATGGAAACCAAATCAATAACCGAGGCTTTTAACAGTGAAATGGATCAATATTTGAGACGTAAAATTGTGATGGTAAAGGGCAGAGTTTGGGCACTAAGTGGTTGACTCTTTCAGGAAAGGGACAGGATGATAGGCGAAAGTGTTCATCCTGCTTGTAAAATGTGTTCAGCCAGACGAGCATAAAAGTGAAGCCAGACAATGATTAAATCCATTGATAGAAATACATCTCTTCATGCTCATCCGTGATGTAACCTGGGGTCATTGGGTGTTTCAGGTCTTTCAACATCAAACACCCTCACTCAGGCGACCCAGCCATGGTTGACCAGACCACGACTTGTGTTCAGGTGGCATTCACTCCTCCCCATGGACCTCCTCTCCTGATCCAAAGCCATCTTCAGGCTTTCTCCACTGCCTCTGTGGTGTTCTTGATGGGTCGTCTCCTCTCCATTCCGTTCCGCTCAAGGCTTTGTAGAGCGATTGCCGTGCAAAACATCTGCAGCCAACCCCGATGGGCATACACCTTGCCTTATAGCCCTGCTTACGGCAGTCATTAAGTACATCTTACTTTTCAAGCATCAATATAAGAGAGCAGGAAACAGTGCTGGAGGAATTCATCGAAGAACTTCAGACTGATGAAGGGTCCTGACCCGAAACAACTATCCATCCATTCCTGACCCACTGAGTTCTTCCTGCACGTTTTCCTATTAGATCGATACTTGAAATGGATGGCACATTGGTGGAGCAGTAGTATTCCTGCCTGACAGCATTAGTAACCCAGGTTCGATCCTGATCCCACGGGAGGTCTTGTAGATACAAATGAAGTTTTATGTTCTCCCTGTGACCGCGTGGCTTTTCCCTGGGTGTGGTTCCCTCCCACATTCCAAAGACGTATAGGTCTGTAGGTTAATGTTTAAGAAGGAACTGCAGATGCTGGAAAATCAAAGGTAGACAAAAATGCTGGAGAAACTTAGCGGGTGAGGCAGCATCTATGGAGCGAAGGAAATAGGCAACGTTTCAGATCGAAACCCTTCTTCAGACTGATGTGAGGGTGGGGGGGGGGGGGGGGGGGGGGCGGCGGGAGGAAGAAAGGAGGTGGAGCCAGAGGGCTGAGGGAGAACTGGGAAGGGGAGGAGAAAGTAAGGACTACCTGAAATTAGAGAATTCAATGTTCATACCGCTGGGGTGCAAACTGCCCAAGCGAAATATGAGGTGCTGCTCCTCCAATTTAAGGTGGTCCTCACTCTGGCCATGGAGGAGGCCCAGGACAGAAAGGTCGGATTCGGAATGGGAGGGGGTGTTGAAGTGCTGAGCCACCGGGAGATCAGGTTGGTTATTGCAAACTGAGCGGAGGTGTTCGGCGAAGCAATCGCCAAGCCTACGCTTGGTCTCACCGATGTAGAGCAGCTGACATCTAGAGCAGCGGATGCAATAGATGAGGTTGGAGAAGGTGCAGGTGAACCTCTGCCGCACCTGGAAAGACTGTTTGGGTCCTTGGATGGAGTCAAGGGGGGAGGTAAAGCGATAAGTGTAGCATTTCCTGCGGTTTCAAGGGAAAGTGCCCAGAGAGGAGATGGTTCGGGTGGAAAGGGACGAATTGACCAGGGTTACGGAGGGAGCGGTCTCTGTGGAAAGCAGACAGGGGAGGAGATGGGAAGATGTGGCCAGTGGTGGGGTCACATTGGAGGTGGCGAATATGTCGGAGGATTATTTGTTGTATGTGACGACTGGTAGGGTGGAAGGTGAGGACAAAGGGAACTTGGCCCTCGTTACGAGTGGGGGGGATGGGGAGTGAGAGCAGAGTCACGGGGTATAGAAGAGACCCTGGTGAGAGCCTCATCTATAGTAAAAGAGGGGAAGCCCTGTTCCCTGAAGAATGAGGACATCTCCGATGCCCTGGTGTGGGACACCTCTTCCTGGGTGCTGATGTGGCGTAGACGGAGTAGGGGATGGAGTCCTTACAGGAACCAGGGTGGGAAGAAGTGTAGTCCAGCTAGCCATGAGAGTCAGTGGGTTTATAGTGGATGTCGGTCAGTAGTCTATCACCTGTGATGGAGATGGTGAGGTCATGAAATGGTAGGGAAATGTCGGAAATGGTCCAGGTATATTTGAGTGCTGGATGGAAGTTAGTGGTGAAATGGATGAAGTCAGTGAGTTGTGTGTGCAGGAGGTAGCACCCTGGAGGGATTTAACCAGGGGGGGATAGGATGGAGTTGAGGTATGTGGAAATATACATCAAGATATGTGGTCTCTTCTATACCCCATGACTCTGCTCTCACTCCCCATCCCCCACTCATAACAAGTGCAGAGTCCCCCTTGTCCTCACCTTCCACCCTACCAGTCGTCACATGCAACAAATAATCCTCCAACATTTTCGCTACCTCCAACGTGATCCCACCACTTGCCACATCTGCCCATCTCCACCCCTGTCTGCATTCCACAGAGACTGCTCCCTCCGTAACTCCCTGGTCAATTCTACCTTTCCCACCCGAACCCCCCCACTCTCCGGGCACTTTCCCTTGCAACCGCAAGAAATACCACATTTGTTGCTTTACCTCCCCGCTTGACTCCATTTAAGGACCTAAGCAGTCTTTCCAAGTGCGGCAGAGGTTCACCTGCACCTCCTACAACCTTATATATTGCATCTGCTGCTCTAGATGTCAGCTGTTCTACATCAGTGAGACCACAGAATCATAGAAAATAGGTGCAGGAGTAGGCCATTCGGCCCTTCGAGCCTGCACCGCCATTCAATATGATCACGGCTGATCATCCAACTCAGTATCCTGTACCTGCCTTCTCTCCATACCCCCTGACCCCTTTAGCCACAAGGGCCACATCTAACTCCCTCTTAAATATAGCCAATGAACTGGCCTCAACTACCTTCTGTGGCAGAGAATTTCACAGACTCACCACTCTCTGTGTTAAAAATGATCTTCTCATCTCGGGCCAAAAAGACATCCCCCTTATCCTTAAACTGTGACCCTTTGTTCTGGACTTCCTCAACATCGGGAACAATCTTCCTGCATCTAGCCTGTCCAAGCATAGGCTTGGCGATCACTTCGCCGAACACCTCCGCTCGGTTCGCAATAACCAACCTGATCTCCCAGTGGCTCAGTACTTCAACTCCCCCTCCCATTACGAATCCAACCTTTCTGTCCTGGGCCTCCTCCATGTCCGGAGTGAGGACCACCGTAAATTGGAGGAGCAGCAGCTCATATTTTGCTTGGGCAGTTTGCACCCCAGCGTTGAACATTGACTTCTCTAATTTCAGGTAGTGCCTACTTTCTCCTCCCCTTCTCAGCTCTCCCTCAGCCCTCTGGCTCCACCTCTTCCTTTCTTCCTCATCCGCCCCCCCCCCCCCCCCCCCCCCCCCCCCCCCACCCTTACATCAGTCTGAAGAAGGGTTTCGAACCGAAACGTTGCCTATTTCCTTCGCTCCATAGATACTGTCTCACCCGCTGAGTTTCTCCAGCATTTTTGTCTACCTTAGGTCTGTAGAATAATTGACTTTGGTGAAATTATTAATTTGTCCGTAGTGTGTAGGATACTGCTAGTGTACGGGGTGATCACTGGTCGGTGTGGACTCAGTGGGCCGATGGGTCCGTTTTCGCGCTGTATCTCAAAAGTCTGAAGACATTATCGGAGGTCAGGAATGAACCCAGATCTCCAAAGCTGTGCCATCCTGTCAAACCATCTCAGAGCTTTACGTGCACCCTCTGAAGTTGCAGTCCGAAGATAAGAGACAGCTCTTCAGAAAATGCGTCACCCCTAAAATAAATTATTTTTGTTTTTATTTCCAGAAAGATACAGAACAGGACATACCTTTAGAAAGTAGACGAGGGGAATGTCTTTAGTCGTAGGCTGGTGAATCTCAGCAATTCACTGCCACAGAAGGAGGTGGAGGTCAACTCAATGGATATTTTGAAAACAGAGATTGATAGATTTTTGATTAGTAAGTTCCTATGATTTATAAACTTATAGTCTGGTCATGCAGAGATGCAGTTGCTGGACAGGATATTGAACTGGTCTCCTCTGGCTCTAAAAGGGATAGTCGTAGAGAGGTACTGCACAGAAACAGGCCATTCGTCCCTCGGAGTCCGTGCTGAACTATTTAATGTGGTCCTTTTTGTAAACTAGCATCTGCAGTTCCTTGTTTCTATAGTGATTCTGCAATCCCATCAACTGCCCCACAGCCTACCCCTCACCCACACACTGGGGGCAATTTAACTGAGCAAATGAGGCAGCATCTCTCCATCTCTCCCCCACCCTAGTCATCCTGTTACGAACAGTGGGGAGAGATGGAGAGATGCTGCCTCACTTGCTCAGTGACTCCAGCACATTGTGTCTTTCTTTTTGTAAAGCAGCATCTGCAATTCCTTGTCTCTCCTAAACCATCCAAAATGGCAGTGATCAATTACAAACAGTGAAGAAGACTGTTTGTTAAAGGATAAAGCAGGATATTGATCAGTTACAGATATTGCAGAAATGACAGATAGAGTTTAATCAGAACAATGTAAAGTGTTGCACTTTGTGACGTGGAAAGTAAGGGGCACGTTCACAGTTAATGGCAAGACCCTTATCAGCATTGACATACAGAGGGATGTCAGGTCTAAAAATCCATAGCTCCTTGAAAGTGACAATGCTAGTAGATAGAGTGGTAAAGCAGTTGTATGGTATGTTTGCCTTCATCAGTCGGGGAATTAAGAATCAGGAACTCACGTTGCGGCTTTATAAAATTTTGATTAGGCCACACTTGGAGTATTCTGTGCAGGTCTGATCACCCCATTACAGGAAGGTTGTGAAGACTTTGGTGAGGAAACCAAAGAGGTGGGTGATCGAATCTCGGGTAAGTTGAAGTAAATGTGCGGAGAATAATGGATATGATGGGTCAAAGGGCCCGTTGCTGTGTTGCACAACTTTGTGACGCGACATAAGGAATCATGTCATAGTTATTTTAAAAGAAAATAAATAATAAAACATCTATGAATTTGCAACTAAGGCAGTTAACTGGCTTTGATTGCACTTGCCTAATGTAGCTCTATCAGTGTTACTTGTGTTGTTCATGCAGACTCCTTAAATGCTGCTGGTGTGGAACCCATCTGTGGCCTAATTATTCTCCCCATATTCCCATCAAGGACCAGGGCAGAATTACTGCCTTATAACGCCAGAGAACTGGGTTCGATCCTGACTATGGGTGCTTGTCTGTACGGAATCGGAGCTTGTGTGTTCTCCCTGTGGCCTGCAAGGGTTTTACTCCGGGATCTTCGGTTCTCTCCCACGCTCCAAAGACGTACAGGTTTTTTAGGTTAATTGGTTTGGTATATTTGTAAATTGTCCCTAGCGTGTGTAGGGTAACGTTAGTGTGTGGGGATCGCTGTTTGGCGTGGACTCGGTGGGCCGAAGGGCCTGTTTCCGTGCTGTATCCATAAAGACTCAACCCACCCACTCTGAATGTCTTTGGGATGGGGGAGGAAACCGGAGCACGGGGGGAAGGGGGGGGGCACGTGGTCCTAGGGAGAACGTGAAAACCAAAGATAGTATCTTTGGTGAAAACTACACAGACCGATCGGCCGTGATCAAACCTGTGTCTCTGGAACTGTGAGGATGCAGCTGTACCCACTGCATCGTGTATTGGTCGTGATGTCAATTATTCCTTGGTACGACAGGTGGCCTGGCCAGTATTGATCTGCCGATTATCGATAAAATAATTTCTGTTTGTGGAATCTTGGAATGTGTGTAAAATGCTTTAGGACATCCTGTGAACAGAAAAAGCTTGGTAGGAATCCAAGCTCCTCACACTGATGTGATGTCTGGATCACAGCTTGAAGCTGCGCTTGAGCTAAACATGTTATCTCATTCAAGAAATAAATGTTCCGTTTTTCTGTCAGTTGGACAATAAAAAATAAATGCAGCCGTGTCTAGACAGAGCCAAGAGCTTCAGGGAATCGGGCAGCGACTGAGGACTGCCTGACCCTCACTGTGTGTGTGTGTGTGTGCTGGTTGGTTCAAGGGGAACGTGGTCACTGCTGCTGTCAGTCGGTGGGTGAAGTGAGGAGCAGTCAGTGTGAAAGGCCACTCGGCAGGCCACAAACAAGGTGTGATGCCTTGCGATGCTTGAAATGGTAAGGTGGAGTCATCATGCATTCCCTGGACGTTACTGCGACATGACGTTACCATTTGGAGCCTGTTCCTGGAGTTGATTTGCACGTTTGGCACCTCTTCCAGCTCTCCCTCCCTCTCTCTCCCTCAGGCAGCCTCTCTCACTTTCACAGTGCATCACGCAGTGAGAAAGTCTGGTACAAAGCGTACGCAGGCCACTTTCCCAATTGAACTGCTCACGTTTGAATTAGATGGTGTGAGAAGCTATCTTGCATTCAAGCATGCAACATTAAAAAGCCTTTCAATGTACCTTCAAAGACATAGGGGCAGAATGAGGCCATTTGGCCCACAGTCTACACCGTCATTCCACCATGGCCGATCAAGCTTTCCCTCTCAACCCCATTCCCCTGCCTTCTGCCCAGAAGCCTTGACACCCGCACTAATCGAAGCAAGATACTTGATTAGTACACGTGACAATAAACAACACGAATGTAAACTAAGCGCCACTGATGGACAATTAGCCAACAAACTCTGATTTGCAGAGGGGATTCACTTAGTTTAGTTTCGAGATGCAACATGCAAACAGTCCTTCAGCCCACCGAGTCCGTGCCGACCAGCGATCCCCGATTCAAGGCCCGTGGGCTGTGCAGGCTGAGCTAGTATTCAATTGCCCATCCATTAATGCCCCCGATTAGTTTGTTTTATGCATGGTTATTCTACTGTGCCTCCACAGCTTGCTCTGGCAGCTCATACAAGATATGGACTACCCTCTGAGTGAAAAGGTTGCCCCCGAGGTCACTCTTAAATCTCTCCCCTCTCACCTTGCCCTCTAGTTTTAGAATCCTCTACCCTGGTGAAACACAAACTCAGCGTTCACTGTATCCATGCCCCTCATGATCTTGTTCAGCTCAATAATGAATGAATGAATGCCTTTTTATTGTCACTATACGCATGTACAATGAGATTAAAAGCTGCTCCTACTCAGTGTAAAAACAAAAAGGGGGAGGGGGGAATAAGGTGCACAGTTTCTGCGACGCTATGTACATATCTATAAAAGACAATGGATAAATAGAATTACAGTTACAGTACACATTACAGTAGGTGGATAGATGAAGGTCCGGGGGTTAGGCTGTGAAGTCAGTGCATGTGTGAGTTCAGGGAGATAATGGATTTTGGAAAGAAACTGTTCTTGAGTCTATTTGTCCTTGTGCTGATGCACCTATAGCGCCTCCCTGAGGGCAGCAGGTTGAACAGGCCAAATGCAGGATGGGAGCTGTCCTTGATAATGTTCTTCGCCCTGCTGAGGCAGCGGGAGGTGTAAATGTCCCTCAGAGAGGGGAGAGGGCAGCCGATGATCTTCTGTGCTGCCCTAACTACTCTCTGAAGCCTCTCCCTGTCTGCCATGGTGCAGCTGCCGTACCATGCTGTAATGCAGTATGTCAACAGGCTCTCAATGGACGAGCGGTAGAAGGTCAGCAGCAGGTTGGAGTCCAGGTTGTGCTTCCTGAGGACCCTCAGGAAGTGCAGCCGCTGCTGAGCCTTCTTGATGACCGCTGTGATGTTATCTGTCCAGGAGATGTCAGCGGAGATAAGGACGCCGAGAAACCGGAAGGTGTAGACCCTCTCCACACACTCGCCGTTGATGTATAAGGGAGCTAAGTCGGTGCTGTGCCTCCTGAAGCCGACAATGAGCTCTTTGGTTTTCTTGGTGTTCAGAACCAGGTTGTTTTCTGAGCACCAGGTTGTCAACTTCAGGACTTCCTCTCTGTAGGCTGCCTCGTCCCCCCTTGAGATGAGTCCGACTACTGTAGTGTCGTCAGCAAACTTGACGATGCGGTTGTTGTTGTGGACCGGACTACAGTCGTGGGTGTAGAGACAGTATAGGAGGGGGCTTAGCACACAGTCTTGTGGGGAGCCGGTACTCAACATGCGAGTGGAGGAGAGGTGGGGGCCGAGTCTCACCGTCTGGGGCCGGTTGGTGAGGAAGTCCTTTATCCAGGCACATGTGAGTGGGGAGGCCGAGAGTGACCAGTTTGTCGATGAGAATGTCCGGGATGATAGTATTGAAAGCTGAGCTGTAATCCACAAAGAGCATCCGGACGTAGCTCTGCCCCAGCTCCAGGTGGCTCAGCACAGAGTGGAGAGCTACGGTGATGGCGTCTTCTGTGGACCTGTTTGGGCGATAGGCGAACTGGTGGGGGTCGAAGTCTGGAGGGAGATAGTCCTTGATGTGCTGGAGGACCAATCTCTCGAAGCACTTTGTGATTACCGGAGTGAGGGCCACAGGACGATAATCGTTTAGGCTGGTGATGGGGGACTTCTTCAGCACTGGGACGATTATGGCTGATTTTAGGCAGGACGGGATAACTGCCTGGACCAGGGAGAGATTGAAGATTCTGGTGAAGATGACGGTGAGCTGGTGGGCACACGCTTTGAGCACCTTACCAGGTACTTCATCTGGGCCGGCAGCCTTATAACCATATAACCATATAACAATTACAGCACGGAGACAGGCCCTCTCGGCCCTTCCAGTCCGTGCCGACCATTTGTTTTCCCCTAGTCCCATTTACCTGCACTCAGACCATACCCCTCCATTCCCTTCACGTCCATATACCTATCCACTTTACTTTTAAATGTTAAAATCGATCCTGCCTCCACCACCTCTGCTGGAAGCTCATTCCACACAGCCACCACCCTCTGAGTAAAGAAGTTCCCCCTCACGTTACCCCTAAACTTCTGTCCCTTAATTCTCATGTCATGCCCTCTTGTTTGAATCTTCCCTACCCTCAATGGGAAAAACTTATCCACGTCAACTCTGTCTATCCCTTTCATCATTTTAAAGACCTCAATCAAGTCACCCCTTAACCTTCTGCGCTCCAAAGAATAAAGACCTAACTTGTTCAACCTTTCTCTGTAACATAGTTGCTGGAACCCTGGCAACATTCTAGTAAATCTCCTCTGTACTCTCTCTATTTTGTTGACATCCTTCCTGTAACTAGGCGACCAAAATTGTACACCATACTCCAGAATTGGTCTTACCAATGCCTTGTACAATTTTAACATTACTTCCCTACTCCAATATTCAATGCTCTGATTTATAAAGGCCAGCACACCAAAGGCTTTCTTTACCACCCTATCTACATGCGATTCCACCTTCAGGGAACTATGCACAGTTATTCCTACATGCTCTGTTCCACAGCATTCCTCAATTCCCTACCATTTACCATGTACGTTCCTATTTTGATTTGTCCTGCCAAGATGTAGCACTTCACACTTATCAGCAATAAACTCCATCTGCCATCTTTCAGCCCACTTTTCCAAATGGCCCAAATCTCTCTGTAGACTTTGAGAGTCTACTTCATTATCCACAATACCACCTATCTTAGTATCATCTGCATACTTACTTATCCAATTTTCCACCCCATCATCCAGATCATTGATGTACATGACAAACAACAGTGGACCCAACACAGATCCCTGAGGCACCCCACTGGTCACCGGCTTCCAACCTGACAAACAGCCATCCACCATTACTCTCTGACATCTCCCATTCAGCCATTGTTGAATCCATCTTGCTACTCCGCCATTAACACCCAAAGATTGAACCTTCTGAACCAACCTTCCATGGGGAACCTTGTCAAAGGCCTTACTGAACATCCATACATCTGTTATATTTGTACAGTTATCATCTGCATACTTATCCAATTTTCCACCCCATCATCCAGCCTTCTTGGGGTTCACTGCCAGGAGCACCTGTCTGACATCGTGCTCCCTTACAGTGAATGGAGTCGTGCAGGAGCCAGGTAAGGGTGGGAGCAGGGCTGTTGTGATGTTTCAAAGCGGGAAAATAAGCAATTTAGCTTCTCTGCCAGCAGCGCACTCAGGTCTTCCGTCGTTGTGGCACAGCCTCTGTAGTTTGTGATTCCTTGTATGCCCCGCCATACCTCCCGTATGTTATTGCTGGGCAGGTGGGACTCTATGCTCCTCTTATAATCCACCTTAGCTTTTTTAATTTCCCTTTCCAGATCGGCTCGAGCAGCCCTGTACAGAGCTCTGTCACCTGATCTGAAGACATCATCACGGGCTCTGAGAAGTGTGCGGACCTGGCTGGACATCCAGGGTTTCTGGTTTGGGAAAACCCAAATGTTTTTGTCCACAGTCACGTTTCCGATGCAGAACTTGATATAGTGCAGTACCGTTTCTGTGAATGTTTCCAGATCCTGGTGTTCGAATATGTCCCAGTTGGTCTGCGTGAAGCAGTCCTGTAGTTTGGAGAGTGCATTTTCAGGCCAGGTTGTAACAGTCTTTATGGTGGGCCTGGCACTCTGTCTGAGTGGGGTGTAGGCTGGGGAGAGCAGGAGGGAGAGATGATCTGACTGGCCGAGTTGGGGGAGGGGAATGGCTCTATACGCGTGCTTGATATTGGAATAGACATGATCCAGCGTGTTCTCCCCTCTAGTAGGACACTGGGCATGTTGATAACATTTCGGCAGTACAGTCTTCAAGTTGGCCTTATTAAAGTCCCCTGCAATTATGTGAACACCTTTGGGATGTGCCCGCTGCTGTTCATTAATGGTGTTCAGCAGGAGAGAGAGCGCCGTGTTTACATTGGCGTCAGGTGGAATATATCGATAAGGTCGCCCCTCAGCCTCCTATGCTCCAAAGAATAATTTAGTTTAGTTTAGAGATACAGCGCAGAAATGGGCCCTACGGCCCACCGAGACCGCACCAACCAGCGTTCCCCGCACATTGACACTACCCTACATACCAGCGAAATTTTACAAATTTTACCAAAGCCAATTAACAGATAAACCAGTACGTCTTTGGAATGTGGGAAGACACCGGAGCACCTGGGGAAACCCAGGTGGAGAACGTACAAACTCCGTACAGACAGCACCCACAGGCAGGATCGAACCCGGGTCTCCGGCACTGAAAGGCAGCAACTCTACCTCTGCGCCATCGTACTGCAGTTTAGGAGAGGGTAACTGTCTCCTGGCTCTCAGTATAAAGGAGGATCTCAACCTGAAATGTCACCTATTCCTTTCATCCAGAAATGCTGCCTGACCCACTGAGTTACTCCAGCATTTTGTGACTATCTTTGGTGCAAACCAGCATCTGCAGTTCTTTCCTACACATTCAGGTTCATGGTGTTGAGGGCTGTAACTGTACGGGGGCTCCTCCTGGTGGCCATTATCAGTTTAACAGCCCTTGTCTCTCCCCTCAGCCAGACTACAAGGAAGTTTCCAAAATAGCAGGGGGACCAACTTAAACTTGCAAAAACCAAATGTCATGAATGTAGTGTCAGATGCTGCTGCTACAATGAAGTGTGTTCAGAACTCCAGGCCAGGAAGTTCCCGGAAAGTGGCTTCGCAGGTGGATTGTTTGGTTGGTGAAGGCTTTTGGCACGCTGGCCTGCAGCAGTCAGGGCACTGAGTATAGAAAACACAACATGCTGGAGTAACCCAGCGGAGAGAAGGAATGGGTCAGGTTGCGGGTCGAGACCTTGCTTCAGACTGACGTCATGGGAGAGGGCGGGATCAGCCCCCCCCCCCCCCCCCCCCCCCCGACATCAGTCTGAAACATAGACATAGAAAATAGGTGCAGAAGGAAGCCATTTGGCCCTTCTAGCCAGCACCGCCATTCATTGTGATCATGGCTGGTCGTCCCCTATCACAACTTCATCACCACAGACGTTAGTGGCATAGACGTAAGTGTACGATAGGAGAGGGGAGAAGAGGGAGTGACCGGGGTGAGACTGATCCTTGATTATGCTCCTGGCCTTGCCGAGGCAGTGTGAAGTGTAGATGGAGTTAATGGGGGGAGGCTGGTCTGTGTGATGGACTGGACTGCATTCACAACTCAGCAAGTTTTTGTGGTCGTGGGTAGAGGTGTTGACACTCCAAGCTGGCGTCAATGTTATTTCACCAGGAAGAATTGTTGGTGATAGTTTCACTAACATTCAGTGATGTTGGGTGAGGATTGGAGCAGAATTTCCTGAGACATCAGCTGGCTTTTCTTTCCCACTGATGGTGCCCGACGTTTTGCAATCTTCCAGCCTCTTGTGGTTTCATTCCTGGAACAAACATTCAATTCAATTCAATTCAACTTTAATGTCATTGCACAGATACAAGTATGGGTACAACGAAATGCAGTTTAGCGTCAGTTCGTAGTAATAGCAATATATAAATAGATACAGAATGCAGACAATGTGGACGGAGAGACTGGAGAAATCTATCGGCGGGACTCTGAGTTCAGCAGTGTGATGGTGTTGTTATAGAAGCTGTTCCTCATCCTACTAGTGCGGGACCTGAGGCTCCTGTACCGCCTCCCCTGATGGTAGGAGGGCAAACAGTCCATGGTTAGGGTGGGAGGTGTCTTTGATAATCTTCCCGGCCCGTCTCAGGCACCGTTTTCGGTGAAGGGCCGGGAAGGGAGTGGGGCACTGATGATGTACTGGGCGGTTTTCACCACCGTTGTATTGCCTTCCTGTCTGCTACGGTGCAACTGCTGTACCAGACCGTAAAGCAGGTGGTCAGGATGCTTTCCATGGTACAGCGGTAAAGGTTGGTCAGGATCTGGGGGGGGACAGGTGGGCTTTTTTGAGCCTCCTCCAATTCCCTCTCATCTTTCTCTCCTGAATTAACCACCTCAGTCAGGCTAACCATTGCCCAGGGCATTGGTCCATTAGCTTCCCACGCACAGACTAAACCATTCCTTGAAGCCAGTCTAATTGTGTTGTTTCTTCTGTCTGTTCCCACAGCAAGAACAACACTCACAGATAGGATCAGCTCAGGGACAGTTTGGGTGGCACAGTGGTGCAGCGGCAGAGTTGCTGCCTCACAGCGCCACAGACCCGGATTCCATCCTGACTCCGGGTGCTGTCTGTACAGAGTATGTATGTTCTCCCTGTGACCATGTGGGTTTTCTCCGGGTGCTCCGATTTCCTCCCACATTTTAAAGACGTGCAGGTTTGTAGGTTAATTGGCTTGTGTAAATTGATCCTAGTGTGTAGGATAATCTCTGGTCGGGGCGGACCCGGTGGGCCGAAGGGCCTGTTTCCACACTGTGTCTCTAAAGTCTAGAAGTATAGGCATTTTACACTCAAGTTAGCCTAATAAATTGAGCAGAAACTTGAAGGGCAACCCAACAATAGTAAAGTTTGTGCCCAGTTTGGACATAATTCCTCAACAGCATTCAAATGGGAAACACTGTTGTGTGATTTTCACTGGTTGCTGGATAGTTGACAGAAGCAGCTGATGTTGATGGAGCATCAGATATTTACGCTAGTGAGAGAGTCTAGGACCAGAGGGCTTAGTCTCAGAATAAAAGGACATACCTTTAGAAAGGAGATGAGGAGAAATGTATTTAGTTAGAGAGTGTTGAATCTGTGGAATTCATTGCCACAGAAGGCTGTGGAGGCTGTCATTGACAGATTGTTGATTAGCACGGGTGTCAGGGGTTATGGGGAGAAGGCAGGAGAATGGGGTTGGGAGGGAGAGATAGATCAGCCATGATTGAATGGTAGCGTAGACTTGATGGGCCGAATGGCCTAATTCTGCTCCTTTAACGTATGTTCTTTTGATGCAGCTGATCATTTTTAGCAATGGATTCCTGTTCAGTTTACAGTGGAAACGCCTTTATTCCAGACACAGAGTCACACTGCACAGAAACAGGTCCATCAGCCCGGTGGCAATAGAGTTGCTGCCTTGCAGCGCCGGAGACCCGGGCTCCATCCCGACTACGAGTACTGTCTGTACGGAGTTTGTACCTTCTCCCCATGACAGCGTGGGTTTTCTCCTAGATCTTCAGTTTCCTCCCACACTCCAAAGATGTACAGGTTTGTAGGTTAATTGGTTTGGTATAAGTGTAGATTGTCCCTAATGTGTGTAGGATAGTGTTAATGTGCAGGGATTGCTGGTTGGTGCAGCACGAAGGGCCTGTTTCTGCACTCTATCTCTAAACTAAACTAAATCAAACCATGTCCGCAAGACATTGCAGAGGAAAAAATGACACCGAGTCCTGGAGTTACTCAATGGGTCAGGCAGCATTCCTGGAGAACATGGATAGGTAACACTTGGTAAGGACCAACCTTCAGACTGGGTCTATCCATGTTCTCCATGCCCATTATCCATGTTTAGTTTAGAGATACAGCGTGAAAACAGGCCCTTCGGCCCACCGGGTTCCGCGCCGACCAGCGATCCCTGCACATTAATACTATTTTACACCCACTAGGGACAATTTTTTTTACATTTACCAAGCCAATTAACCTACAAACCTGTACGTCTTTGGAGTGTGGGAGGAAACCGAAGATCTCGGAGAAAACCCACGCAAGTCACGGGGAGACGCACAAACTCCGTACAGACAGCACCCGTAGTCGGGATGGAACCCGGGCCTCCGGCGCTGCATTCGTTGTAAACCAGCAACTCTACTGCTGTGCCACAATGACCGCGGGGGTCTAAGCTGAGTTACTCCTGCATCAGTAGTTCCTTGTTGCCAGATATTGCAGAGAGTTGTGGATGTAATCCAGTCTATAATCAAAGACTTGTCTCAATCCTTCTCCTTGTTCCCATCAGGCAGAAAGTACAGAAGGTTGAAAGCGCGCACCACCAGACTCAGGAACAGTTTCTTCCCCTCTGTTATCAGGCTTCTGAACTTCCATGTTAGGGTACTGTCCGATTCACCTCTACCCCATTGCGGACATTGGACTTTGTCTCTGGAACTGATGCGCTACAATGCTGAGAACTATATTCTGCACTCTGTATCTTCCCCTTTGCTCTACCTGTTGTACTGGAGTTTGGTTTGAATATAATTATCGGATCTGATTGGATATGCAAATAAACACACCTTTGCACTGTACCTCAGTGCAGGTGACATAATAAACCTGAATCCTGTTCCATAAGTTCATACTTTACACAAGCAGAATTAGGCCATCCGGCCCATCAAGTCTACTCTGCCATTCTTTCATAGCTGATCTATCTCTCCCTCTCAACCCCATTCTGCTTTCTCCCCATAACACCTGACACCCGTACTAATCAAGAATCTGTCAAGCTCTGCCTTAACAATATCCATTGCCTTGTGCTCCACAGCCGCCTGTGGCAATGTATTCCACATTATTCCACTTTACAGGAAGGATCCGGCGGCTTTGGAAAGGGTATGGAAGTGCCTTCCCCTTTTTGCATGCCCTCACCCCTGCTCTCTCACTCCTGCTCTCTTGCACACTCTCTCTCTCTCTCTCTCACACACACATTCCCTCTCAGTCGCATCTACTCCCTTTCATTCTCACTTTCTTCCACACGTACATACAATCCATTTGTTCCCTTCTTCTCACACTGAGATTCACCTCTTTCCTTAACTCCAAACATAAATTGTACTTGTAATAAAAAAAAACATACAAAACAAAAACTGTGCAAAACTATGACTAAATTCTTAATGTGTCTCTACACTTAGTTGTAACTAGTATTAGCCAGTATTGTTTGCACCTCCTTTGCACATAACATCATTGCCACTCTTGTGGCCCCTGGGGAGATACCTCTTCCCTTTCCCACTGGGCCCCTGCTGGCTGCCCCTCAATGTCCAGCAGCGGAAGGAGCCTAGACTGTGGTCCTCCCCCACACAGCCTTTGTGTGCATTCCTTCCACTCACCTGTTTATGTCTCCTGTGGAAAATGAATGTGTTAGAATGGTTTCTGATTCACGTGACTCTGAGGAATAGTAGTTGCCGGTGAACATAGTGAGTTGCCACGATATCAGTGTGTCTGCTGGTGACCCTGTCCAAGACTAACAAGAGTTTTCCATCTTCCGTACAGTCTCGCATACTTGCCATTTCATGATACAATAACCTTTTTAGAAGTGTTTGGAGGATTAGATCCTGTCTGTTGCTCGAGCTGGTGATCTCACTTCTCATTATGTAAACTTTTCCCCAGCAGAAGGCACAAGAAGAATTAATGATGAAATAATCCATCCGCTAACTGATGAAAACAAAAGAATATAAACACCCTGTCTCAGCGAGATACCGGGCAGCAGGCGTTGAAACTTTAAACGGCAGGATGTTCTGCTAGCATTCTCTCAACCTCTTACGAAACAATTCTTAACCAAGGAATGTGTTGACTCTTTTGATTACGTTTTCCTTGTGCTTTGAAGGGAACAAGTGGGTACTGTGTGTGAGTGTGAGTGTGTGTGTGTGTGTGTTTGAGAGAGTGTGTGTATATTTGTGTGTGAGAGTGTGTGTATATTTGTGTGTGAGAGTGTGTGTGAGAGAGTGTGTGTGAGAGTGTGTATATTTGTGTGTGAGTGTGTGTGTGTGAGAGTGTGTATATTTGTGTGTGAGAGTGTGTGTGTGTATATTTGTGTGAGTGTGTGTGTATATTTGTGTGTGAGAGTGTGTGTGTATATTTGTGTGTGAGTTAGAGAGTGTGTGTATATTTGTGTGTGAGTGAGTGTGTGTATATTTGTGTGTGAGTGAGTGTGTATATTTGTGTGTGAGTGAGTGTGTGTATATTTGTGTGTGCGTGAGTGTGTGTATATTTGTGTGTGAGAGTGTGTGTGTATATTTGTGTGTGAGAGTGTGTGTGTGTATATTTGTGTGTGAGTGAGAGAGTGTGTGTATATTTGTGTGTGAGTGTGTATATTTGTGTGTGAGTGAGAGAGTGTGTATATTTGTGTGTGAGTGAGTGTGTATATTTGTGTGTGAGAGAGTGTGTGTATATTTGTGTGTGAGTGTGTGTGTCACTGCAGTATGCCAAAATGCACTGAGGGAAGAAATCTGGTTTGCTCCACGACTCAAGAGGGTTTAATTGTCGCATGGACCAGTGATGCAACCATGAAATTCATACTTGCTGCATCAATAATCAATAATTCAATAAATTAATCATCAGTAACTAGACAATAATAGTGCAAAACTGAAGTACATGTCCACCACGGATTTTCCAGCACCTCCTTTCTATCCGGAAAAACCGCCGCCCTCCCGGAAGTCCCCCCAAAAATGTGTCACCAAGGCCGGCTGAGGTGGCCTCAGGCTGTGGCCTCTGTTGGTACGGCAAAATGGATAATCTAGTAAGGTTCTGGAACTGAGGTATGCCAGAAAATCGGTCATGACTACTCTGTGGAGTTTAAGAAAGAACTGCAGATGCTGGGAAATCGAAGGAAGACAAAAATGCTGGAGAAACTCAGCGGGTGAGGCAGCATCTATGGAGTGAAGGGTCTCGACCCGAAACGTCGCCTATTTCCTTCGCTCCATAGATGCCTCACCCGCTGAGTTTATCCAGCATTTTTGTCTTCCTTCGATTTTCTAGCATCTGCAGTTCCTTCTTAAACATTTAGCCAATTAATCTACAAACAAGTTTATTGTCATGTGTCCCAGATGGGACAATGAAATGCTTGCATTGCTGCAGCACAACAGAATATTGTAGGCATAAATACAGATCAGATCAGTGTGTCCATATACTATGGAATATATATATATACACATCAATAACAGATAAAGTGCAATAGGCTGTTATAGTTCAGAGCTTGTTTGAAGTTGTGTTTAATAGCCTGATAGCTGTGGGGAAGAAGCTGTTCCTGAACCTGGACATTGCAGATTTCAGGCTCCTGTACCTTCTACCTGATGGCAACGGAGAGATGAGTGAGTGGCCAGGATGGTGTGGGTCTTTGATGATGCTGGCAGCCTTTTTGAGGCAGCGACTGTGATAGATCCCCCTCAATGGTAGGGAGGTCAGAGCCGATGATGGACTGGGCAGTGGTTACAATTTTTTGCAGCCTTTTCCACTCCTGGACGCTCAGGTTGCCGAACCAGGCCACGATGCAACCGGTCAACATGCTTTCTACTGCACACCTGTAGAGGTTCGATAGAGTCCTCCTTGACATACCGACTATCTTTAGAGTGTGGGAGGAAACCGGAGCACCCGGAGCAAACCCACATGGTCACGGGGCAAACGTACAAACTCCGAGGGTGGGAATCGTACCCTGGTCTGTGCGCCGCTGGTCTGGCTCGCGGGATCATGACCTGGAGGGAAATCAAAGCTTTTGAGGAATTGAAAACTGTTTATAAAAGTGGAATATAAAGCTCGTTTCAGCAATCGTGATCGCAGAACTATAGGGCTATTGATGCAACTAAACCGGAAGGAAATGGCGCCTTTCTTCAATCTGGTTGGTATTTTGTTTTTCAGCTGTGTGGTTTGCTGGCAGCTGCCCTCTGCTGTGACCTGCAAAAGCCCAAATGAACAGCATTTGGGTACGGGAACGAGAGCTGACCTTGCCTGCGATTCCTACATCCCAGAGATCGTAGCAGTCTTAGTTTAGTTTAGTATAGAGATATAGCATGAAAAGAGACCCTTCAGCCCACCAAGTCCATGCCAACCAGTGATCACTCATATACTAGTTCTATCCTATACACTAGGAACAGTTTACAAACGTCTGTGTACAAAATCATGAGAGGAATAGATCGGGTTGATGAACAGAGTCTCATCGAGAACCAGAGGACATAGGTTTAAGGTGGGGGGGGGGGGAGGAGGAGGGGGGGGAGATTTACTTTCACACAAAGGGTGGTGGATGTATGGAACGAGCTGCATGAGGCAGGTAGAAACACAATGTTTAAGAAACATTTAGACAGGCACATGACAGGCAATGTTAAAGAAACATTTAGACAGGCACAGGGACTAGTCTAGAAGGCAAGTTGGGCCGAAGGGCCTGTTGTGACGCTGTATAACTATAAGCCAATTAACCTAAACCAACATCTTTAGAATGTGGGAGGAAACCGGGTTAAAGTGGCTGTTTTCTTGCTGTATCAATAAATATTGATTAGTACGGGTGTCAGTGTTATGGGGAGAAGGTAGGACAATTGGGTTGTGAGGGAAAGATAGATCAACCATGATTGAATGGCAGATATACTTGATGTGCCAAATTGCCTAATTCTGCACCTATAACTTATGAACGTATGCAAATAAAAATGCTGTCTGACCCTCTGAGTTACTGCAACACTCTGTGTATTTTTATTGTTGTAAAGCAGCATCTGCAGTTCCTTGAGTCTGCAATGAAACCATAATAAATTCATGTGATAGGAGCAGAATTAGGCCCATGGCTGATCTATCTTTCCCTCTCGAACCCATTCTCCTGTCTTCTCCCCATAACCCCTGACACCCGTACTAATCAAGAATCTATCAATCTCTGCTTTAAAAATATCTATTGACTTGGCCTCCACCGCCATCTGTTGCAATTAATCCCACAGATTCATCTCCCTTTGACTAAATAAATTCCTTCTCATCTCCTTTCTAAAGATAAGTTATTTTATTCTGAGGCTATGTCCTCTGGTCCTAGATCCTCCCACTCGTGGAAACATCCACTCCACTCTATCCAAACTTTTCACTATTCTTTACGTTGACCCAATAATTCCTGGGATCATTCTCGTAAACCTCCTCTCCAACGCCTGCACATCCTTCCTCAGATATTAAGACTGGAAGAAGGGTCTCGACCCAAAACATCACCCATTCCTTGTCTCTGGAGATGCTGCCTGTCCCGCTGAGTTACTCCAGCATTTTGTGTCTATCTTCGGTTTAAACCAGCATCTGCAGTTCCTTCCCACACACTGCTCCAAATGTGGTCTGACCAGCTCCTCAGCATTACATCGCTGTTTTTGTATTCCAGTCCTCTCGAAATAAATGCTAGCATAATGTCACCACATCAAGGATCTCTAGGGAGTTAGCGTTCATAGCTTACTCTGGATGTGCTGTTTGGAACTTGGGATCTCTCCAGATTTCAAACAGTAGGAAAAATTGATCCCATCCTCCGACAGGATTAAGTGCATCATGTAATTCTGGAATTCAGTGAACTTTCACTGTGGATGTCGTTCAAAAAAATAACATCATCAACATAACCTACCAATGTGACTGATCTTTTCCAGCATGCTTGGCTCGCACGGTAGTTTAAGACATGAATCAGGAGGAGAGCTGGGCAGGCCAAACCCGCTGTGTTTACAGGGAGGGTGGCCATTCATCTGTTCTGTGTGGACGCATGCTAGCTCAGGGAGAGGTCAACACATTGGCCAGCTTCCTGCCCAGAGTGCAAGAGGCTAAGGGGTGATATAGAGGTGTACAAAATCATGAGGACAATTGATAGGGTGAGTTTACTTTGGAGATACAGCGCAGAAACAGGCTCTTCAACCCACCGAATACGCGCCAACCAGCGATTCTTGCACACAAACACTACCTTACACACACACTAGGAACAAGTTACAATAGCCAATTAACCTACAAACCTGCACGTCTGAAGCGTGGGAGGAAACCGGAGCACCCGGCGAATGTACAAACTCCTTATAGACAGCACCTGTAGTCAGGTTCAAACCCGGGTCTGGTATTGAAAGGGAGCAAATCTACTGCTGCACCACCGTGCTCCCACAATGCAGTCTTTTACCTCAGGATTCATAACCAGAGGGCATTGGTTTAAGGTGGCAGGAGCAAGATTTAATAGCAGCCTGACAGACAACTTTTTCAACAAAGGAAAATTAGTGTATGGAACGTGCTGCTGGCAGAGGTGGCTGAGGCAGGGACTATGACAGTATCTAAGAGACACTGGATAGGTTTAGATTTATTATTGTCACGTGTATCCAGTAGAGTGAAAAGCTTTGTTTTGCATGCTATCCAAACAGACCTGATAATACCATACATGGATATAATCAGTCCAAATTCAAGTACAATAGGTAGTACTGTTATCAGGCAACTGAACCATTCTATCACCAACTAGAGAGCGGTGCTGAGCTACTATCTACCTCATTGGAGCCCCATGGACTATCTTTAATCGGAATTTATAGGACTTTAGATCAATCTAGACTGTATCTTGCACTTAATGTTATTCCCTTTATCGTGTATCCGTACGCTGAGCACAGCTTGATTGTAATCATTAATACCACGCAACAAACCTTTTTCACTGTACCTTGGTACACGTGATAATAAATCAGTAAACTATGGTTAGGTTTAGAAGGACATGGGCAACCGCAGGCAGGTGGGACTAGTGTAGATGGGGTATGTTGGTCGGCATGGGCAGGTTGGGCCGAAGCGCCTGTTTCCACGCTGTATGAAAGCTTGTGAGGGAGAGGGGAGAAGAGGGATTGACTTGGGTGAAAACGGTCCTTGATTATGCTGTTGAAGACGGAAAAGGCTGGTGAGACTACTGCCCTTGCGTAATGAATAACAAACTCACTCGGGACGTCCCATAAAAGGATATTTACTGGGTAGTTGCAAGAAAGCTGGCATTGAATGGTTTCTGCTGTTTGTGCACCTTGCCTGCTTTTCCAGACAGCCTCACCAGCTCCCCGCCCTGTCTCTAACTTCTCACTCGCCCTCTGATGAGGTTGCCATGTTGTTTTCAGAAATAACACAGAGATTGTGTGGGGGTTGAGAGAGCAGTCTTTCGCAGAGAGGGGGAAATGCCCTCTATTCCAAATCCTTGGCCCACCAAAAAAAATCAAAATACCTGATTAGATGTTTTTAAGCCGGTTGCAATTATGAAAAATGCAATATATATATTGAGACTTAATCCAGAGCCGAGATAATGTATTGTGTGGTTTAGTGGTGTTGATGTTGGTCACTGTTCTAAACAGAAGGAATGAATTAACAATGACTTAGTTGTACCATCCATTTCAAATACCAACATTAAAGTTTGTTTGGAATGTTAACTTGAAACGTTAAACTCCAAATCATGATCCTTGTATATTTTGTTATGGTTCACATTTATCAAGAGCAATGGGTTTTCACAGTCTCTTCCAAAGTACACAGAGTATCTTATCCTCGTTCCATTGCTGTGAACTCTGTTCCTGTGAATCATGAGAGTCTGATGAATTAGTAAAATGCTGCCATTTTTCAACTCCAAACTGGGCCATCCTTTGAAAGGAGACATTTGTGATACTCTTGGGATTCCCCAAGAGGAGAACATGGATCTCCAAGAGGAATCTTGGAGGCCAATAAAATCACAGTCCCTCCAAAATAAAGACACACAGTGCTGGTGGCACAGCGGTAGAGTTGCTGCCTCACAGCGCCAGAGACCCAGGTTGCATCCTGCTGTTTGTACGGAGCTTGTACGTTCTCCGCTGTGACCTGCGTTGGTTTTCTCCGGGTGCTCCGGTTTCCTCCCACATTCTAAAGAGGTGCAGGTTTGTAGGTTAATTAGCCTGAGTAAATTGTAAATTGTCCCTAACGTGCAGCTAGGTGCTAGTGTACGGGGTGACCCCTGGTGCGCGCGGTCTCAGTGTGACAAAGGACCTGTTCCGTGCTGTATCTCTAAATCTAAAATAAAGTCTAAGAGTGGCAATTAAAGTAGTAAATAAAGTGGTAAATAAAGCATATGGTATACTTGCCTTCATTGTTTGGGGATTGAGAAAAAGAGTCAGGCAGTCATGGTGCAGCTTTATAAGCATTTGCATTTAGAAAGGCCGCATTTAGAATATTGGTTGCAGTTCAGGTCGCCCCATTACAGGAAGAATGTGGAGGCTTGGATGTAAGCTGCCTGCATTAGTGTATATGTGCTATAAGGAGTGTAGACACAAAATGCTGGAGTAACTCAGCGGGACAGGTAGCATCTGTGCAGAGAAGGAATGGGTGACATTTGGGGTGGAGACCCTTCTTCAGACTGCTACAAGGAGAGGTTGGACAGGTTTGAAGAAGTGTTGTCCAAATAAAGTCACCCATTGATGTTCTCCACAGATGCTGCCTGACGCGCTGAGTTACTCCAGCACTCTGTGAAACGTCACCTATCCATGTGCTCCACAGATGCTGCCTGACCCGCTGAGTTACTACAGCACTTTGTATCTATTTTGTTTCGAGAGACCTGGAATACTTTCTCTGGAATGCTGGAGGTTGTGGGGAGACCTGATAGAAGTAAAACATTATGGGAGGCATAGGTAGGGTAGACAATCAGAACCTTTTACCCAGGGTGGAAAAGTCAAAGACCAGTGTGTGTAATTGAAGGTAAAAGGGGCAAAGTTGAAACAGATGTGCAGGGCAAGTGTTTTAGGAGTGGGTGCCTGGAACGTGCTGCCGGGGGTGGTGGTGGAGGCAGATGCGATAGTGATGTTTAGGGGGCTTTTGGAGAGGCACATGGACGTGCAGGAACGGAGGGATGTGGATCACACGCAGGATGAGGCGATTAGTTTAACTTGCCATTCAGACCTGGGCTGCAGAGTTGCCTGTCCATTCCCTCCACAGGTGCTGTCTGAGCCACTGAGTTCCTCCAGCACTTTGTGTTTTGCTCCAGATTGCAGCATCTACGGTTGCTTGTAACCCCACTATTCATTCAGTCTGACATCATCCTTTACTTTTTTAGTTAACTACGGGTGATGCATTCTTTCTTGGAAAGTCAGTGAGTGGAATTATGAAATATCTCTGAGCATCTGCCACCTGCTAATGTTGCATCCAGCCCTTGAGTTTTTCCTCATCTACCATGGCCAAGTATGTCCTCATACCATTGTTATTGCATTTATTTAGCCTTACATCACTGCTTGGAGACCCAATTTTTTTCACCCAGAAACTGAATTTGACATTGTCTCATGCTGTGATGATTCTGTTCCTAATCAAGACCATTTATTAATTTTGTCTTCTGACATCATTTCAAACGCTGCTCCCTCCCAGGACCCACGATGTACTGATCTAAGGAACCAGGCACAATATATCATGACTCACTGTCAGCGCCAGAGACCCAGGTTCCATCCTGTCCACGGGTGTTGTCTCTACCGAGGTTGTATGTTCTCCCTGTGACCAAGTGGGTTTTGTGCGGGTGCTCAGGTTTCCTTCCACACTCCAAATATGTACAGGTTTGTGGGTTAATTGGCTTTTTTTAGTTTTATATACAATAGAAGGACAATAGGTGCCAGAGTAGGCCATTCGGCCCTTCGAGCTAGCACCACCATTCAATGTGATCATGGCTGATCATCCCCAATCAGTACCCCGTTCCTACCTACTCCCCAAACCCCCTGACTCCGCTATTTTTAAGAGCCCTATCTAGCTCTCTCTTGAAAGTATCCAGAGAACCGGCCTCCACCACCCTCTGAGGCAGGGAATTCCACAGACTCACAACTCTCTGTGAGAAACAAGGGGTCACAGTTTAAGGATAAGGGGGAAGTCTTTTAGGACCGAGATGAGAAGATATTTTTTCACACAGAGAGTGATGAGTGTGGAATTCTCTGCACAGAAGGTAGTTGAGGCCAGTTCATTGGCTATATTTAAGAGGGAGTTAGATGTGGCCCTTGTGGCTAAAGGGATCAGGGGGTATGGAGAGAAGGCAGGTACAGGATACTGAGTTGGATGATCAGCCATGATCATATTGAATGGCGGTGCAGGCTCGAAGGGCCGAATGGCCTACTCCTGCACCTATTTTCTATGATTATATGATTCTATCCCATCTCATCCTTCTAAATTCCAGAGTATACAAGCCCAGCCACTTCATTCTCTCAGCATATGAGTGTCCCGCCATCCCGGGAATTAACCTTGTGAACCTACGCTGCACTCCCTCAATAGCAAGAATGTCCTACCTCAAATTTGGAGACCAAAACTGGCCACGATACTCCAGGTGTGGTCTCACTAGGGCCCTGCACAACTGCAGATGGACCTCTTTGCTCCTTCCTTATCTCTTTTAGAGATACAGCGTGGAAACAGGCCCTTCAGCCCACCGACCAGCGATCCCCCCCATACACTTGCACTATCCTACATACTAGGGACAATTTATAGAAGCCAATTAACCTAAAAAACTGTACATCTTTGGAATAGATGAAACTGGGGCATCCGGAGAAAAGCGTTGTGGTCACAGGGGGAACGTACAAACTCTGTACAGACAGCAGACATAGTCAGGAAGGAACCTGAGTCTCTGGCGCTGTGAAGCAGCAACTCTACCGCTGCACCACCTTGCCGCCATCTGAGGAAGCTGTTGAATTGGGCTGGAGCCCCAACACCACAATCAGTATTGTGTTAAACTTGAGGAGATTAAATAAAAATTAAATCAACATAATATGATCCACATTTCATATCCTGTGTAAGCAAGCACCATAGGTATGAGAGTTTTTGCTGCCTGCAGGCTGTTTTCTTAATTGTAAACAGAACACTGTGGGAAAAGCACATCATAGAGTCACAGAGCTGTAAAGCACGGAAACAGGCCCTTCAGCCCACCTAGTCCATGCTGACCAAGTTGGCTTACTGGGATAGTCCCATTTCATAATCATAATTATCATCATAATCATACTTTATCAGCCACGTATGTTTTGCATCATATGGGGAATTTGATTCGCCGTATAGTCATACCAATAAAAAGCAACAGAACACACAAAATACATTTTAACATAAACATCCACGTTCCTCACTGTGATGGAAGGTGAAAAAAAGTTCAATCTCTTCCCTTCTTTGTCCTCTCGCGGCCGGGGGCCTCGAGCCTTCCGTTGACGAGACGATTTTACTCCCGTGGCCATCGGTCGGGCTCTCCACATCGGGGCGATCAAGCTCCTGCATCTGGGGGAATCTCAGCTGCACCGCGCCATGCGACCGGACCCCGGGTCGGTGCTGATCGAACCTCCTGCGACTTTGGTGCTTCACGACATCAGTCTCTATCCGAGACTGTGAGTTCCTCAATGATGAACTCCGCAGGCCATGGTTGGAGCATCGATCCCAGGCAAGGGATCGCAGGCTCTGATGATAAGCCCACATCAAAGTCAGTCCCGAGCAAGGCCGGCAGCTCCATGATGTCAGGCCGCAGGGCAACCGGAGATACGATCCAGAAAACAATGTCTGCATTTGCCCCATTGCCCTCTCAACCATAGGTCAACCACAGCCCAAAGGTCTTTTAAAAGTCGAAATTGCATCAAGAGTCTTCTGGCAGCTAATTTCAGATGCGGACTACATAGAATGAAAAAGTTGCCCCCGAGGTCACTCTTAAATCTTTCACCACTCACGTTAATCCTGAGTCCTCTAGTATTAGAATCCTTTGGGGAAAAAGACTGTGAGTATTTACTTTATCCATGCCCCTCATGATTTTGTACACCTCAATAAGCTCACCCTTCAACCACCCACACTCCATTGGAAAAAAATCCCAGCTTATCCAACCTCTCCCTGTAACTCAAGCCCACAAGCCCATGGCAACATTAGATAAAGAGTGCGATATCCAAAATACCTGTTCAATTAATATTAATTGACGTTAATTTTTAGGGAACAAGTTGTTCACAGTAAGATGATGCCCAAGCCAGGCCACTCTCTGCGTGCTGGTCCCAGAAGTGGATCTTACAATCGCTCCACTCTTTTAAACCTCTACCCCAACATGTTGCTTACTATTCCCTTTTTCATTTATCAGTTCACTGTGGACGGCTCGATTGTAATCACGTATTGTCTTTCTGCTGACTGGTTAGCATGCAACAAAAGCTTTTCACTGTACCTCGGTACACGTGACAATAAACTAAACTGAACTAAACCAAACCAAACCAAATCCACCTCAACCCAATTCAACCCAAACCAACCCAACTCAATCCAACCCAACTCAACCCAAACCAACTCAACCCAACTCAACCGAACCCAACTCAATCCAACTCAACTCAGTCTGAAGAAGCGTTTCGGCCCGAAATGTTACCTATCTCCTTCGCTCCATAGATGCTGCTGCATCCACTGAGTTTCTCCAGCATTTTGTGTACCCTAAACTCAACTTACCTTCAACCAGCTGAACCCAACTCAATCCAACCCAACTCAACCCAACCCAACCCAACTGAACCCAATTCCACCCAACTCAACCCAACCCAATCCAACCCAACTGAAACCAACTCAACCTAACCCAACCCAACCCCTCAACCCAACTCAACCCAACCCAACCCAACTCAACACAACTCCTCAACCCAATTCAACCCAACCCAGTTCAATCCAACCCAAACCTAGCCCAACCCAACCCAACCCCTCAACCCAACCCAATTCAACCCAACCCAACTCAACCCAATTCAACCCAACCCAACTCAACCCAATCTAGCCCAACCCAACCCCTCAACCCAACTCAACCCAACCCAACTCAACGCAACTCAACCCAACCCAACCCAACCTAGCCCAACCCAACTCAACCCAGCTGAAACCAACTCAACCCAACCCAACCCAACCTAGCCCAACCCAATCCAACCCAACTGAAAACCAACTCAACCTAACCTAACCCAACCCCTCAAACCAACTCAACCAACCCAACCCAACTCAACACAACTCCTCAACCCAATTCAACCCAACCCAGTTCAATCCAACCCAACCTAGCCCAACCCAACCCAATTCAACCCAACCCAACTCAACCCAATTCAACCCAACCCAACTCAACCCAACCTAGCCCAACCCAACCCCTCAACCCAACCCAACTCAACCCAACCTAACCCAACCCACTCACCGCTCTATGTTTTGAAGCCGGGTTCCATTGGTAAAGGTGGAGGGAGCTGGGTTTTGAAAGAAATGGAGAGGGAGGGGGTTGCCTATGCAGAGAGTTGATTGCTATGTTTCGGTGTGAAGCAACGTGCACGATTTGAACAGCTTGCATTTCCTCTCCGCAGGTGACCGCTATAAAGAAAGTCCTGTCTGAGCTCGGCCTCAACATTGTGGAGATGACGGATGAGACGGCCACTCTCGACGGTGGGGACATCCTCTTCACAGGTATGCCCCTCCATCCATCAATATCCGTGCGATATGACATGCATCGCTTCCACTTAGAGTCAAGAGTCAAGTCATACGTCCTGAAACAGAATTCTTACTTGCAACTGCACAACAGATATGGAACCACAGTACTCTGTAAAATCCATCATAAACTACTAAAGGAAATTTAGTATATATATATATATTATATATATATATATACACACACAAAACTCTCCTCACATTCTATCTGTCCCGCCTCCTCCCCTGACATCAGTCTGAAGAAGGGACTCGACCCGAAACGTCACCCATGCAGAGATGTTGCCTATCCCGCTGAGTTACTCCGGCATTTTGTGTCTATATACAACTCTCTCTCTCTCTCTTTCTATACATACATATATATATTATATATATATATATATAAAACAACAAACAAGTGCAAAGCCCAAAATACTGCCCCCAGGCCTATGTAGCTCAGAACATAGTTGGTGACTGTTGTGTTTCTGAGGTGGTTACACAGAGACTAGTCACCCTAATACAGAACAGATGTGGAGGGGGTCTGGAGAAGGTATTTTACACAGAGGGTAGTGGGTGCCTGGAATGCGCTGCCAAGGATGGTGGTGATGATGACATCATGTTCGGCACGGACATTGTGGGCCGAAGGGCCTGTTCCCGTGTACTGTTGTGAGCGTGTGTCGTTATTGTTTGCAACGTCTAAGAGTCGTTACCTGCCCAGTGCCTGGGGTGATATTGGCCCACTCTGTGTCCAATTTACATCCAGGTAAAGAATTCTTTGTGGGACTTTCGGAAAGAACCAACCAGCGCGGAGCCGAGATCCTGGCCGATGTCTTCAAGGTGGGTGTCGTTTTCCGTGGGTCCTCACTGCAGACTGGGGCCGTGGTGTGGGGGGGGGGGGGGGGGTTTAAACTCAACGCAGTCCCCGGTCAGGGTTGACAAGGAGGGAAAACCAGATCTCTCCTCAGAGTTATTCAGGTGTTTGGGCAAAGCCACGTTTCCCAGACAGGGGGGGGAGGGTGGAGAGAGAGAAAAATGGCAGGGAGAGAGAGGGTGGGGAGAGAAAATGGGAGGGAGAGATGGGAGGGTGGGAGGAAGGGAGAGAAAATGGGAGGGAGAGAAGGAGGCACGGAAGAAGGGAGGGAGGGAGGGAGAGTGACGGGGAGATGGTGGGAGGGAGATGTGTCCGCCGTAGGGTGGGGGGGCAGGATGACGGGGTGGGGGTGGCGTGTCAGGGGGTGGGGTGACACACACTCCCACACACTGATGGGTACAGTGAACATATGAACAGAAAGCCTCGGCGGGGTTTGGTGATGAAACTGGAGCGTAAGATGGACACCGATGGTGACGGGAGGTTTGGGAACATTGGGTCGGCCGGAGCTGCTGCCGCTGGTTACAAGCCTGTGCTTTGATCACTGCTTCCCTCTGTATGCAGGATTACGCCGTCTCGAAGGTGTCTGTGTCAGGGGCTCTGCACCTGAAGAGTTTCTGCACCATGGCGGGCCCGGAACTGATCGCCATCGGCTCCAGCGACCAAGCACAGAAAACCCTCATGGTATGTGCACCTCCTCTCACCCTGCACACCTGCTCACACACCTGCCCACACACCTGCCCACACACCTGCTCACACACCTGCCCACACACCTGCTCACACACCTGCCCACACACCTGCCCACACACCTGCCCACACATCTGCTCACGCACCTGCTCACACACCTGCTCACACACCTGCCCACACACCTGCCCACACATCTGCTCACGCACCTGCTCACACACCTGCCCACACACCTGCCCACACATCTGCTCACGCACCTGCTCACACACCTGCCCACACACCACACCACACACCTGCCCACTCCTTTGGATCTACACAGCAAGCCCTTCAGCCCAACTCGCCCATGCTGACCAACATGCCCCACCTACACTAGTCTCACCTGCCCGCATTTTGCCCACATCACTCTAAACCTTTCCTATCCATGTACCTATTCAAATATCCTTTAAATGTCGTTATTGTACCTGCCTCATCTACCTAATCTGGCAGCTCGATACATACCCACCACCCTTTGTGTGAAAGTTTCCCTCAGGTTCTTATTAAATCGGATCCTCTCTTTCCCCGTTCCCTACATTGAGGTTTAGGGTTATTATTACATGCAGCAAGGTACAGGAAAGAGGTTTGTTTAGCATACTATTCAAACAGGCAAGATATACCAATCAAAAATCTAGGTGGAGCAAAGGGGAAGATACAGAGTGCAGAATATAGTTCTCAGCATTGTAGAGACAAAGTCCAATGTCTGCAATGGGGCAGAGGTGAAAGACGGTACGCTAGCTTATGGACGGGCCGTTCAGAAGCCTGATACTGAGGGGAAGAAGCTGTGGCTGTGTGGTATGCAAATTCAAGTTTCTATACCAGTCAATCTGTGTTGTCTTGTTGTATTCATAGTTGATATAAGAAAAACTTTCCTGCAGTTTATCCAATCGACGCCCCTTCTAATTTGATGTACCTCATGGCGGCATAGTGGTGTAGCGGGCAGAGCTGCTGCCTCACAGTGCCAGAGACCCTGGTTTGATCCTGACCTTAGGTGCTGTCTTTGTGGAGTTTGCACGTTCTCCCTGTGACCGTGTGGGTTTCCTACGAGTGCTCCGGGCCCACTGTAAATTGCCTCCTAGTGTGTAGGGAGTAGATAAGAAAGCGGGATAACATAAACTAGCATGAACGGGTGATCGATGGTCGGTGTGGACCTGTTGGGCTGAAGGGCCTGTTTCCATGCTGCATCTCTAGACCAAACTCAACTAAACATGTCCTCTAGATAGACACACAATACTGGAGTAACTCAGCAGGTCATGAATCTGAAGAAGGGTTTCGACTGAAATGTCACCTATTCCTTTTTTACTCCAGCACGTTGCGTTTGTCTTCGGTGTAAACCAGCATCTGCAGTTCCACCCTAAACATCTCTTCACCTCCTCCCCTCCAGGGAGTACAAGCCCAGCCTCTCTGAACCCCGAACCCTGAGCCCTGCACCCTCTCCGGCCCCAACCCCAACACCCCGCGCACTGTCCGCTCTGCTTGCTCCCAGTCCAGACGAATGAGTCAACTACATGCCGGATTTTCCAAACCATCCGATACTGGGATTCGCAGTGTGGGTCAGGGTTGGGAGTATGAGTCACAGGCACAGCTAATAGAAACTGGCAGATCACTGGCAATGTAGTCACAGTCTCTGCCATAGATACGGCAGAATGTTCCTTTCCTGGTTAAAACATTAATCTGAGTAGGTGTCGGTCAAGGCTACGTCACCCAATAAGATACACAAATCCGATGAGATAACTCACTCCAGGAGACTGAGTCCAATAGAACTTCTGCCATGCAGGGCCTTTTGAGTATTAAATTGATAATGAAGGACATTTAAATGTATTTGGATGATGGATGATTTAAATTCTATATTTGTGTGAATAGTGTGCACACCCCATGGATTTTGGGGTTACAGTAACCATTTCTTTCCCTCTCTCTCTCTCCATCCCTCCCCCACTCTAGTCGTCCTCATAGTTCTACAGTTCGTAGCCCCTCGTTATCACATCCTCAACAGCCAACAAGGGATCATTGTGGGATCTTTGGCCATCTGTGCCGGCTGTGCTTTGTTCTGTACCTTTTCTTCTGCATCTGTAACAAGCTCCTCAGGAAGGCTGGCTCCGTCCTGGGGATGGGGTTGGAATCATGGGGAGATGGCCTTGGAGGGGAAGATGCTCCTCAAACTGCGGAGCATCCCAGACAATACAGCTCACCCCCTCCATGACACACTGGTCAACCTGAGGAGCACCTTCAGCAACAGACTGGTTCCACCAAGATGCAGCACAGAACGCCACAGGAGATCCTTCTTCCCTATGGCTATCAAACTGTACAACTCCTCCCCCTTCTGTCGTGGGGTAGACTGAGACTGAGACTGACTACCCCACCACCTCCTCAGTCTTTGCATATCCCCAAAGCCTTGCCACTCCTCACTTTATTTTTATGTTTCATGTATGTTGTGACTGTTGGCAAATTAATTTCCTTCCTGGGATAAATAAAGTCCTGTTGTATCGTATTGTTTTCATACCTCTAGTTCAGTTTAGCTTATTAGTGTCACGTGGTCCGAGGTACAGTGGAAAGCTTTTTGACGCGTGCTCCAGTCTCTAGTTTCCCTCTCCCCTTACTCAGTCTGAAGAAGGGTCTCGACCCAAAACGTCACTGATTCCTTTTCTCCAGAGATGCTGCCTAAGCCGCTGAACTACTCCAGGATTGTGTGTCTATACTGTTCTGTGTTCACCCACACTGTGGAGCAGGAGACATTTGTTTGAAAGGAAGATTGTTGGTCAACTATTTCAATTTAGCTGCCATCTTCTGAATGTTTCTCAACTCTTGTTAGAGTGTTACAATTCACACGGAGCATCAAAATGTTTATGTCTTAACACGTCGTAGAGAGAATCCTGGGAATGTTGGGAAAACCAAGTCAATGGTTGGGAATTATTGGAGACGATTATTCAGGATAGGAAGAGAATGGGTTAATTTGGGACAGTCAGCATGGCTTTGTACACGACAGCTCATGTCTGTCTAACTTGATCGAGTTCTTTGAGAAGATGACGAAGGTGATGGATGATTATAGGATGTTGTCCACATGGACACTAGTAAGGTCTTTAATAAATGTGGGTGATCTTTGCTTTGTGCCTTTGAGGTGATTATTTGTACCTGTGCGCATTCCTGTGTATGCCTGTTTCTTTTTGTGATTTTAGCTCCCTGCTCTGGTCTGTGCGGCACTTTGGTCAACGTGGGTTGTTTTTAAATGTGCTTTATAAATAAATTTGATTTGATTATGACTTGAACTTGGCATCACAGACATTGTGGGCCGAAGGGCCTGTTCCTGTGTTGCACTGTTTGTACAATCTTTGGATTAACCCCCCCCCCCCCCCCCCGAGGAACCTGTAATGGAAACCTCACCAGCTGCTAAATTCAGTGAAAGATTGCAACTTGTCTGCAAGCCTCTCAGTAACTGCCCGTGCACTCCCAGTCTCCGCTTAACCAGCTCCTTAAATCTCACAGCCTTACTGCAGTTTAAAAATAAACTGGCAATAAATAAGCCCCCAAAATGTTCCAGTCGCCTGTTGGCAGTGTGATGGGGGAGACAGTGTCATGGGGGAAGGAGACAGTGTATGGGGGGAGACAGTGTTATGGGGGGGGAAGGAGACAGTGTCATGGGGAGACAGTGTCATGGGGGAGACAGTGTATGGGGGAGACAGTGTTATGGGAAGGAGACAGTGTCATGGGGGGAGACAGTGTCATGGGGGAGACAGTGTTATGGGGGAAGGAGACAGTTGTGGAGACATGGGGGGGGGTCATGGGGGAGACAGTGTCATGGGGGGAGGGGGACGTGTTATGGGGGAGACAGTGTCATGGGGAGACCATGTTGTATGGGGGGGAGACAGTTGTCAATGGGGAAGGAGACAGTGTCCATGGGGGAAGGACAGTGTCATGGGGGAGACAGTGCCTTTATGGGGGAAGGAGACAGTGTCATGGGGGAGACAGAACTGTGTATGGGAAGGAGACAGTGTCATGGGGGAGACAGTGTCATATGGGGGAGACAGTGTTATGGGGGAAGGAGACAGATGGAGTTCCATGGGGGGAGACAGTGTCATGGGGGATGACAGTCATGACAGTGTTATGGGGAAGGAGACGTGTCATGGGGGAGAGGGAGACAGTGTCATGGGGGAGGAGACAGTGTCATTGGGGGAGACAGTGTTATGGGGGAAGGAGACAGTGTCATGGGGGGAGACAGTGTCATGGGGGAGACAGTGTCATGGGGAGACATGGGGAAGGAGACAGTGTCATGGGGGAGACAATGTCATGGGGGAGACAGTGTTCATGGGGGAAGGAGACAGTTGTCTTGGGGGAGACAGTGTCATGGGGGGGAGACAGTGTCATGGGGGAGACAGTGTCATGGGGGAGGAGACAGTGTCATGGGGGAGACTGTGTCATGGGGGGGAGACAGTGTCCAATAGGGGGTAAGGAGACAGTGTCATGGGGGAGGACAGTGTCTAATGGGGGAGACAGTGTCATGGGGGGAGACGGAGACAGTGTCATGGGGAGACAGTGTTCATGGGGGAGACAGTGTCATGGGGGAGACAGTGTCATGGGGGAAGGAGACAGTGTTCATGGGGAAGGATGGGGACAGTGTCATGGGGGGAGACAGTGTCCCATGGGGGAAGGAGACAGTGTCATGGGGGAGACAGTGTCATGGGGAGAGTGTTATGGGGAGAGACAGTGTCATGGGGGAGACAGTGTCATGGGGGGGAGGAGACAGTTGTCATGGGGGAGACAGTGTCATGGGGGAGACAGTGTCATGGGGGAGACAGTGTCTGGGGGGATGGGGAACAGTGGCATGAGGGGGGAGACAGTGTCATGGGGGAAGGAGACAGTGATCATGGGGGAGACAGTGTAACCCATGGGGGAAGGAGACAGTGGGTGGGAGACAGTGTCATGGGGGAGGTGTCATGGGGGAGACAGTGTCATGGGGAGACAGTGTCATGGGGGGACAGTGTCAGTGTCATAGGGGGAGACAGTGTCATGGGGAGAGACAGTGTCATGGGGGGAGTGTCACTTGGGGGAGAGTTGTCATGGGGGAGACAGTGTCATGGGGGAGACAGTGTCATGGGGGAGACAGTGTCATGGGGGAGACAGTGTCATGGGGGGAGGAGACAGTGTCATGGGGAGACAGTGTCATGGGAGACAGGAGACATGCATGGGGGAGACAGTGTCATGGGGGAGACTGTGTCATGGGGGGAGACCAGTGTCATGGGAAGGAGACAGTGTCATGGTGGGAGACAGTGTCATGGGGGAGACAGGTGTCATGGGGGGGGAGACAGTGTCATGGGGGAGACAGTGTCATGGGGGGAGAGTTCAGTGTCATGGGGGTGGAAGACAGTGTGGGGGAGAGTGTCATGGGGGAGACAGTGTCATGGGGGAGACAGTGTCACGCGGGAGACAGCTTATCTAACCTTGCCTGGTTCATAAGTTATAGGAGTAGAATTAGGCCGTTCGGCCCATCAAGTTACTTTGCCATTCAATCATGGCTGATCTATCTTTCCCTCTCAACGCCAATCTCCTGATCTCCCCGTAACCCCTGGTACACAATGTAAACAATGGCTTAGTGTATCCATAATAGAAACATAGAAAATAGGTGCAGGAGTTGGCCATTTGACTCTTCGAGCCTGTACCGCCATTCAATATGATCCCGGCTGATCATCCAACTCAGTATCCCGTACCTGCCTTCTCTCCATTCCCCCTGATCCCTTTAGCCACAAGGGCCAATGATGTGGCTGGGTGGTGGGAGATGGTGACACACGCTGTCTTGGCCTGAAGCAGAGATGGGGCCGTCAGCCTGCGTGGGTTCACGGGATATGATGTCTGCTCCTTTGCTCCACAGAACATGCAGGAGATGAGCGAGCACCGTTACGAGAAGCTCACGCTGCCCGACGACGAGGCTGCCAACTGCGTGTATCTCAACATTCCCAACAAGGGCCACGTCCTTCTACACCGCACCGCTGAGGAGTTCCCCGACAGCGCCAAGGTACGGGCGGGCAGATCGGAGCGGGCGGAGTGGCCATGCTTGTACCAGAGACAGGCCCTGCTTGTACCAGAGACAGGCCCTGCTTGTACCAGAGACAGGCCCTGCTTGTACCAGAGACAGGCCCTGCTTGTACACACCAAAAGACAGGCCCTGCTTGTACCAGAGACAGGCCCTGCTTGTACCAGAGACAGGCCCTGCTTGTACCAGAGACAGGCCATGCATGTACCAGAGACAGTACCAGAGGACATACCCCAGGCCATGCTTGTACCGAGAGAGAACAGGCCTATGCATGTACCAGAGACAGGCCCCTGCTTGTACCACAGAAGCGGCCAGGAAACCAGAGACAGGCCCTGCTTGTACCAGAGACAGGCCATGCATGTACCAGAGACAGGCCCTGCTTGTACCACAGACAGGCCATGCTTGTACCAGAGACAGGCCCTGCTTGTACCAGAGACAGGCCCATGCATGTACCAGAGACAGGCCCTGCTTGTACCAGAGACAGGCCATGCTTGTACCAGAGACAGGCCATGCTTGTACCAGAGACAGGCCATGCATGTACCAGAGACAGGCCCTGCTTGTACCAGAGACAGGCCATGCTTGTACCAGAGACAGGCCATGCATGTACCAGAGACAGGCCATGCTTGTACCAGAGACAGGCCCCTGCTTGTACCAGAGACAGGCCCTGCTTGTACCAGAGACAGGCCATGCTTGTACCAGAGACAGGCCATGCATGTCCTGCATGTACCAGAGACAGGCCTGCATGTACCAGAGACCCATGCATGTACCAGAGACAGGTCCTGTTTGTACCAGAGACAGGCCCTGGCCATGCATGTACCAGAGACAGGCCCATGTACCAGAGGACAGGTGCATGATATCCCAGAGACAGGCCATGCATACCAGAGAGGACAGTACCAGAGCAGGTGCAGGTACCAGAGGACAGGCCATGCTTGTACCAGAGACAGGCCTTGCATGTACCCAGAGAGCAGGCCTTGCATGTACCAGAGACAGGTAACCAGAGACAAGGCCCTGTTTGTACCAGAGACAGGCCATTGCATGTACCAGACCAGGCCCTGCTTGTACCAGAGACAGGCCATGCATGTACCAGAGACAGGTCCTGTTTGTACCAGAGACAGGCCTGTCTCCATGACACTAGTGAATGTATAGACATTGAGAGAATGTATGCAGTGTGTTTGCACAGTTCTTGTTTTTTATACCATATTTAATGTTAATATTATTCATATATCAATATAATATTAATAAAGATAACTTTGGTGGGGGGGGGAAAAAATAGTCTGTATCCACAGATGCTGCCTGACCCGCTGAGTTACTCCCGCACTGTGTATCTTCTTTTGTAAACCAGCATCTGGTTTCTATAAGTCAAGGCAATTTCTACAGTGTGCTGGGATCGCTGGTTGGCACGGGCTCGGTGGGCCGAAGGGCCGGTTTATGCGCTGTATCTCTAAACCAAAGTAAACTAAACTGACGACCTGAAATGTCGCCCATCCATTCTCTCCACAGATGCTGTCTGACCCGCTGAGTTCCTCCAGCACTTTGTGTTTTGCTCCGGATTCTAGCATCTGCAGTTCCTTTTTTTTTTTAAACGACTCCTCTCTCTGTTGCAGGAGTTTGGGAAACTGAAGGATTACCTGCTGATTCCAGTCCGCAACACGGAGCTGGCCAAGGTCGATGGTGGCCTCACTTGCTGCTCCATTCTCTTCAACAAACCTGTTTGAAAGATGAAAGAGCCCAGCCTGTCAAAGATAAAGAGGCTGCAACCTTTGATTGCCAGTGATGTGATTACGATCGAGCGGGGTCTTCCCCGGATCGTGCTGCTGTCTGTGATTGCGTCTGATTCCTGCCTTTCCTTGTGTGTGTATCATGGGTTTAACACAAATCTCGCAGTCCCTGATTGCCATCTAGTGATGAAACCCATGTATCACTTCTCTGTCAACCAACCTCTGCAAAATAAGTAGATATTGTATTCAATTATTGTAGAGATAATTAATATTGATATAGTTTATACACTGATTACACAATGATGTGGTCTACACACTGATTTCTCTGGTGGGTTTTGATTCTATTGACTGTTTCTGTGGACGGCCTCTTTGATTTTCTACAAGGCACCAGTTACCACCCACATGCCACCTTGTTTCCGTGCTTCTTCCATTCCATTAGAGATGAAAATTGCCACAGCTTTAAGTTGAGAGGGGCAAAGTTTAAAGGAGGTGTGGGGGCAAGTTTTTTACTCAGAAGGGTGGTGGGGGCCTGGAACGCGCTGCCAGGGGTGGTGGAGGAGGCAGATAAGAGTGGTGTTTAAAGGCTGTTAGACAGGCACGTGGACATGCAGGGAACGGAGGGATACGGACCACGTGCAGGCAGAGGCGTCATGTACAGCATGGACATTGTGGGCCGAAGGGCCTGTTCCTGTGCGGTACTGTTGTGTGTTGTAGTCATACACTGAAATCAGGGAAAGATCAGTTGCAAAGTCCAGTCTCTGCCGTTAGCAGACCATCCTGAACTCCAAAGTACTATTTTGTTAAGTTGCTTGAGCCTTTTTGCACACTCATGGCAAAGATGTCCATGCATGAATCTTGGCCACAGAAACGTACCAGAAAGCATCATCATTCCCATTCCTTACCAAATGATTGAATGTGCTTTTCACCAAATGCATTCGCTTTACGCTAATGAAATAAAAATAATTGTCAAAGTTGCATTTCATGTGTTTGGCTCATTTACTTCTGCTCATTCCAGTCACTTTTACAACTTCCAGTGTTGGATTGCAAGCACCATTTTTAGATTATAAATATTTGTAATAAAGTAAAACATGCTCACAATCCAATGTCTCAGGAGATGCATTGCTTTGCTAATTTTGTTGCCAGTTTGAATACATGCTCACATTACTTTCATGCATTTTGTTAGCCACTTCTAAATGCTTGGTCAGAACACAAAGTGCTGGAAGAACTCAGCAGGTCAGGCAGCATCTGTGGAGGGAATGGACAGGTGACGTTTCAGGTTGGGACCTTTCTCCACAATCCTTGCTTTTAGCAGGTGGTTTTATAATATAGATCAGATATGTGGTGACACGGTGGCACAGCGGTAGAGTTGCTGCCTCACAGGTTCAATCCCGACTACGGTGCTGTCTGTACGGAGTTTGCATCGTTCTCCCCGTGACCGCGTGGGTTTTCTCCGGGCGCTCCGGTTTCCTCCCAAACTCCAAAGACGTCCAGATTTGCAGGCTTCAATAAATTGTAAATTGTCCCCAGTGTGTGGGATTAGTGGTAGTGTACGGGTATCGCTGATAGGTGTGGACCAGCCCGTTTCTGCATGGTGTCTCTAAACTAAAGTAAACTTTATCGTTTATTTACATCACGTGTACCAAGGGACTATTGTTGTTTTTCTCGCTTAGTATGGCAGAATGGTAACTCAAATTTCCCTGCACCTTAATTGGTACATATGATAATTACATTGCATCTTGAATCTTCCTCACACCGGGCCCTTTACCCAGTGTCCATCAGTGGGATGAGAGAGGGATGGAGTAGGGAGGAAGGTGGGGAGCAGAGGGAGGGAAGGAGCAAGGCAAGGAAGGAGAGAGGGGGTAGTAAGGAATAGGATGGAGAATGGGGAGGAGCGGAGAGGAAGAGGACTGAGAGAGCAAAGATCCATAGAATCTTTGCGAGAGAAAGTACGGAGGAATCAAAGATCCTAGAGCGCTATAGGATCGTGGGAGGAGCAGTGAGAAGCAGAGGGAGGGAAGTAGAGAGGAGGGGTGGAAAAAGGGCGGTGAAGCAGCGAGAGAGAGAGAAGAAACCAAAGATACTAGAGCCCCTCTATATTAGAGCTCCACACTGGAGCCCCTCTACACTGTAGCCCCCCTACACTGGAGCCCCCCTACACTGTAGCCCCTCTACACTGGAGCCCCTCTATATTAGAGCTCCACACTGTAGCCCCCCTACACTGGAGCCCCTCTACACTGGAGCCCCTCTATATTAGAGCTCTCACACTGGAGCCCCCCCTACACTGGAGCCCCTACACTGTAGACCCCCCACACTGCCCCCCTAACTGGAGCCCCCCTACACTGGAGCCCCCCTACACACTGAGCCCCCCTCTACACAGAGCCCCCCCCTACACTGGAGCCCCCTCTACCACTGGAGCCTCCCCTACACCCCCCTACACTGGAGCCCCCCCCCTACACCCCCCCTACACTGGAGCCTCCCCCCCCTGAGCCCCCCCCCCTACACTGGAGCCCCCCTGGAGCCCCCCTACACTGGCCCCCCTAACAGCCCCCCCCTACACTGGAGCCCCTCTACCTGTAGCCCCTCCCCTATATTAGAGCCCCCCTACACTGGAGCCCCTATAATGGAGCTCCACACTGAGCCCCCTACACTGGAGCCCCCTCCCCCACTGGGAGCACCCCCACACCCCCCCTACACCTGGAGCCCCCTCTACACTGAGCCCCCCCTACACTGGAGCCCCTCTACACTGGAGCCCCCCTCTATATACACTGGGTAGCCCCCCTACACATGGAGCTCCACACTGGTAGCCCCCTACACTGAGCCCCCCCTACACTGGAGCCCCCCTATCACTGAGCTCCACACTGGAGCACCACCCCCTACACAGGAGCCCCTACCCTGAGCCCCCTACACCTGGAGCCCCCCCTACACTGGAGCCCCCCTACACTGGAGCCCCCCTACACAGGCCCCCTACAAACTGGAGCCCCCTACACTGAAGCCCCTGGAGCCCCTCTACACTGGAGCCCCCCTACACTGGAGCCCCCCTACACTGGACACCCCCCTACACTGGAGCCCCCTACACTGGAGTCCCCCCTACACTGGAGCCCCTCCCTACACTGGAGCCCCCTCCACACTGGAACACCTGGAGCCCCCCCCCCTACACTGGAGCCCCCTACACTGGAGCCCCTCTACACTGGAGCCCCCTCTACACTGAGCCCCCTCTATATTAGAGCTGGAGCCCCCACACTGGAGCCCCCCCTACACTGAGAGCCCCCCCTACACTGGAGCCCCCTCTACACTGGAGCCCCCCCCTACACTGGAGCCCCTCTACACTGGAGCCCCCCCCACTACACTGGAGCCCCTTCTACACTCCTACCACTGGAGCCCCTCTACACTGGAGCCCCTCCTACACTGGAGCCCCCCTACACTGGAGCCCCCTACACTGGAGCCCCCTACACTGGAGTCCCCCCTACACTGAGCCCCCTACACTGGAGCCCCCCTACACTGGAGCCCCCCTACACTGGAGCCCCCCCCTACACTGGAGCCCCCCTACACTGGAGCCCCCCTACACTGGAGCCCCCTACACTGGAGCCCCCTACACTGGAGCCCCCCTACACTGGAGCCCCCCTACACTGGAGCCCCTCTACACTGGAGCCCCCTACACTGGAGCCCCCTACACTGGAGCCCCTCCTCACACTGGAGCCCCTCTACACTGGAGCCCCCCTACACTGGAGCCCCTCTACACTGGAGCCCCTCTACACTGGAGCCCCTCTACACTGGAGCCCCTCTACACTGGAGCCCCCTACACTGGAGCCCCCTCTACACTGGATCCCCCTACACTGGAGCCCCTGCCCCCTACACTGGAGCCCCTCTACACTGGAGCCCCCTACACTGGAGCCCCCTACTGTGCCCCCTACACTGGACCCCCTACACTGGAGCCCCCTACATACACTGGAGCCCCTAACACTCTACACTGGTGCCCCTACACTGGTGCCCCCTACACTGGATCCCCCTACATGGAGCCCCCTACACTGGAGCCCCCTACACTGGAGCCCCTCCTACCTGGAGCCCCTACACTGGTGCCCCCTACACTGGAGCCCCCTACACTGGACCCCTACACTGGAGCCCCCTACACTGGACCCCCCTACACTGGAGCCCCTACACTGGAGCCCCCCACTGGAGGTGCCCCCTACACTGGAGCCCCCTACACTGGAGCCCCCCTACACTGGAGCCCCCTACACCTACACTGGAGCCCCCTACACTGGAGCCCCCTACACTGGTGCCCCCTACACTGGAGCCCCCCTACACTGGAGCCCCCCTACACTGCGCCCCCTACACTGGAGCCCCCTACACCCCCCTACACTGGAGCCCCCTACACTGGTGCCCCCCTGGAGCCCCCACTGGAGCCCTACACTGGAGCCCCCTACACTGGAGCCCCCCCCGCCACTGGTGCCCTACACTGGAGCCCCCCTACACTGGAGCCCCCTACCCCCCCTACACTGGAGCCCCCACTGGAGCCCCTACACTGGAGCCCCCTACACTGGAGCCCCTCTACACTGTAGCCCCTCCACACTGGAGCCCCCTACAAACACTGGAGCCCCCCTACACCCCCCTACACTGCCCCCTACATGGAGACTGGTCCTACACTCCCAGCCCCCTACACTGGAGCCCCCCTACACCCCCTACACTGGAGCCCCCCTACACTGGAGCCCCCTACACTGGAGCCCCTCCTACACTCCCTACACCCCTACACTGAGCCCCCTACACTGGCCCCCTACACTAGCCCCTACTACAGCCCCCCTACACTGGTGCCCCCCTACACTGGAGCCCCCTACACTGGAGCCCCTCTGGTATATTTGGCAGAAAGGAAGGGGAGGGACAGTGGAGGGAGGGAGGGAGGGAGGAAGGGGAGGAGTGGAGAGAGGAAGGAGGAAGGGCCGGAGGGAGGGAGGGGGCGAGGCTGCGGGCCGGGCCGGGCCGGGGCGATGGAGCCGCCGCTCAGCGAGGACGAGATGGCCGAGGCCAAGAAAGAGGTGAATGGCGGCGCCGCCCCGGGTCCCCACCCCCCCCCCTCCCCTCCTCTCTCCCCCTCTCCCTCTCTCCTCCCCCTCTCCTCTATCTCTCCCACTCTGCCCTCCCTCCTCCCCCCCCTCTCCTTTCCCCTTCTCTCTCTCCTCCTCTCCCTCTCTCCCTCCTTCTCCCCTCCCACTCACCTCTCCCCTGTCTCTCCCCTCCCTCCTCCCCCTCTCCTCTCCCCCTTCTCTCTCTCTCCCCTATCTCTCCCCCCTCTCCTCTCTCTCTCCCCCTCTCTCCCTCTCTCCTCTCCCCCCCTTCTCACCCCTCCTCTTATCTCTCTCCCCAGCTAGTGTGGGTCAGGGCTGTGAATGACCCCCCAGTATTTGGGGCAGGGGGGGGGGGGGGGGGGTGAGGAGTGATGGGATTCGTCTGAGAGCTAGCATGGACTCGATGGGTGAATGGCAGGACCATACAGGCTACTGTTCTTTTTGTAAAGAATTCTAGGAATGTGGGGGAGAGGGGATAAATAGCGGAGCCGGATGGGGCACCAGGGGGAGGGGGAAGAAAATGGGGGTGTTTGTGGTGGAGAAGGGGGAGGGGGGGGATTGTTAGAGGCTACCTGAAGTTAGAGAAGTCAATGTTCTGGGGTGCAAACTACCCGAGCAAAATATGAGGTGCTGCTCCTCCAATTTGCACTGGGCCTCACTCTGACAATGCGGAGGCCCAGGACAGAAAGGTCAGATTGGGAATGGGAGGGGGAGTTGAAGTGCTGAGCAACCGGGAGATCAGGTAGGTTAAGGCGGACTGAGCGGAGGTGTTCGGTGAAACGATCGCCGAGCCTGCGCTTGGTCTCACCGATGTAGAGAAGTCCACACCTGGAACAGCGGATACAGTAGATGAGGTTGGGGGAGGTGCAGGTGAACCTCTGCCTCACCTGGAAAGACTGTCGGGGTCCTTGGATGGAGTCGAGGGGGGGGGGGGGGGGGGTGGGAGGAGGTAAAGGGACAGGTGTTGCATCTCCTGCGGTTGCAGGGGAAAGTACCTGGGGAGGGGTCTCTGCGGAAAGCAGAAAGGGGTGTAGATGGGAAGATGTGGCCAGTAGCGGGATCCCGCTGGAGGTGGTGAAAATGTCAGAGGACTATGTGCTGTATGCGACGGCTGATGGGGCGGAAGGTGAGGACAAAAGGGATTCTGGCCTTGTTATGAATGGGGGAGGGGGAGCAAGAGCGGAGCGGGTATTGAGAAGACCCTAGTGAGAGCCTCATCTATAATGGAAGAGGAGAACTCTCATTCCCTAAAGAATGAGGACATCTCCGATGCCCTGGTCTGGAACACCTCATCCTGGGCACAGATGTGGCCAAGACGGAGGAATTGGGAGTAAGGGATACAGTCTTTACAGGAATCAGGGTGGGAAGAAGTGCAGTGTATATAATAGGTTTATAATAGATGTGTAAGAAGGAACTGCAGGTGCTGGTTTAAACCAAAGATAGACACAAAAAGCTGGAGCAACTCAGCGGGACAGGTAGCATCTCTGGAGAGAAGGATGGGTGACGTTTCAGGTCGAGACCCTTCTTCAGACAAATAGATGTCAGTCGAATGTCTATCTCCTGTGATGGAGACAGTGAGATTGTGAAAAGGGAGAGAGGTGTTAGAGATAGTGTCCATGATTATGTTGGCAGCGTGAAGTGTAGATGGAGCCAGTGGGCAGAGGCTGGTTTGTGTGATGGTCTAGGCTGTGTCAAGATTCTAGTGTGTGTGATTGTCAAATGTACTGACAACGGAACCATGAAATTCTTACTTGCAATAAGAAGGAACTGCAGATGCTGGTTTATACCATACATAGACACAAAGTGCTGGAGTAACTCAGCGGGTCAGGCAGCATCTGTGGAGAAGATGGATGGGTGATGTTTCACAGAGTGCTGGAGTAACTCAGCGGGACAGGCATGGATAGTTCTCCACAGATGCTGCCTGACCCGCTGATTTTCTCCAGCACTCTGTATCTATCTTTGCGAAGAGATATGAGGTGCTGTCCCTGCACACGGCCTCACTCTAGCAATGGAGGAGGCCCACGATACTTCCTAAATAGTTTTGTTTAGTGATATAGCGTGGAAACAGGCCCTTTGGCCCACCAAGTCCGAGCCGACTAGTGATCACTCCGCACACTAACACTATCCTACACACATGAGGGACAATTCACAATTTTACCAAATCAGTTAGCCTACAAACCTGCACGTCTGTGGAGTGTGGGAGGAAACCGGAGCACCAGGAGAAAACCCACGCAGGTCACGGGGAGAACGTACAAACTCCGTACAAACTGCACCCGTGGTCGGGATGGAACCCGGGTCTCTGGCGCTGTGAGGCAGCAGCTCTACCCGCTGCACCACTGTGCCGGCCTGCATGGTGATTGTGAAGCGAGGATGTTTCTGATGAGGACCTGTCTGTCTGTCTGTCTGTCTGTCTGTCTGTCTGTCTGTCTGTCTGTCTGTCTGTCTGTCTGTCTGTCTGTCGACTCACCTGAGCTGGAAGCAGGTACTGTCCCCTCCTCCCCCTCCACTCACACCTCCCTATCATGAATGTGAGTCATATAATGGATCAAAGGTCTAGTTTCATTCATGGAAGGCACTTGATTTAGAAATGCCAGCGCCAGTCCTTAACCAGTTGGGAATAACTCCATCCAAGACCGCAAGAAATTGCAGCAAATTGTGGACGCAGCCCAGACCATCGCACAAACCAACCTCCCTCCCATCGCCTCCATCTCCACCTCACGCTGCCTCGGCAAGGCCAGCAGCATCATCACGGACCAGTCTCACCCCGGTCACTCCCTCTTCTCCCGTCTCCCATCGGGCAAGAGGTACAGAAGTGTGAAAACGAACGCACACCTCCAGATTCAGGGACAGTTTCTTCCCGGCTGTTATCAGGCAACTGAACCGTCCTCTCACCAACTAGAGAGCGGTCCTGACCTCCCATCTACCTCATTGGTGACCCTCGGACTATCTTTGATCGGATGAGAAGAGGGCAGGGTCTGGCTGTGGGGGTCCGTGAGGAAAGATGCCGCTGCTTGAGGCAGCGCCTGGTGTCAATGTTTTCGATGGCGGGGAGGGCTGTCCCCGTGAGGTACCGGGCTGAGTCCACCGCTCTTGGCCGCCTCTTGCCATCCTGTGTGTTGGAATCGTCAGTGATGCGACCAGTCTGGCTACTTTCCACTCTACATGGCAGCGGGTAGAGCTGCTGCCTCTCAGCGCCAGAGACCTGGGTTCCATCCCGACTACGGGTGCTGTCTGTACGGAGTTTGTACATTCTCCTCGTGACCTGCGTGGGTTTTCTCCGGGTGCTCAGGTTTCCTCACACACTCCAAAGACGTGCAGGTTAGTAGGTTAATTGGCTTGGAGTAAATGTAAATTGTCCCTGGTGTGTGTAGGAGAGTGTTCGTGTGCAGGGATCGCTGGTCGGCGCAGACTCGGTGGGCCGAAGGGCCTGTTTCCACGCTGTATCTCAAATCTACAAATAAAGGTTTGTTGAGTAATCTGTGAGATGCCGAATCTCCTTAAACTTGTAAGTGGAGGCATTTTGTGGACCTTCCTGATTGTTCCATCTCCACACTGGGCCTAGCAAAGGTAGCCTGACATCATAACACCCAGGATTTTGATGACTATCTGCAGTGCATCACACAGACCAGACACCACGCTGCCTCAGAAAAGCAGCCCACATAATCAAAGACCTGTCCCTGTCCCACCCCGTCATTCCTTCTTCTCCCTGCTCCCATCCGGCAGAAGGTACACAAGCTTGAAAGCTCGCACCACCCGACTCAGGAACTGCTTCTTCCCCTCTGTTATCAGGCTCCTTCCATAATCTAGGGTACTGTCCGATTCACCGCTACCCCATTGCGGACATTGGACTTTGTCTCTGGAACTGATGCGCTACAATGCCTGGATGTGGAGAAGATGTTTCCACTGGTGGGAGAGTCTAGGACCAGAGGGCACAGCTTCAGAATAAAAGGACGTACCTTTAGAAAGATGAGGAGGAATTTCTTTAGTCAGAGGGTGGTGGATCTGTGGAATTCTTTGGCAAGTAAACATTGCCATTGGGTATTTTTATGGCGGAGATTGATAGATTTTTGATTAGTGCGGGTGTCGGGTTACGGGGAGAAGGCAGGATAGTGGGGTTGAGAGGGAGAGATAGATCGGCCCTGATGGAATGGCGGTGTGGACTCTGTGGGCCAAATGGTCTCATTCTGCTCCTGTGTCTTATGAAGGTACATTGGAAGGCTTTTTTTATTGCATGCTTGAATGCAGGAGAAGGCAGGAGAATGGGGTTAGGAGGGAGCGATAGATCAGCCTGAAGTCAAATCAAATAATCAATAAATCAAACAAACTTTATTGTCATTTAGAAATACATCGATATATGCAATTCCAAACACAATTCCGTTGCATTTGGCTCCCCGTGCAACACGATAATAAACAGAAGGATACAATGGATAAAAGGATAAAATGAATAAAAGGATAAAATGGATAAAAGGATAAAATAGACAATGGTGGCAGCCTATTACTTGGCATTCACGAGTCTGATGGCTCGTGGGAAGAAGCTGTTGCAAAACCTTGATGTTCTGCTCCTTGTGCTCCTTATTTTACCCAAATCCATAACGTTCCATTTGGAGAAGTGGGTTTTTTTTGAGGAAGCCGCTGATTGGTGGGAAGTGGACCAGTGTAAGCAGCTGATTGGCAGTCAGATCCCAGTGTACTTTGTATTGTGTTGCTGTTGTATCCTGTGTAAGGGGGCAGTATGAAGGCCAGGGCAGTGTACTGTTCTGGATGTCAGATGTGGGAGGTCAGGGAATCTGATAGCCCTCCAGACATCCACATCTGCGCCAGGTGTGTCGAGATGGGGCTCCTAAAGGACTGTGTTAGGAACCTGGAGCAGCAGCTCGATGACCTCCATCTGGTCAGGGAGAGTGAGGAGGTCATAGAGAGGAGCTACAGGGAGGTAGTCACTCCCAGACCACAGGAGGCAGACAAGTGGGTCACGGTTAGGAAGGGCAAGGGGCAGAGGCAGGGGCTAGAGAGTACCCCTGTGACCGTACACCTGGAAAATAGGTACTCGGGTTTGAGTACGATTGGAGGGGACAGCCTAGCTGGGGGCACCAACAGCGGCCAGGTCTCCGGCACAGAGACTGGCCCTGATGCTCAGAAGGGTAGCAAAAGGAGGAGGGCAATTGTGTGGACGCAGTCGGGAGACCCGGATGGTAGTTTGCCTCCCTGGTGCCAGGGTCTCGCATGTGTCAGAACGTGTCCAAAAGATTCTGATAAGGAAGGCAGAAGAGCTTGATGTTGTGGTACACATAGGTACCAATGACATAGGGAGAAAAAGTGACGAGGTCCTGAAGGGAGAATTTAGGGAGTTGGGGGGAAAGTTAAGGAGAAGGACCAAAAGGGTAACGATTTCAGGATTACTGCCTGTGCCGCGTGACAGTGAGAGTAGGAATGAAATGAGGTGGAGGATAAATGCGTGGCTGAGGGACTGGTGCAGTGGGCAGGGATTCAAGTTCCTTGATCACTGGGACCTTCTTTTGGGGAAGGCATGATCTGTACACCAAAGGACGGGTTGCATTGAACCCGAGGGGGACCAATATCCTGGCAGGGAGATTTGCAAAAGCTAACTGGGGAGAACTTTAAAACTAGAAAGGCTGGGGGGAGGAACTCGGGTAGAGGGGGCTAGGGGTCAGGGTGTGGGGCAAGAGGCAGAGAAGGGAAGCACTATTCCAAAATGTAGGCGAGAAAGATGAAAAAGATAATAGACAGAGAATAAGGGATGGTGGGTTTCTAAAATGTGTATATTTTAATGCTAGGAGCATTGTAAGTAAGGTGGATGAACTTAGAGCCTGGATTGACACCTGGAAATATGATGTTGTGGCAATCAGTGAAACATGGTTGCAGGAGGGCTGTGATTGGAAACTAAATATTCCAGGATTTCGTTGCTTCAGGTGTGATAGAATTGGAGGGACCAGAGGGGGAGGTGTTGCATTGCTTGAGAAGGGAAGCACTCGGATCCAAAATGTAGGCGAGAAAGATGAAAAAGATAATAGACAGAGAATAAGGGATGGTGGGTTTCTAAAATGTGTATATTTTAATGCTAGGAGCATTGTAAGTAAGGTGGATGAACTTAGAGCCTGGATTGACACCTGGAAATATGATGTTGTGGCAATCAGTGAAACATGGTTGCAGGAGGGCTGTGATTGGAAACTAAATATTCCAGGATTTCGTTGCTTCAGGTGTGATAGATATTGGAGGGACTCAGAGGGGGAGGTGTTGCATTGCTTTGTCAGAGAAGATATTACAGCAGTGCTTTGGCAGGATAGATTAGAGGGTTCGTCTAGGGAGGCTATTTGGGTGGAACTGAGAAGTGGGAACGGATATGTTTGTAGCAAACACTTTTAGGGGTTTATTATAGACGCCAAATGGGGGGAGCGAGAATTGGAAGAGCATAAAGGAGATAGCAGATATTAGTAGTGAGCACAAGGTAGTATTGTCGGAGGGATTTCAATTTTCCAAAAATAGACTGGGAAACACATTCTGTAAATGGGCTGGATGGTTTGGAGTTTGTAAAATGTGTGCAGGATAGTTTTTTGCAGCAGTACATAGAGGTATCGACCAAAAGAAGGGGCAGTGCTGGACTCCTATTAGGAAATGAGGCAGGTCATGTGACGGAGGTATGCGTTGGTGAGCACTTCGGGACAGTGATCACAATACCATTAGTTTCAATATAATTATGGAGAGAGTCATAACTGGACCTAGGGTGGGGATTTTTGATTGGAGAAAGGCTTAACTTTGAGGGAATGCGTAAGGATTTTAAAGGGTGAATTGGGACACTTTGTTTCATCTGAAGGATGTAGAAGAGAAATGGAGGACATTTTTAAAGGGGAAATTGTAAGAGTACAGAATCTTTATGTCCCTGTTAGGTTGAAAGGAAATAGTAAAAATTGGAAAGAAGCCATGGTTTTCAAGGGAAAATGGACACTTGTTTAGAAAAAAAGAGAGATATCTACAATATTTATAGGAGGCATGGAGTAAATGAGGTGCTAGAGGAGTATAAAGAATGTAAAAAGAATCTTAAGAATAAATTAGGAAGGCTAAAAAAGAAGATATGAGGTTGCTTTGGCAAGAAAGGTGAAAGTAAACCCAAAGGGTTTCTACAGCTTATATTAATAGCAAAAGGATAACGAGGGATAACATCGGACCATTAGAGAACCAGAATGGACAGCTATCTGCAGAGCCAAAAGAGATGGGGGAGATATTGAACATATTTCTTTTCTTCGGTATTCACCAAGGAGAAGGATATGAACTCTGTGAGTTAAGGGGAAAAAGTAGAGTAGCTATGGAAACTATGAGATTCAAAAGGAGGAAGTACTTGACACTTTTGAAAAAATATAAAAGTGGATAAGGCTCCAGGTCCTGACGGATATTCCCTAGGACATTGAGGGAAGTTAGTGTAGAAATAGCAGGAGCTATGACAGAAATATTTCAAATGTCATTTAGAAACGGGAAATAGTGCCGGTGGATTGGCGTACTGCGCATGTTGTTCCATTGTTTAAAAGGGTTCAAAGAATAAACCTAGCAATTATAGACCTATTAGTTTGACGTCAGTGGTGGGCAATTAATGGAAAGGATACTTAGAGATAATATATATAAGCATCTGGATAAACAGGGTCTGATCAGGAACAGTCAACATGGATTTGTGCCTCGAAGGTCATGTTTGACAAACCTTCTTGAATTTTTTGTAGCAGTAACTAGGGAAATTGATGAGGGTAAAGCAGTGGATGTTGTCTATATGGATTCAGTAAGGCCTTTGACAAGGTTCCCCATGTGGGAAGGTTGGTTAAGAAGGTTCAATCTTTGGGTGTTAATGGCGGAGTAGCAAGATGGGATTCAACAGTGGCTGAATGGGAGATGTCAGAGAGTAATGGTGGATGGCTGTTTGTCAGGTTGGAAGCCGGTGACAGTGGGGTGCCTCAGGGATCTGTGTTGGGTCCACTGTTGTTTGTCATGTACATCAATGATCTGGATGATGGGGTGGAAAATTGGATAAGTAAGTATGCAGATGATACTAAGATAGGTGGTGTTGTGGATAATGAAGTAGATTTTCAAAGTGGCTACAGAGAGATTTGGGCCATTTGGAAAAGTGGGCTGAAAGATGGCAGATGGAGTTTATGCTGTTAAGTGTGAAGTGCTACATCTTGGCAGGACAAATCAAAATAGGATGTACATGGTAAAATGGTAGGGAATTGAGGAATGCTGTGGAACAGAGGATCTAGGAATAACTGTGCATAGTTCCCTGAAGGTGGGAATCGCATGTAGATAGGGTGGTAAAGAAAGCCTTTGGTGTGTCTGGCCTTTATAAATCAGAGCATTGAATATAGGAGTAGGGATAGTAATGTTAAAATTGTACAAGGCATTGGTAAGACCAATTCTGGAGTATGGTGTACACTTTTGGTTGCCTAGTTATAGGAAGGATGTCAACAAAATAGAGAGAGTACAGAGGAGATTTATTAGAATGTTGCCAGGGTTCCAGCAACTATGTTACAGAGAAAGGTTGAACAAGTTAGGTCTTTATTCTTTGGAGCGCAGAAGGTTAAGGGGGGACTTGATTGAGGTCTTTAAAATGATGAAAGGGATAGACCGAGTTAACGTGGATGCGTTTTTCCCATTGAGGGTAGGGAAGATTGAAACGAGGGCATGACATGAGAATTAAGGGACAGAAGTTTCGGGGTAACGTGAGGGGGAAACTTTCTTTACTCAGAGGGTGGTGGCTGTGTGGAATGAGCTTCCAGCAGAAGTGGTGGAGGCAGGATCGATTTTAACATTTAAGAGTAAAGTGGATAGGTATATGGACATGAAGGGAATGGAGGGGTATGGTCTGAGTGCAGGTAGATGGGACTAGGGGAAAACAAATGGTCGGCACGGACTGGAAGGGCCGAGAGGGCCTGTTTCCGTGCTGTAATTGTTATATGGTTATATGGTTATCCTTTGCCCGAGGGCAGCAGAGTGAACAGTCCGTGATGGAGATGTGTGGGGTCCTTTATAATGCTGCTGGCCTTAGACACACAACGTTTGGTCGCAATGTCCCTGATTGAGGGGAGAGAAGTCCCGATGATTTTTTCAGCCGTCCTCACCACTCTCTGCACGGACTTCCAGTCGGAGGCTTTACAGTCCCCAAACCAGACAGAGATGCAGCTGTCAGAATACTCTCTATGGTGCCCCTGTAGAAAGTGGTGAGGACGGGATGGGGGAGGTGAGCTCTTCTCATCCGGCGCAGAAAGTGCAACCGCTGCTGCACTCTCTTAACTGTTGAGATGTTATTTGACCAGGTCAGACTGTTGGTGATCTGCACCCCCAGGAACTTTGCGCTACTGACCAACTCCACATCGCTGTCATTGATGTGAAGTGGTGTGGGTCTGTGCCGGGTGTTCCTGAAGTTGACGATGACCTTGTTTGTTTTTTCAACATTCAGAATCAGGTTGTTCATATTGCACCAGTCCACCAGTTATTTCACCTCCTCCCTGTAAGAAGGGTCTCGACCCGAAATGTCACCCATTCCTTCTCTCCAGAGTTGCTGCCTGTCCCGCTGAGTTACTCCAGCATATTGTGTCTATCTTAGATCAGCCATGATTGAATATCGGAGTAGACTTGAATGGCCTAATTCTGCTCCTAGAAATTATGAATTTTTGAACAAGTTTAAACAGTGGGATTGGAATGAATCTGGAAAGACTATAATCCGGTGACAAGATGGGATGAGTTTACTTGTGCGACCACTATTTGCGGGCCGTTCCTGCAGAAACTTGTTACCGCGGGAGGCAGAATGTTGTGGGACTTGGAGCAGAAGGTGAAATGATGGTTGAGAGGCTGAGACAGGGTAGACACTCAGAACCTTTCTCCCATAGGTGGAAATATCAATGACTAGAAGACATCGTTATGAGGCGCGACAGACAAAGTTTGAAGGTGTTGTGTGTCTTTATACACAGAGGGTGGTGTGTGCCGGGAACGCGCTGCCGGGGGTGGTGGTGGAGGCAGATACCATAGTGATGTTCTTTTTAATAATATTTTTATTATGTCATACACATTAGTGTAAAGCAAGAATAATATAATACATTTCATGTTCAACTTCTGGTTTTTAAATTTAATAATAAAAAAGCCGTAGAAGCAAAAAGAGAGAGAAAGAAAGTTAGGTAAAGTGGTGAAAGTGATAGTTCGGGAAAAAGTACAAAAAAAAGAGAGAGACGAAGAGAGAGAGAGGGTAAAAAGGGGGAAAGGAAAACAGAAAAAATAAAGAAAAATAAAATAAAAGGGACATACCTGCTTCTTATCTTTGCGCACCCCTTACCCAGTTAATTTCCAGGGTTATGTTGCACCATATGCTTTTAATAAAGGGAGACCAAATCTTTAAGAATTGGTCTGATTTGCCTGCTAGGATGAATATCATATCTTCTAGGTGTACCATTTCAGACATGTTTGAGATCCACATTATAAGCGTTGGTGTTGGTGCATTTTTCCAGAATTTTAATATATGTTTTTTTTGCCGTTATTAAGCCATAATTAAGGAAACTCTTTTGGAACGAAGTCAGCTCAGAGCCGACCTCCATTGTTCCAAAGATAATCAGTTCTGCGTTGGGGTTCAATTTTATTTTAAATACTTTTGTAAAAATTTCGAAAATGTCCTTCCAAAACTTGTGAAGTTTTATGCAAAAGACAAAGGAGTGTGCTATAGTTGCATCTTGAGATGAGCATTTATCACAGATGGGAGACACATTTGGAAAAAAAATATTCAGTTTAGGTTTTGAGTAATATAATCTATGTAAAATTTTGAATTGAATTAAGGTATGTCTTACATTTATCGAACATTTATGTATATATAGCAAATATTTATCCCATCTGTCTTTCGAGATATTTATAGATAATTCTTGTTCCCAATCTCTTCTAATTGCATCAGACGGTGGTATCTGATGTTTAAAATGATATTATACAAATATATTAAATTAGTAGAATCCTCCCTTCTGTTCGAAGCGATAGATTTCTTAATTTGAAAGTTAATTTTATTTGTTTCCAAATTCGTATTGTACTATGAATAATTGAATTTTCTTGTATATTGTATTATTCAGTTTTATCGGTGAGAGAAGGATTGCTCCTATATTAAAAGGAGAGCAATCCTCTCTCTCCATTACTATCCAATCTACCCATTGGGCAGAATTACATGTTTGATATTTGTTGCCCAGTGATAGTACAAAAAAATTGGGTAGTGTCAGTCTGCCGAATTTTGTGTGACATAGTCCCGTATGAAATTTGTGGTTTCAGAGTCGAGTTTAAAAAAAAAAATCTAGGTAAATATATTGGTATTGATTGAAATAAATATAAGATTTGTGGCAAAAAGATCATTTTTATGGCGTTTATTCTGCCAATTAAAGACATCGGCAGTGTTTTCCAAAATTTAATCAAAGCATTTAATTTAGTAAGTAAGGGCATATAGTTTGCATTGAATAAAGATTTATATTTTCTGGTAATTTGGATACCCAGATATTTAAATTTTTCTGTAGCAATTCTAAAGGGGAATTTTAAAAAGTGTGTCGGTTCTTGAGGTTTTAACATCATAATTTCGCTTTTATTCCAATGTATTCTATATCCTGAAAAGGATCCAAATTCCTCTATTAAATTTAATATATTTGGTATGCTGATTTACGATTTTGTAATATATAATAATACGTCGTCTGCATATAGTGATATTTTATTATTTGAATGTTTTGTATTATAACCATGAATGTTCGCATGTGTTCTTATACTTTCTGCTAAGTGTTCTATTGCAAGAGCAAATAGCAGGGGTGCACATCCCTGTCTATTGCCCCTGGATAGTTGACATTTCGGAGAGTGTATATCATTAGTCAGTATTCTAGCATTAATCTTATAATAATTTTACCCATAAAATAAAATTCTCTCCCATTTGAAATGTTTGCAATACTTTGAAGAGATATTCCCATTCCACCTGGTCGAATGCTTTTTGTGCATCCAATGAAATAATTGATAAGTCTTCCTCTTTAATATTATATGAATACATTATATTAAACAGACGTTTCAAATTATTGAATGAATATCTCTTAGGTATAAACCCCGTTTGATCCGCATTTATTAATTTACTAACATATTTGCTCAATCTTCTTGCTAGAATTTTCGCTAGTATTTTCTGATTTGTGTTTAACAGTGCAATGGCTCTATATGAACCGGGATCTTCTAGATCTTTATCTTTTGTAGACGTGGTGAGATTGTCTCGTAGAATCTTTTATAAAATTCATCACTAAATCCACCTGGTCCTGGCGTTTTACCGTTCTTCACTGAGTTTATTGTCTCTTCTATTTCTTTAATTGAGAGCTGAACTCCTAATTCCTCTTGTTCCAGCAGATTATGTTTAGGGAGATTACAATTATCCAAGAAATTTGTAACTTTAGTGTTATCTGCTGATGTTTTTGATGTGTATAAATTTTGATAAAATTGAGCAAATCTTTTATTAATGTCTTTAGATAATGTTAACAATTCACCTTTATCTGATTTAATTTTTGAAATCGTAAGATCCCCTTTTCCCGTTTTTTCAATTGAAGTGCCAAGAGTTTATCTGGTTTATCGCCAAATTCAAAGTTTTCCTGTTTTGTAATTTGAAATAGTCTTATAACTCTTGTAGATAAGATTCTGTTTAATTTAAATTTCAATATTGTTATTTTATTGTGTTTGTCTATGGTTGGTTCTTTAGCATTATCTAAGTCTAATTGTCTAATTTGTTCTTCTAACTGCAATTGTTCTTCCTTATTTTCTTTATTTTGAAATGCTTGATATGAAATTATCGATCCTCTAATAAATGGCTTAAAAGATTCCCATAATAAAGAGGGTCGTTAGTCTCAAAAAAAAATTCCATCTGTTGTTTTAGATGTATACCACCTTGTGAATCGTTTAAAATTTGGGGATTAAACCTCCAAAACGATTTATATCGGGCATTCCTTCTATTTTTAAGGAAAAGGTTAATGGAGAGTGATCAGAAATGATACTATTATGATATTTAGGATTCGTTGTAGGAATTAATTTCATGTCAACTAAAAAATAATCGATACGTGAGTACGTTTTATGTACCATTGAGTAAAAAGAGTATTCCCTTCCAACTGGATTAGGGATCCTCCATACATCTGTTATATTTGTATTTTTTATATCTGTATTTAGGAGTTCACTAGCTTTTGATTTTATGTTAAGCCTCTTTTGTTGTACAGATTTATCCAGGTATGGATCTAAAACGCAATTGAAATCTCCCCCAATTATCACATTTTGATAATTAAACTCTGAAATTATATTCAATATTTTGTTAAAAAAATAAGGATTGTCAAAATTAGGCGCATATTTATTTACCAGAGTAAGTGGTGTAGTTGATTTCTCCCGTAACTATAAGATATCTCCCCTCTTTATCTGCTATGATATTCTTTGATTTAAATGGTATACCTTTACGAATGATAATTGCCGTACCTCTAGATTTAGAGATATATGAAGAATAATATGTTTGGGCGATCCAATTTGCCTTCAGTCTGGTCTGAGCTTGGAGTTTCAGGTGTGTTTCCTGGTGGAAAATTTGTCTGTATTAAGTGATTTTAATTGTGCGATAATCTTACCCCTTTTGATTGGCTCATTGGCACCCCTTATATTCCAGCTACAAAACGTGATTCCTCTGAATTTCCTTTGTTTATCGTCTTGCATTATGAATTACTTTAATGCCTTTAAGTCATATGGTGCAACACAATACCTCAGGCCTCTAGGTGTTGGGTGGGCATTCGCGGTTGCTAAGTTCTGTTTGTATATCCCCTTTAAACTTGTGAAAAAAAAACAGGAAAATGTAAAGTGACATAAAAATAAAAAAGATGATAAAGCATCTAAAAATAAGGATACTATGAAAAAAAAACACCTATTGGTGGTACACAAAAAGCTGGAGAAACTCAGCGGGTGCAGCAGCATCTAAGGAGCGAAGGAGATAGGCGACGTTTCGGGTCGAGACCCTTCTTCAGACCCTTCTTCAGTCTACATCGACGACTGCTTTGGTGTCACCTCCTGCACCCACACACAACTGACTGACTTCATTCATTTCACCACCAACTTCCATCCGGCACTCAAATACACTTGGACCATTTCCGACACTTCCCTACCATTCCTTGACCTCACCATCTCTATTGCAGGTGATACGCTCCTGACCGACATCCACTACAAACCTACTGACTCCCACAGCTACCTGGACTACTCTTCCTCCCACCCTGCTTCCTGTAAGGACTCCATCCCCTATTCCCAATTCCTCCGTCTACGCCGCATCTGCTCCCAGGATGAGGTGTTCCACACCAGGTCATCACAAATGGCCTCATTCTTCAGAGAACGGGGATTCCCCTCCCCCACTATTGATGAGGCTCGCACCAGGGTCTCCTCCATACCCCGCAACACTGCCCTCGCTCCCCATTCCCCCACTCGCAAACAGGGCAGAGTCCCCCTGGTCCTCACCTTTCACCCCACCAGCCGGCAAATACAACACATAGTCCTCCGCCAGTTTCGCCAAAAACCACAGCCACACCTATTGGTGGTAGCGACGTTCTTAAGAACTTCCGTAGATGTTAATTTATATTAAGCTCCGCTCCCTTGACGAAATATTGTAAAAAGGAAGAAAGGCCAGTTCAAAACCAAGTGATATATATAAAATAAAAAACTTTGTATATCTAAATGCATCTTCAAATAATTAAATATATACTAACAATTATTACATTTTACTTCCCAGTTAGGTCCCAGTCTCTTATATTAGACAACAGCAGGTTGGAAGGGATTAACTAGAATCAGACTCCTGGCTATCTGCCAAATGTCTGAGTCTCCTCTCTTCGACTTACGCGCAACTGGGGCCGAATCTGTTATATATGTTTTAGTTTATTAGTATGATATAATATATATCATACTAATATATTTAGCTCATTATCCTAAATCTAGAGATTAATTAACACTATGAAAATAAATCCCCCTCTTACAGGCAGCATCCCAGTAAGTAAGTTTATTGGCCAAGTATTCACATACAAGGAATTTGCCTTGGTGCTCCGCCCACAAGTAACAACATGACATACAGTGACATTTTCGAATGACTCAGAAAACACTAAACATTAATAATAATATGACATTAATGATAAAACACCATTGATCAAGCATGCGAACCAACAAAATACCAGATCAAAGGGAGGCTACAGATTTTTGGCTGTTGAGTAGAGCAACCTCTCGTGGATAAAAACTGTTTTTATGTCTGGCTGTGGCAGCTTTGACAGTCCGGAGTCGCCTTGAAGTGATTCAAAGAGTTTGTGGCCAGGGTGAGAGGGGTCAGAGATGATCTTGCCCGCTCGCTTCCTGGCCCTTGCAGTGTACAGTTCATCAATAGAGGGAAGGTTGCAGCCAATAACCTTCTCTGCTGATCGGACGATTCGCTGCAGCCTCCAGGTGTCGTGCTTTGTGGCTGAGCCAAACCAGACCATGATAGAAGAGGTGACAACAGACTATAGAATTGGACCATCATTAGCAGATTGTGCTTCCTCAGCTGCCGTAGGAGGTACATCCTCTGTTGTGCCTTTTTGACTGTGGAGTCGATGGTAGTCCCCCACAAGGTCCTTGGAGATGATGGTTCCCAGGAACTTAAAATACTCCACAGATGTGACTGGTGTTGTTGATGGTGAGTGGGGTGAGCTCTCCTAAAGTCTACAGTCAATTGCACTGTCTTAAGAGCATTGAGCTCTAGGTTGTTGCAATGGCACCAGGATGCCAGCTGTGTCACTTCCTTCTCCCCATCCTGGATCAGTCCAATCAGGGTTGTGTCATCTGCAAACTTGAGAAGCTTGACAGAGGTGTCTGTGGAGGGGCAGTCATTGGTGTAGAGGAGAGGAGAGAGTACGCAGCCGTGCGGTGCTCCTCTGCTGAGCGTTTGCGGGTTCGAGATGTGCTTTCCCAGCCTCACATGCTGCTTCCTGCTTGTCAGGAAGTTGGTGATCCACCGACAGAGGGGTTCAGGCACAGTCAACTCTGAAAGTTTGGAGTGTAGTAGCTCTGGCACAATGGTGTTGAATGCAGAGCTAAAATCAACAAACAGGATCCTCGCTGGCGGTCTAGGTGCTGTAGGATGAAGTGCAGGTCCAGGTTGACTGCACCATCCACAGATCTATTAGGCCAATATGCAAACTGCAAAGGGTCCAGCAGGGAGTTTATGATATTTTTCAGCTTGGCCAGCACAAGCCTTTCATAGAATCATAGAATCATATAAAATAGGTGCAGGAGTAGGCCATTCGGCCCTTTGAGCCTGCACTGCCATTCAATATGATCATGGCTGATCATCCAACTCAGTATCCTGTACCTGCCTTCTCTCCATACCCCCTGATCCCTTTAGCCACAAGGGCCACATCTAACTCCCTCTTAAAAATATAGCCAATGAACTGGCCTCAACTACCTTCTGTGGCAGAAAATTCCACACTCACCACTCTCTGTGTGAAAAAAGATCTTCTCATCTCGTTCCTAAAAGACTTCCCCTTATCCTTAAACTGTGACCCCTTGTTCCAGAGTTCCCCAACATCGGGAACAATCTTCCTGCATCTAGCCTGTCCAACCCCTTAAGAATTTTGTAAGCCTCTGTAAGAGTCTATCCAGTCTTTCTTCATATGGAAGTCCTGGCATCCCAGGAATCAGTCTGGTGAACCTTCTCTGTACTCCCTCTATGGCAAGAATGTCTTTCCTCAGATTAGGAGCCCAAAACTGTACACAATACTCCAGGTGTGGCCTCACCAAGACCCTGTACAACTGCAGTAGAACCTCCCTGCTCTTGTACTCAAATCCTTTTGCTATGAATGCCAACATACCATTCGCTTTCTTCACAGCCTGCTGCACCTGCATGCCTACTTTCAATGACTGGTGTACCATGACACCCAGGTCTCGTTGCATCTCCCCTTTTCCTAATCGGCCACCATTCAGATAATAATCTACCCTCCTGTTTTTGCCACCAAAGTGGATAACCTCACATTTATCCACATTATACTGCATCTGCCATGCATTTGCCCACTCACCCAGTCTATCCAAGTCATCCTGCAGCCTCCTAGCATCCTCCTCACAGCGAACACTGCCCCCCAGCTTCGTGTCATCCGCAAACTTGGAGATGTTGCATTCAATTCCCTCATCCAGATCATTAATATATATTGTAAATAGCTGGGGTCCCAGCACTGTCTTTCGAGTGTCTTCATGACTACAGAGGTCAGTGCGACAGGCCTGTAGTCATTAAGACAAGTAATCCTTGCCTTTTTGGGTACAGGGACAATAATGGAGACTTTGAAGCAGTCAGGGACAGTACATGTTTGCAGGGAATGGCTAAAAATGTCTGTATAGACCGGTGCCAGCTGTTTGTCACAGAGCTTAAGAGTATAGGGGGAAACATTGTCAGGTCCTGGAGATTTCCGGAGATTTCTGGAGAGAAAGAATGGGTTGCAGGTCAAGGCCCTTCTTCAGACTGATTAACAGGGCAGTGTTGAGGTGCGGGGATCGCTTGTTGGGCCGAAGGGCCTGTTTCTACACTGTATCTCTAAACTAAACTGAACATTTCCTCCACCTGATTATTATTCCCTTCACTGCTAAAACCTGAGCAGCTGAGAGGTTGGAAGAAGGGTCTCGACCCGAAACGTCACCCATTCCTTCTCTCCAGAGATGCTGCCTGTCCCGCTGAGTTACTCCAGCATTTTGTGTCGAGCAGCTGAGAGGTTACTTGGCTTTTGTAAATTGTAAATTGCCCCGATTGTGTGTGGGGTAGTGTTAGTGTGCGGGGATCGCTAGTCGGCGCGGACTCGGTAGGCCGAAGGGCCTGTTTCCGCGCTGTATCTCTAAAGTCTACAGTGTAATGTGAAATGTTTTTCTTTGTGGTGCCTGGAAATGTAGGGGGGGATTGGACGGCAGAAGAACGCAGCCCGTCAAATGTCGGGGCGCATTGGAGAGGGTGGGTTCATGGGGGAATCGTCACACCAGGCACGTCCGTGAGTAATTACTCAGAGTAGGCAGTCAGTCGGCTTTAAAAAAATCTTAAACCGCGCATGCGCAGATTGTTCTCTCCGTAAAAATAAAAAATAAAAATAAAGAAAGCAGCAATTTAATTTGCCCAAGGCTTCCAAGTCTCCTTTATTCTGAATTCATGAATGGGTGGGGGGTGAAGGGTGACGGCAGGTGGAGAGGTGGTGGGAAAAACGGGGGACACTGGGACAAGTTGAATCAGTTGTGATCTTATTGAATGACAAGTTCAAGGGACCAATTGGGGGGAGAGTTCCCTTCACAGTGTGTGGGGAGCCTGGCCCGGGTCAGCACGGGCAGGAGCGTTGAGAAGGAGGCGGTCGGGGATCATGCCAGTAACCCACTCACTCACCGCTGCCAGCGGATTGTGGCCGGGGAGTGAAGTAGCTCGTTGTTTAAGAAGGAACTGCAGATGCTGGAAAATCGAAAGTAGACAAATATGCTGTAGAAACGTAGCGGGTGTGACAGCATCTATAGAGCGAAGGAAATAGGCAACGTTTTGGGTCGAAACCCTCACCCGCTGAGTTTCTCCAGCATTTGTGTCTATCAGGGAAGTAGCTCGGGTGGCTGCGAGCGGCCGCCGGGACCTCAGCGCATTCTGCCGGCCCGCTCACCTCTGGCAGTGCTCCCCGTCTCAACAGTGAGGGGAGCAGCTCAAGCGCAAAGATCATAGAGCGGAACGGGTCAGCGGGCGATGGATAACAGGACAGCGGGCAGTGGAGCTTACTCCTGTGTCAGCGCGAACAAGGGACCAATGGAGGTTACTCACGCTGACACATGGAGTAAGCTCCACCGCCCACTGTCCTGTTATTGATCGCCCGCTGACCCGCTCTTGAGCTGGTTGCTGGCATGATCCCCGACTCCCTCCTTCTCAACGCTCCTGCCCTCTCCACAACTTTCCCTCAGGCCAGACTCCCCACACGCTGTGAAACTAACTCTTCACCCCCCCCCCCCCCCACCAGCGGCGCTGTCCTTCCCATCAGCTGCCAGCAATGAGCGATAGGCTTGGCATCGTTCTTGAAGTCACTGTACTGGGGGATAACGCAGTCTATCTTTCTTGGCTAACAACCTAACATTCAGCACTCAAGACACAGGTACATTCTCGTGCCTTATTTTTGGGTGTTCTTTTGCGGTAAAAATATATAGCTCAAAAAATCTATCAAAGACTGCAGCTCACAGACTTTCATACAAGTACTGCGCATGTAGCGAGGTGGGGGATATGGGGAGAAGGCAGGAACAACTGCGCGGAATTATGCCTACCTAAAAGATCGATAAGATATAGTCAGTCGGGTAAACCTGCCTACCCTGACGGCACTTGCCTGAGTATCACGTCCATGTTGCATGTCTGAGACCACACCTGGAGTACTGTGTGCAGTTTTGGTCCTCTAATTTGAGGCAGGCTTGCTATTGGAGTGCACAGGGACTGTCGTATGCTGAGAGAAGAATTTAGAAGGATGAGAGGGGATCCATGCTGGAAACATGTTCCCTGCGCACATGAAGGGCGGATAGGCTGGCTCTGTCAAGATAGGGCTCATAAAGTTAGCGAAGTTGGGGGATATGGGGAGAAGGCAGGAACGGGGTACTGATTGTGGATGATCAGCCGTGATCACATTGAATGGCGGTGCTGGCTCGAAGGGCTGAAGGCTGCACCTACTGTCTATTGTCTATTGACAGGGAGAGGTGGGCAGTTATTATGAGAGGCGTAGATTGGGTAGACAGTCAGAACCTTTTTCCCAATAATGGAAAAGCCTTTGCCCAGAGTAGGGGAATCAAGGACTAGAGGGCTTTGGTTTAAAGTGAGAGGGGCAAGATTAAATAGGAACCTGAGGGGCAACTTTTTCACACAGAGGGTGGTGGGTACATGGAACGAACTGCCGGAGGAGGTAGTTGAGGCAGGGACTATAACAGCATTTAAAATACATTTGGGCATGTACATGGATGGGACTGGTTTAGGGCCAATCGCAGGGAGGTGGGACCAGCGTAGATGGGGCATCTTAGTTGGCATGGTCGAGATGGGCCAAAGGGCCTGTTTCCGTGCTGTATGACTATAAGAGAGGACAGCCTATGGGCCAATCGCAGGCAGGTGGGACTAGCGTAGATGGGGCATCATGTTCGGCACGGACTTTGTGGGCCGAAGGGCCTGTTCCTGTACTGTACAGTTCTCTGTTCTACTCCCCACCGCACAAGCTTTTCACTAAATATCAAATTAAAGTTTCAGTTCAGTTTAGTTTATTGTGACGTGTACCGAGGTACAGTGAAAAGCTTTTGCTCTCTCAGGCAGCGGGAAGACAATTCATGATTACAATCGAGCCGCCCACAGTGTACAGACACAGGATAAAGGGAATAACGTTTAGTGCAAGGTAAAGCCAGCAAAGTCCGGTCAAAGATAGTCCGAGGGTCACCAATGAGGTAGATAGTGGTTCAGGACCGCTCTCTAGTTGGTGAGGGGACGGTTCAGTTGCCTGATACCAGCCGGGAAGAAACTGCCCCTGAATCTGGAGGTGTGCGTTTTCACACTTCTGTGCTTGCGATGGGAGAGTTCTGTGCTAGAAGAGGGAGTGACTGGGGTGAGACTGGTCCGTGATGATGCTGCTGGCCTTGCCCAGGCAGCGTGAGGTGTAGATGGAGTCGATGGAAGGGAGGTTGGTTTGTGCGTGTGTGTGATGGTCTGGGCTGCGACTGTCCACAATTCACTGCCATTCAGCTCTGGCCCTTTGAAGCAGGAGGCGTGTCTTTGTTGCTTCAGGAACTGCAGTACTCGCTGATACAGGAAGAGAAAGTTGCAGGGCTAGGTATGACATGGCCGTTGTGGCCAAGCGCAGGGAGGGAGGGAATGTTGTAGTGATGGTGACAAGCTTGGCGGCTCCAGGAATTGTCACTCCAGCTGCTGGTGGGCCCTGTGCGTCAATGTGCGAGTGAGCGCTGCCTTGTACCCTGAGGCGGATTGAGTGTAAGAATGAGGATAGAACAGGTTTAACATTCTCACATAATCGACAGATGTCATTTTAGAATCCAGGATGGCGATTTGAAGAGAATGTAAAATGAGGCTGGTCTTGACACCAATAATGCTGCTTCTGACGGGATTAATTACTGATTCTACTCACACATTTAACTGGGGTTGCCAACTGTCCCGTATTAACCGGGACATCCCATATATTGGGCTAAATTGGTTTGTCCCGTATGGGACCACCCTTGTCCCGTATTTGACTGCTACTACACGGGACAAGGGGACTGTTGGGTCGGAGCGCTGCGTCCGGCCCCGCCTCACCCGTCCCGACGTAGTGCAGCCCATGGAGTGCAGCAGCAGCAGCAGCAGCGCCTCGCCCGTGGCCCCGTCGGCAGCCTGGCCAGCTGTCCGACCTTCGCTTACCGCCGTGTATGACTGTGATCACACGTGTATCTTGAGGTCTATCACTTCTGTTTTAGTTTAGAGATGCCATGCAGAAACAGGCCCTTCGGCCCATCGGGTCCACACCGACCAGCGATCCCCGCACACTAACACTATGCTGCACGCAGTTTGCACACTCATCTCCCATCCTAGAGTTGAAAGTTCCAGTATTAGTCCAGTCAATCTAGCAAATTAAGGGGGTTAGCCTCCACTAATTGCATTGCACTACATCCCAGTATGGTCATCTAAGCACCATACTAAAAGTGCTAACAAATCCTAGCATGGGAAAGTGGTGCCATTTGCATAAGAGAAAATTCATATTTCATAATTTATTTAATAAATTCAGTAAGATGGCAAGTTGTCTAACTGGTAGCAGTGGTACTCCATGGTTCAGTCCAGAAATAGCCTTTATTAGCATTCAAACAACCTTCAGTAGCCTTCAAATGCATTGTAACTAACTTCACTATAATTATAGCCTTCAGGAAATTGTCATCAAATCTTATTGAAATATTTCAGGCACTCTTTGTACTTGGGTTTGATACAACATCAAGAGTTTTTGGCAAAGCAGAAGCCCCAAAGCAAGTCGGGATCAATGTTGATTTCCAGCAACTTGCCGACCTGTTTACAATAGACAATAGACAATTGGTGCAGGAGTAGGCCATTCGGCCCATCGGGCCAGCACTGCCATTCAATGTGACCATGGCTGATCATCCCAATCAGTGTGTGGGCTCACGAGGGCCCTGTACAACTGCAGAAGACACTCTTTGCTCCTATATTCGATTCCTCTTGTTATAAAGGCCAACATGCCATTCGGTTTTGACACAGTGTAGTTGGCAATCTGGTAAAATACAAGGGTGAGGGAAGGAGAGTCAGTGGAGGCACCGGTCTGGAGGCGGGAAGCTTGTGATTCATGATGGGGGGGATTGTTCCCCCCAATAGCGGGGCCACGAACGGGAGGCCCGGAAAGCTGAGCTGCGGGGCGTTGATACCCTCCCCCTCCTCTCTTGTGGGGAAAATAAATAAATTAACACAACAGTGTTTTGTGTTTCCCATATGGAGCTGCGACTGGTAGCTGTGGGAAAGGTACCGGCGATGATACTGGGGGTTAGAGAGATGCGGGGCCCGACCTCCCGGGCAGCAGCTACCCCCTCCCCTTTCTGGTGACTTTCTGTTAATATTGGGAATTTTGGTTTTCATTGTTATTGGCAGAGGTTTTTAGTTTTCCACCTTCGTAGTGTTGTCAATGTGACATCTTCTTCTTGCGTGAGGAAAGGGGCAATACTGCAGCAAGCATTTTGTGTGTCATGAACTTGCTGGGGAGCTGATGGGAAGGAGAGATAGATCCTTCTCCATTGGGCTCTGTGGGATGACACCTCCTGGACTATACGTGACATAGATGGCTGTGATAAACCTGCACGATCACCATGCATTCGTTGCAAAGTTCCTACATAGACAATGAAAGAATTTATCTTTAAAAACATTCCTATCCCTTCTTCTGTTTAACTGACATTAAAAGTAATTTTTTCTGAAAAAATGTCGATTACCATATATCGCTATAAAATAAAAAAATAAAAAAATAAAATAGAATTCAACATGAACGGCCATTGCTTCTCTCCGTAGCGAGCTTAAGCCTTTCTAAAACCTGCCACCTGCTCAGTCTAAATTTTGCGGCAAGTTAGACTCTAGTCTAAGGTCAGTCTAAGCTTTGGCGATTAGTAGAAAGACAACTTATACTTTAGTCTAATTGCAGAGTTAAACCTGCTGTTGGGTTTAAAAACAATTAGTAGAATACGGGCCTATAAGTTTAGTTTAGAGGTACCGCTTGGAGCAGGCCAAGTGGCACGCTGAGGATAGGTCTGAACAAGGGTCTCAACCCGAAACATCACTCATTCCTTCTCTGCAGAGATGCTGCCTGTCCCGCTGTTGCTCCAGCATTTTGTGTCTGTGTTTGGTGTAAACCTGCATCTGCAGTTCCTTCCTATGCACGCCTCATCTCCTCTTGTGTGCCAGTTCCACAAGGGCCATCAACCCCCCCGCTCGCTCTGTTCTTTACGTGTTGTGTCTGCCCTCACTCAGGCCCTGGAGAAGTTGCGGCCATACCTCTGTGACAAGGTGATCGCCGAGCGGCACTTTGACTACCTGCGGGCCAAGAAGATCCTGTCCAAGGAGGACACGGAGGAGATCTCTCACGAGGTGGCGAGTAGACGCAGGGCCGGCAAGCTCCTGGACCTCCTGATGGAGCACCCCAAGGGCCTAGACACCCTGGTCTGCTCCATCCGGCGGGAAGGCACGCAGAACTTCCTGGTGCAGAAAATCACCGACGAGGTGCAGAGAATTAAAAACGACAAGCTCTTCCAGAAAGGTAAAGGTCGCCGGCACTTTGTTGGGGATAGTTTTAGTTTAGGCCCTTCGGCCCACTGAGTCCGCGCCGACCAGCGATCCCCGCACGCTAACACCATCCGACACACACTAGGGAGAATTTACATTTATACCAAGCCAATTAACCTACCAACCTGCACGCCTTTGGAGTGTGGTTGGAAACCGGAAACCCACGCAGGTCACGGGGAGAACGTACAAACTCCGTACAGACGGCACCAGTAGTGAGGTTTGTACCCGGGTCTCTGGCGCTGTGAGGCAGCAACTCCACCCGCTGCGCCACTGTCTCCTGCCTTTTCCCCATAACCCCTGACACCCGTGATAATCAAGAATCTATCTATCTCTGCCTTAAAAATATCCACTGACTTGGCCTCCACAGCCGTCTGTGGCAAATAATTCCACAGATTCACCACCCTCTGACTAAAGAAATTCCTCCTCATCTCCTTTCTAAAGGAATGTCCTTTAATTCTGAGGCTGTGCCCTCTGGTCCTAGACTCTCCCACTAGTGGAAACACCCTCTCCGCATCCACTCAATCCAAGCCTTTCACTATTCTGTAAGTTTCAATGAGGTCTTTATGGTCAACTTGTCCACAAGAGCTCAGACAATAAAGGATACAAGATTGGCTTGGTGGGAAAGTGGGATAACATGGAACTAGTGTGAACGGGCGATCGATGGTCGGCGCAGACTCGCTGGGATGAATGACCTGTGTCCGCACGGAACCGAGAAATTAGACTGATCTCGAGCCCTGGTGTGACTTGCCGTGACAAAGGGGTAATTAAGAAGGATAAAAAGAGCATGAAAGAAAGCTTGCGGGGAATATAAAAACTGACTCTAGAAGCTTCTTTAGATATGTAAAAAGGAAAAGATTACTGAAGTCAGAGACAGGTGAATTTATAATGGGGAACAAGGAAATGGAAGACAATTAAACGAGTACTTTGGTTCTGTCTTCACTAAGGAAGACACAAACAATCTCCCAGAAATACTGGGGGGCCGAGGATCTAGTGGGAGGGAGGAACTGAAGGGAATCCACATTAGTCAGGAGATGGTGTTAGGTAATCTGTTGGGACTGAAGGCAGATAAATCCCCAGGGCCTGATGGTCTGCAGCCCAGAGTACTCAAGGAGGTGGCCCTAGAAATCGTGGATGCATTGGATCAGTTCCTGTGGACTGGAGGGGAGCCAATGTAACTTCACTTTTTAAGAAAGGGGGGAGAGAGAAAACGGGGAATTATAGACCAGTTAGCCTGACATCGGTGGTGGGGAAGATGCTGGAGTCAATTATTAAACATGTTATAGCAGCGCATTTGGAAAGCAGTGATGGGATCGGTCAAAGTCAGCATGGATTCATGAAGGGGAAATTATGCTTGACTAATCTTCTGGAATTTTTTGAGGATGTAACAAGTATAATGGATAAAGGAGAGCCAGTGGATGTGGTGTATCTGGACTTTCAAAAATCCTTTGACAAGGTCCCACACAAGATAATAGTGGGCAAAATTAGAGCACATTGTATTGGGGTAGGGTATTGACATGGATAGAGAACTGGTTGGCAGACAGGAAGCAAAGAGTAGGAATTAATGGGTCATTTACAGAATGGCAGGCAGTGACTAGTGGGGTACCACAAGGCTCGGTGCTGGGACCCCAGTTGATTACAATATATATAGATGAGGGAATTAAATGTACCATCTCCATGTTTGCGGATGACACAAAGCTGGGGGGCAGTGTGAGCTGCGATGAGGATGCTATGAGGCTGCAGGGTGACATGGGTAGGTTGGGTGAGTGGGCATATGCATGGCAGATGCAGTATAATATGGATAAATGTGAGGTTATCCACTTTGGTGGCAAGAACAGGAAGGCAGATTATTATCTGAATGGTATCAGATTAGGAGAAGCAGAGGTGTAACGAGACCTGGGTGTGTGCGTACATCAGTCACTGAAAGTAAACATGCAGGTACAGCAGGCAGTGAAGAAAGCCAATGGCATGTTGGCCTTTATTGCGGGAGGATTTGAGTTTAGGAGCAAGGAGGTCCTACTGCAGTTGTACAGGGTCCTGGTGAGACCGCACCTGGAGTATTGTGTGGACAAAAGTAAAGTGGATAGGTATATGGACGTGAAGGGAATGGAGGGGTATGGTCTGAGTGCAGGTAGATGGGGCTAGGGGAAAACATATGGTCGGCACGGACTGGAAGGGCCGAGAGGGCCTGTTTCCGTGCTGTAATTGTTAATTGTTATATGGTTATTATTGCTATTGATGGAGTGCAGCGTAGGTTCACCAGGCTAATTCCCAGGATGGCGGGACTGTCATATGCTGAGAGAATGGAGCGGCTGGGCTTAGAAGGATGAGAGGGTATCTTATTAAAAAATATAAAATTCTTATGGGATTGGACAGGCTTGTTGCAAGAAAAATGCTCCCTATGTTGGGGGAGTTCAGAACCAGGGATCACAGTTTAAGAATAAGGGTTAGATCGTTTAGGACTGAGATGAGAAAAAACCTTTTCACCCAGAGAGTTGTGAATCTGTGGAATTCTCTTCCACAGAAGGCAATGGAGGCCAATTCACTTGATTTTTTCAAGAGAGTTAATTTAGATCGTAGAACTAAAGGAATCAAGGGATATGGGGGAAAAGCCGGAACGGGGTACAGATTGTGGATGATCAGCCATGATCACATTGAATGGCGGTGCTGGCTGGAAGGGCCGAATGGCCTATTCCTGCACCTATTTGCCTATGTTTCTATGTATGACCATATGCCTTGTTGTATGACCGTGTGCCTCTCTCCCGTGTGCAGGCGTGTTCTCGGACAGCGGGGATTTGTCGGACGAAGCCTCCAAAACCAACAACCTGTCGCAATTCTCCTCGACAGAGTTCAACGCCTACAAGGGCAAGGAGGCCAACATCCTCTTTCACCCAGAGGGCGAGTTTAGCCCCCTCCCCTCTGCCTCACCCAGCTACTGCCCCTTCCCCACCGCCCCCTCCCCCAGCTACTGCCTCCACCCCTCCAGCCCCTCACTGGTCAAGATCACTGTGGCCACTCTGCCCACCACCACGTCGCTGCCCAGGCCGGGCGACCCCGGCGCCCCACCCCTCCCCCCCGACCTCAAGCCCCCCTCCACCGGATCCCCCGATACCACAACCGACTCTGAATTCTTGCCCCTCCGATCACGCTCCCCCTGACCCCTCCCACCTGACCACTCCCCCACCGGCCCTGGGGTCTGTGTCGGGGGAGTGTGAGCGGGGAGGGGCTGAAACGTCCCGGTATCGCTGCCCCGCACACACCCCTAAACACACCCCCCCACTCACCGCAGAACCCCCTGACCCGGGGGGGCCAATACCCAGGGGCCACTATCCCGAGGGGGGGCCAATACCCAGGGGGGGGCACTATCCCGAGGGGGGGCCAATATCCAGGGGGCCACTATCTCGGGGGCCACTACCCAGGGGCCACTATCCCGGGGGCCACTACCCACGTTGGGCAGGGGGGTGAGGGGATATAATGGAACCCCACTGAGACCACACAGGCTCAACGCCCACCACACCAAGCTAAGACACCAGGAAATACACGGGCTAGATCACGGAACAACACACGTGTACACATGAGCACACACACATGAATACGCTCACGCATGCTGAAACACATGTGCACACACACACACACACACTGACATGCGCACACACATACACTGACACACGCATTGACGCATGCGCACACATGCTGACAGACAAGCGCGTGAACACTCACACTCACAGACACACATCGGTGCTGGAGGAACTCGGTGGGTCAGGCAACATCCGTGGAGGGAATGGCTGGATGATGTTTTATGTCGGGACTCTTCCTCAGTCTTGCCCGCCTGTGAGTGTCGTCACCCACAGTGGGAGGGGGCAGTGACATCCACACGTCCAAAACGCAGCTCTACCCCGGACAAGCCAGCTCTCCCGAGCATCGCCCTCCCCCTCCCCCAACATGGTGACACAGCGGGTAGAGCTGCTGCCTCACGGCGCCAGAGACAGGGTTCCATCCTGGCTCCGGGTGCTGTCTGTACGGAGTTTGCACGATCTCTCCGTGACCCGTGTGGGTTTTCTCCGGGCGCTCCGGTTTCCTCCCACACTCCAAAGACGTGCGGGTTTGTAGGCTAATCGGGCCTCTGTAAATTGTCCCCAGTGTGTAGGGAGTTGATGAGAAAGTGGGTTTGTGCAACAATAGAATCACAGATGTCCCATCTACACTAGTCCCACCTGCCTGTGTTTGGCCCGTATCCCTCCAAACTTGTCCTATCCATGTACCTGTTTAAATGTTGTATTTTTTTCAATTTCTTTTAAGACTTTTCATGATCCAGATGACTAAAGATTTCCTTAATCTGTATCTGATGTTCATCCACCCACCTCGAAAAAATATGTGTGAAGTCTGGCATGAACATTTGATGTAACTTGTTTGAACCTGTTTGGGTCTGGGGCAGGGATTGAATGTGTTCAGTTTAAGTCTCTGCGATGACGTTTTGGTTTTCAGTTTAGTTTAGAGATACGGCGTGGAAACAGGCCCTTCGGCCCACCGAGTCTGTACCGACCAGCGATCCTCGCACACTAACACTACCCTACACACACTAGGGGCAATTTACATTCATACCAAGGCAAATAACCTACAAATCTGCACGTCTTTGGAGTGTGGGGGGAAACCGAAGATCTCTTGAGCAAATCCACGCAGGTCATGGGACGCTAGGGGATGATCAGCCATGATCACAATGAATGGCGGTGCTGGCTCGAAGGGCCGAATGGCCTCCTCCTGCACCTATTTTCTATGTTTCTATGTCACGGGGCGAACGTACGAACTCCGTACAGACAGCGTCGGGATCGAACCCGGGTCTCCGGCGCTGTAAGACGTGCGAGTTTGTAGGTTAATCGGCTCCTGTAAAAATGTTTATTGTCCCTAGTATGTAGGATACTGTTAGTGTACACGGGGATCGCTGGTCGGCACGGACTCAATGGGCCGAAGGGCCTGTATCCACGCTGTACCTCTAAACTAAACATTATTACCGCGCCCGATACTAAACGTTTGGGATTAGTGAACGTTGTGCCTTTTATATAAACATTTGAATTGAGGAAATGGCATAAATTCTTGTCTAATATTTTGAGAGACGGCTCATTGTATTTCTGGTCACCTCCCGCATCAGAGCTGTGCATTAAATGCTAGACCTTGGTACCTTTGTGGTTAGTCACTGAAGATCCAGCAGGATTCTGCTCTAAAGAAATACCTAAAAAGCTGGAGTAATTCAGCGGGACAGCTCACACCCCAACCATAGACTGTTTACCCTCCTCCCATCCGGGAGATGCTACAGGTCCCTCCGCTCACCCCTCACCCCCCCCCCCCCCCCCGACTATCCAATCACCAGCACATTGCACTGATACCACTGCATATGTATATGTATTACTTGTTTATTCGCAAGTTCGCCCTTCGGAGATACCAACTGCATTTCGTTGACTCTGTATTGTACACTGCACAATAACAATTAAAGATCGAATCGAATTGAATTGAATTGAGAAGGAACGGGTGACATTTCAGGTCAAGACAATAGACAATAGGTGCAGGAGTAGGCCATTCGGCCCTTCATGGCTGATCATCCCCAATCAGTACCCCGTTCCTGCCTTCTCCCCATATCCCATGACTCCACTATCTTTAAGCGCCCTATCTAGCTCTCTCTAGAAAGTATCCAGAGAACCGGCCTCGACCGCCCTCTGAGGCAGACAATTCCACAGATTCACAACTCTGTGTGAAAAAGTGTTTCCTCGTCTCCGTTCTAAATTACCCCTTATTCTTAAACTGTGGCCCCTGGTTCTGGACTCCCCCAACATCGGGAAGATGTTTCCTGCATCTAGCGTGTCCAAACCCTTAATAATCTTATATGTTTCAATAAGATCTCCTCTCAGTCTTCTAAATTCCAGAGTCCTAAACGTCACCCATTCCTTCTCTCCAGAGATGCTGCCTGTCCTGCTGAGTTACTCCAGTATTTTGTGTCTACACATTAGGATTTTACTCTTGGTTTTACCCACCAAACAATCCTGGATCTAAGGGGGGAAGTCGGGAACTGCTGTTTTTTGTAAATAATAATTTCTGTAAAGAGACGGATGTTTTACATTTTTGTAGAGTTGACACCACTAAACGTTGATGTAACAACAGACCTTGTGGGTGCGTTGTGAGAGTATTGAATCATATAGAGAGGAGATAACTCGGGCTAATAGCGACTGTAGGAATTTATCGATTTGTGTCAATCACTACTCACCTGTGCTTGGTCGGTACGTTATCTGTAATCTTGATTACCTGCCCTACGGGAAGAAATGTGTCTTTGTGCCAAATGGTGATGGCTCACATTGGTTGAAATAAAAGTTTCTTTTTACTGATTTTAATTTCCTCATTCATTGCCTTTCTGCAGCATCTGAAGTTTACCTGACAACCATCAGGCAATTAAACACTGCAACTGCCAAATAGGCTCTGAACTACATAGGATTGCGGCATAGATAGAACTCTTAAGGCTAACAGAATTAAGGGATATGGGGAGAAGGCGGGAACGGGGTACTGATTGTGATCAGCTATGATCACATTGAATGGCGATGCTGGCTCAAAGGGCCGAATGGCCTACTCCTGCACCTGTTTTCTATGTTTATGTGTGTGTGTGTGTGTGTGTGCGTGTGCGTATGTATATATATACACACACACTGAACTTTTTTTGGTAGAAGCACCAGAGATGCTGCCTGACCTGCTGAGTTAAGAGTCAGGGATACAGCGTGGAAACAGGCCCTTCGACCCAACTTGCCCACACCAGCGAACATGTCGCAGCTACACTAGTCCCACTTGCCTGCGCTTGGTCCATATCCCTCCAAACCTGTCTTATCCATGTACCAGTCTAACTGTTTCTTAAACGATGGGTTAGTCCCAGCCTCAACTACCTCCTCTGGCAGCTTGTTCCATACACCCACCATCCTTTGTGTGAAAAAGTTGCCCCTCAGATTCCTATTAAATCTTTTCCCCTTCACCTTGAACCTATGTCCACTGGTCCTCGATTCCCCTACTCTGGGCAAGAGACTCTGGGCATCTACCCGATCTACTCCTCTCATGATTTTGTACACCTTTATAAGATCACCCCTCATCCTCCTGTACTCCAAGGAAGAGTCCCAGCCTGCTCAATGTCTCCCTGTAGCTCACACCCTCTAGTCCTGGCTACATCCTGGTAATGGAGCTGCTCCAGCACTTTGTGTCTATCATTTTTGGACCCTCTCTATCCTGGCCTCTGACTATTGAGCGTGAGTGGGGATGTCGTCGAGTATGGCTTCCCAGCCTGCCGCTGTCCGTCCTTTCGCCCTTTTTTTTGCTTTTAGTGTGTTAAAAAGTTTTGTTTTGGAGGTCTAGTCTTTTTATGTGGGGGGAAGGGGGAAACTGTTTTTTCTCAGTCCCTACCTGGACGGAGATGCGGCTTTCCTCCGAGCTGCATCTTCGCCCCTTCCTCGCTGCCTACCAACGGAACTAGCGCAGCGTTTTTGCCGGGACGGGCCAGAACTACAGCTTCGGCGGCAGCGCAGCGCTGAAGTACCAGCGTGGAGCGGGCGATGCCTTACCGAGGGTCGCCGTGTGGTAAGCTCCGGAGAGCTGTGACCGCCGACTCCAACATCGCGGAGCACTCATTGCGGAGCGTCCAGTCGCGGGATGCGCTGAGTTTAAACACGGAGCCTTGGATCTCTCGCCGAGATCGCCAGTGTTGAACTTCGGGAGCCGCGGTCTCTGGCGGCAAGCGGTCGTTCCAGACGCTCCAAGCCGTTGAAGAGTGTTCTCCCGACGCCGGAGCTCCATCATCCGGCGAGGGCCAAAATACATTAAGCCGCCGTCCACTGTTGCATGGGGTGAACAAGAGGAGGACTGGACTTTGCTGCCTTCCTCACAGTCATTGTGGGGGGATGATTTTATGTTTGGTGTTAAATTCTTCTTTGGTGTGATGTCTTATTTTTATTGGTGTGCTGCAAATGAGAAATTGAGAAAATGGTTGCCAGAAGTGAGAGTGAACGCTGGTGCGACTAGCTGCCGCTGCTCTCGCTCCAAATTCTGTACTTTGTCGTAAACTTGTCATTTGTCTGTAAACTTGTTTTAACTGTAAGGTGTCCTTGAGTGTCCTGAATGGCACCCATAAGTTATTATTATTCACTAAGTTTTAATGAGGTCCTCCCTCATCCTTCTAAACTCCTCTCCTCATCAACTATGTCCAATGTTATTGTTCTTTTAAGGAGATGAGGAGGAATTTCTTTAGTCAGAGGGCGGTGAATCTGTGGAATTCTTTGCCACAGACGGCTGTGGAGGCCACAAGTCAGTGGATATTTTTAAGGCAGAGATAGATAGATTGTTGATTAGTGCGGGTGTCAGGGGTTATGGGGAGAAGGCAGGATAATGGGGTTGAGAGGAAGAGATAGATCGGCCGTGATTGAATGACGGAGTAGACTTGATGGGACGAATGGCCTAATTCTGCTATCCCTTATGTAGCAATGTTACAAAATTTTGAGATTTTAAAAATCAAGTCTGCAATTTATCCCATCAGATAAAGCATAACAAGAAGTTTAATTTGACACCTAATTCACTTTCATATCTTCAGTATTAAAAATGTTATGGCCATTTTCATACTCGGAAATTAGCATCTTGTTCCCAATTGCCTTTCCATTGACTTAACACAAAAGCTGTGATCGAGGACAGTCAAAAGCCCATAACTTTCTTAAAAAATAAGAGCTCAATGAAATGTTCAGTTATTATAGATTGAAGCATTCTGAAACAAATATGATGTGGAGAGATAAAGAACAATGAATGAAAGATATGCAAAAAAGTATCAATGATAAAGGGAACAAGCCACAAACAGCTTACAATGGCTTGTTCCCTTTATCATTGTTTTTTATCTCTCCACATCACCGTCTATGTCTCGTTTCCCTGATCCCTGACCAGTCTGAAGAAGGGTCTCGACCCGAAACGTCGCCTATCTCCTTCGCTCCTTAGATGCTGCTGCACCCGCTGAGTTTCTCCAGCCTTTTGTGTAACCATGAAACTATCTCACTTGGATGACCTGAAATTAAAGCATATAATTAGTTAGTTACCTAATTGTAGCTAATTACAAAATTCAATTACAAGATCTAAACATCTATCCATTTCATAAGAAATGATCAACATTTTTAAACTGCTTAAGTGTCCAAATAACATTCACACAATAATTCACAATATAACATGATTTTTAAATCTCATTTTCATGAATTTATAGGACAAATGGAAGGAATTTAGTGTTTAATTCCTGTAAATTAATGGCCATTTAAATCAACTTGCGAGTGGGTTTTAGTGGAAGGTGGAACGTTGCGGTTTGTGGTGAATTTAACCCACAGTCGGCAGGAAAAACACTGCCGGTTCCTATATATTTTTGTCCCCTTTTCGCATGATGAAAATTTGATTAAATGCTTCCTAAGAAGCACGTTTTTATGTAAAAATAAACTGTGTACCTTTTATCGCCTACGTTAGGTCCGTTCCGCTGTCGGCGCTCAGGGCTTTAGAAGATGATTTTTAAACTACTCTAGTTAATAAATGATCTAGCGAAGTTTAAAAATAGCCTCCGGCCGGCGGGGCGCTGTGGTGGGAGGACCAGGTGCAGCCTCCGGCCGGCGGGGCGCTGCGGCGGGAGGACCAGGTGCAGCCTCCGGCCGGCGGGGCGCTGCGGTGGGAGGACCAGGTGCAGCCTCCGGCCGGCGGGGCGCTGCGGCGGGAGGACCAGACCGTGCAGCCTCCGGCCGGCGGGGCGCTGCGGCGGGAGGACCAGGTGCAGCCTCCGGCCGGCGGGGCGCTGCGGCGGGAGGACCAGGTGCAGCCTCCGGCCGGCGGGGCGCTGCGGCGGGAGGACCAGGTTTTGTCTCCGGCCGGCGGGGCGCTGCGGCGGGAGGACCAGGTGCAGCCTCCGGCCGGCGGGGCGCTGCGGCGGGAGGACCAGGTGCAGCCTCCGGGCGGCGGGGCGCTGCGGCGGGAGGACCAGGTGCAGCCTCCGGGCGGCGGGGCGCTGCGGTGGGAGGACCAGGTTTTGTCTCCGGCCGGCGGGGCGCTGCGGCGGGAGGACCAGGTGCAGCCTCCGGCCGGGCGCCATGGCGGAGGCGCAGGCGGACCCGCTGTCGTATTTCGCGGCTTATGGCAGCTCGAGCTCGGAGTCGGAGCCGGAGCCGGAGGTGGAGGCCGGGACTGAGGCTGCGGCCGGGGCTGGGCAGCCGGGGGCAGGAGGAGGAGTCGCCGTCCCCGTTCCCGCTGCCGCTCTCCCCGCCCCACACGAGCTGTTCGGCCGCGTGTCGAGGCCCAGCTTCCTGCGCGATCCCCGCAGCCCCGTCATCGACTGGGAGCGGCGGCGCCTGCGGCCTCCACACGAGGTCAGGCCAGGGGCAGGGGGCGGGGCCGCACGGGGGGCGGGGCTGCAGGGGCGGGGCCGCACGGGGGGCGGGGCTGCAGGGGGCTGAACGGGGTCAGAGGGTGAGGGAGGAAAAGTGAGGGGGTGGGGCGTCGAGGGAGGCGGGGGAAGGGGTGTGGGGGCGAGGGAGGGGGAGAGGGCGAGGGGAGGGGGAGAGGGTGTGAGGGGGAGGGGGCAGTGGGGGGAGGGGGTGTGGGGGGGTGAGGGGAGGGAGAGGGTGTGGGGGGGCGAGGGAGGAGGCGGTGGAGGGCGAGAGAGGGGAGGTGGTGTGTGGGGGGCGAGGGAGGGGGAGGGTTGTGAGGGAGACGGGGGTGAGGGAGAGGTGAGGGGGCAGATTTTGGGTGATGTCAAGTGTGGGTTGAGGTACGGTCAGGAGATGAGGGGTGGGGGTGGGTGGGGAGGGTGACGAGGGGTCGGGGTCGCTGGGGAGCAGTGGCAGGGGTGGGGATAGATGTAAGAGGGGCGGGGGGTGGATTCAAGTTGACCCCGATCTCTGCCCAGCTCCTATATGCTTCCCACTTGTCCCTGAGCACAACCCTCTCTCACCCTTTGCCTCCCCTCTGTTAGTTTAGTTTATTGTCACGTGTGCCGTGGTACAGTGAAAACCTTTTGTTGTGTACAAAATCATGAGAGGAATAGATCGGGTAGATGCACAGAGTCTCTTGCCCAGAGTAAGGGAATCGAGGACCAGAGAACATTTTCACACAGAGGTTGGTGGGTGTATGGAACAAGCTGCCAGATGAGGTAGTTGAAGCTGGGACTATCCCATCGTTTAAGAAACAGTTGGACAGGTACATGGATAGGACAGGTTTGGAGGGATAAGGGCCAAGCGCAGGCAGGTGGGATTATTGTAGCTGGGACATTGTTGGCCGGTGTGGGTAAGTTGGGCCGAAGGGCCTGTTTCCACGCTCTATCACTCTGTGACTATAACCAGTCAGTGGAAAGACAATACATGTGTAGGAAGGAACTGCAGATGCTGGTTTGAACTGAAGTTTGACACAAAAAGCTGTAGTGACTCAACGAGACAGGCAGCATCTCTGCAGAGAATGAACACGTGACGATTCGGGTCGAGACCCTTCTTCAGAAGAAGGGTCTCGACCCGAAACGTCACCCATTCCTTCTGTCCAGAGATGCTGCCTGTCTCGTTGAGTCACTACAGCTTTTTGTGTCAATCTTCAGTTTAAACCAGCATCTGCAGTTCCTTTTTGCTCCACTCCAGCTTTTTGTGTCTATCTTTGATAGACAAGACATGATTACAATCGAGCCATCCACAGTGTACAGATACATGATAAAGGGAATAACGTTCAGTGCAACTTAAAGTCCAATTAAATATAGTCCAAGGGTCTCCAATGAGGTAGATGGGAGGTCAGGACCGCTCTCTAGTTGGTGATGGAATGGTTCAGTTGCCTCATCTTTTTTTAAAGGTACACCCTGTTATTCTGAGGCTGTGACCTCTGGTCCTAGACTGTCCCACTCGGGGGAACATCCTCTCCACATCCACTCTATCCAAGCCATTATTTTGACATTATTTTTCCAGTCACCATTCTTGGTTCTGTTTGCAAAGTTTCAAAGTGCGTATCAGTCCATATAGTGTTCATTCGTTACAGTTACAGATGAAAGTGCGGGTTAAAAAAGTGCGGTGGCTTCAATGAGGTAGGGTGGAAGATGGGGGTACTCGCCGGTTTATGGGAGGACTGTCCTTCACTGACTAGTGCTTGTGCCGTTCGGCAGCCGCCTAAAGAGTTCCGTGCGTGGAAGGGCAGCGCGGTGCCACCACCGGAGAGCTACGACACGGAGGAGAGGAAGGTGCCATCGGGTGTGGACATGGCGGTGAAGTGGTCCAGCATGTACCAAGACCACGGTGACGACGCTCCTCACCGTGACACCGGCTCTCTGCCTGGTACTGCCGACAACTCCGACTCAGGTGGGTTCTGTACGGTCGCAGACCTCCCAACTATCCCGCTTTTGGCGGGATATTCCCGCTTTTTAGGTTCCCTTCCCGCCATTCCGATTTGTAACCTAATTATCCCGCTAAATTGTTCCTCCCGTGGTGAACGCCGGCGCCATGTGTCCCCGGTTTGCCGGCCCGCACGATCAGCGGCACTTTGCCGGGCCCTAGTGGCCGCGCGTGCGCAGTGGGGGAGGGTTGCCGGCCCCAGTGGCCGCGCGTGCGCAGTGGGGAGGGTTGCCGGGCCCCAGTGGCCGCGCGTGCGCAGTGGGGGAGGGTTGCCGGCCTGGCGCCATTTCGAGCCACGCCACGCCCGGCCCAGAGCCCGGGCGGCGCCGGCCCGCGCGATCAGCGGCACTTTCTTGCCGGCAGCCGGCCGCTCGCGGCAGCCCCATCACCGGGCCTCCCCCCCCACCCCCACCCAGTGCGCAGGCGCAGACCCGCCGGCAACCTTGCCAAGTGCGCATGTGCCGCACCCGCCCGCTGGCAGCCCGCTGATCTGCACCAGTGCGCAGGCGCATAGCCGCCGGCAACAACCCCAAGTGAGAGAAATGAAGGTGAGTCTAGTGCCAAGTTTATCAAAGTTTAACAAAGAATTATAAATGTTTCAGCATACATGTACCTTTTTCACATTTTGGCATTTAAAAATACTTCTTCACAATTTATGGGACCCCGAATAGGGCGCCGCGACATATTATGAATTTTAAAAATATGAATTTTGAGGGGAAATATTATGAATTTTGACAATCAAATGTTGGGAGGTCTGCGGTCGGCAGCCCCCCCCCCCCCCCCGTCTCCTCACCGTCTCCGTCTGGAGATCACTGAGCCAGCGAAGGCCGGCTGCTGGCTCACTGACCTCAATGTGAAGCAATCTTGAATTGAATTGAAAGATACAGAGCAGAAACGGGCTCTTCCGCCCGAGAAGGGTCTCGACCCGAAACGTCACCCATCCCTTCTCTCCAGAGATGCTGCCTGTCCCGTTGAGTTGCTCCAGCATTTCTCGTCTCTTCAGCCCACTGAGTCCGTGCCGACCATCGATCACCCGTTCACACCAGTTATCCCCCTTTCTCATCCACTCCCGACACACTGGGGACAATTTACAGAGGGTGGACTGGGAGAACGTGCAAACTCCTCACAGACAACACCCAAAGTCTGGATTGAACCCAGATCTCTGGCGCTGTGCGGCAGCTGCTCTACCCGCTGCGTGCCACACCAAAGCACGGTCAAAGCATGAAAGATTCCAGGTGTATCTATGAACGCGTTTCATCATCACATCTGTTCTAAGTCCAGAGGCCATATATTTAAGGCAGAGATTGATAGATTGTTGATTAGTACGGGTGTCAGAGGTTATGGGAAGAAGGCAGGGGAATAGACAGTAGACAATAGGTGCCATTCGCATCCCCTCTCATCCTTCTAAACTCCAGAGCGTACAAGCCCAGCCGCTCCATTCTCTCAGCATATGACAGTCCCGCCATCCCGGGAATTAACCTTGTAAACCTACGCTGCACTCCCTCAATAGCAAGAATGTCCTTCCTCAAATTAGGGGACCAAAACTGCACACAATACTCCAGGTGTGGTATCACTAGGGCCCTGTACAACTGCAGAAGGACCTCTTTGCTCCTATACTCAACTCCTCTTGTTATGAAGGCCAACATGCAGGCAGAGATAGATAGATTGTTGATCAGTACGGGTGTCAGGGGTTATGGGGAGAAGGCAGGAGAATGGGGTTAGGAGGGAGAGATAGATCAGCCATGATTGAATGGTGGAGTAGACTTGATGGGCCGAATGGCCTAATTCTGCTCCTATCACTTATAACATTATGGATTGTGGATGCTACTCCAGGGATTTTTTACTTTCAGACTTGCCCCCTTGTCCAGAGTGATGCACAGATGTCAGACAGACTTGCTTCCTGCGTGTTTAAGAAAGAACTGCAGATGCTGGAAAAATCAAAGGTAGATAAAAATGCTGGAGAAACTCAGTGGGTGAGGCAGCATCTATGGAGCGAAGGAATAGGCGACGTTTTGGGTCGAGACCCTTCTTCAGACTGTCTCGTCCATAAATATCAACCATCACTTTTCTCCAGAGATGCTGCCTGACCCGCTGTGTTACTCCAGCACTCTGTGTGTGTTTTTGGTGTAAACCAGCATCTGCAGTTTCTTCCCATCGTAAGAGGCCCCTCGCCCGACCATGCCGGCCTCCAACATAGAAACATAGACAATAGGTGCAGGAGTAGGCCATTTGGCCCTTCGAGCCAGCACCGCCATTCAATATGATGATGGCTGATCTTCCAGAATCAGTACCCCTCTTTTCTCCCCATATCTCTTGATTCCATTAGCCCGAAGAGCTAAATCTAACTCTCGCTTGAGATCAGCCACCATTGATTGAAAGGCGGAGTAGACTCAATAGGTGCAGGTGTAGGCCATTCGGCCCTTCTAGCCAGCACTGCCATTCAATGTGATCATGGCTGATCATCCCCAATAAGGCCCTATATACGCCAGTCTCGACGTCACACAAAGCCAGTTACTGACGGGCGATTCTTGTTGTGTTTCAGATGAGGAGAACAAGGAGGAGCCTTCCTCGAAGAAGCTGCGGACCGAGAGCTTCCAGCAGAAGGAGAAGCGCAAACGCAACGAGGGCCAGGCCAACCGCGAGAAAAGTTTTGTGGAGGAGGAAAAGCGCATCCTCAGGCAGGAATTCTGCCCGAAGGAGTGAATGGTGGGTGAGAGAGAGAGAGAGAGAGTGGGAGAGGCAATAGACAATAGGTGCAGGAGTAGCGAGACAGCACCACCATTCACTGTGATCGTGGCTGATCATCCACAATCAGTACCCCGTTCCTGCCTTCTCCCCATATCGACTGACTACGCTATCTTTAAGAGCCCTATCTAACTCTCTCTTGAATGTATCCAGAGAACTGGCATCCACTGCCCTCTGAGGAAGACAATAGACAATGGGTGCAGAAGTAGGCCATTTGGCCCTTCGAGCCAGCACCGCTACCTTTTGTCTACCTTCGATTTTCCAGCATCTGCAGTTCCTTCCACACTCACAACTCTCTGGGTGGAAAGTTTTTCCTGAGAGGGAGGGGGAGTGGGAGCGGGAGGGGGAGGGGGAGGGGGAGGGGGAGCTGCCTGCACAAGGCCAGCTCTGCTGGATGTGTGAACGATACTGCCACTGCCCAGGGAAGGTTTGTGACATAAAGCACCGTGTGTGCGTCTCCACCACTGGCTTGTGTCTGTGCACAGGACACAGGCTTTGTTCTGCTGTTGCGTTTGACTGTGTCCACAAGCATCTGGTGAGGTAGTGCGGACTATGTGCAATGCTATTCAAACAAGCATCTCTCTGTTATCTCGGCTCCGTGCCGTCAGGGAATGTTTCGTCAATGATTTGTGAACTATCAAACTGGCACTTTAACAATATCTTCCTGGTGTTTGAAGCTGTCTTTATTTGTTTCCTATTAAAAGTACTTTTTACAACATTCCTAGTTGACCCAGTGTCCAATATGTCATCTGGATTTGCCTGGAGAATAGGAGCAGGTGACAGTTTGGGTCTGAACATTTCTTCTTCAGAGAGTTTCAACAGGTCTTGACGAAGATCTTCGGTAGACAAAAATGCTGGAGAAACTCAGCGGGTGAGCGAGGCAGCATCTGTGGAGCGAAGGAATAGGCTACGTTTTGGTCGAGACCCTTCTTCAGACTGATGTGGGGGTGGGGGGTGTACCTAACAGACTCGAAGTAATGTTGTTCCTTTGTCTAAGTAGAGAGAATCCAGGGAATTCTAAGCCAGTGCACCTCAGAAGATTAAGATGCACGGCATTAACAGTGACTTCATCGCATGCATTCGGGCTGGAGAGGCTGGGATGGGAAGGGAGAGGCCATTGACCGGAGGGAGGGTCGATGATTTGATGTAGACACAAGGAACTGCAGGTGCTGGTTTATACCAAAGATAGACTGTAGGTGCAGGAGGAGGCCATTCGGCCCTTCCAGCCAGCACCGCTATTCAATGTGATCATGGCTGATCATCCCCAATCAGTACCCCGTTCCTGCCTTCTCCCCATATCCCCTGACTCCGCTATATTTAAGAGCCCTATCTAGCTCTCTCTTGAAAGTATCCAGAGAACCGGCCTCATCCGCCCTCTGAGGCAGAGAATTCCACAGACCCACAACTCTCTGTGAGAAAAAGTGTTTCCTTATCTCCGTTCTAAATGGCTTACCCCCTTATTCTTAAACTGTGGGCCCTGGTTCTGGACTCCCTCAACATATTTCCTGCCTCTAGCGTGTCCAAACCTTAATAATCTTATATGTTTCAATAAGATCCTCTCTCATCCTTCTAAACTCCAGAGTATACAAGCCCAGCTGCTCCATTCTCTCAGCATATGACAGTCCCGCCATCCCGGGAATTAACCTTGTGAACCTACGCTGCACTCCCTCAATAGCAAGAATGTCCTTCCTCCAATTAGGAGACCAAAACTGCACACAATACTCCAGGTGTAATCTCAAAGTGCTGGAGTAACTCAGCGGGTCAAGCATCATCTCTGGAGGAAAGGGATAGCTGATGTTTCAGGTCCGTGACCCTTATTCGGGCTGAAAGGAAGTGTTGAGGGGAGGGGGAGGTGAAGAACTGGAGGCGAGAAAAGACCAGGACCAATGGGGGCCGGCAACATATGAGCTCATGCAGGGTGGAGCCTGGTGCGCCCATCGTTCGCAACAGGGAAGCCGTGTGGAGAACAGTGCAACTGGTAAAACCACGAGGGTGGAGGAAGGAGGTGCGGGAGTGTAAGGAGAAGTTATTTAAAATGAGAGAATTCAACGTTCATTACACTGGGGTGTGAGCTGCCCAAGTGAAATATCAGGTGCTGCTCCTCCAATTTGTGCTGGACCTCGCACTGACAGTGGAGGAGGCCCGGGACAATGTGGGAATGGGAGGGGAGTTGAAGTGTTTGTCAACTGGGAGATCAGGTAGGCCTTGGGAGATTGAGATGAAGTGCTTAGTGAAAGGGTGGGAGAGTTACGTGTGGTCTCGCCGATGTACAGAGCCTGCATGGGCAACACAGGATGCAGTAGATGAGGTTAGAGTTAGCTGAGACAAACTCCTCACAGTTAAGTTGGCCTAACCTCCAATGGTGTGTACACTGCTGGATTGGACAACTGATTGTCAACATGATAGCACAGTGCCGCACAGCTCCAGAGCACAGTGCCGCACAGCTCCAGAGACCCGGCTTCAACCGTCACCTCCGTCTCTGTCTGTGTGGAGTTTGCACCTTCTCCTTCTGTAACTTCCCAAAGACGTGTGGGTTGACAGGTTGAGCTGCTGAGCGTTGGATTCCGTAAGAAGTGCATGGGAAAACTAGAACCAAAAGGAGATGTGTGCAGCAACAGTGTGGGCGGCAGAGACGCCATGGGCCGAAGGGCCTGTTTGCCTTCTGTATAGCTCTGTCACGCCATGAGGCATCTGATGACTCACAAGGACTTTACCCAGTTTAGGGGAATCAAGAACCAAGAGATGCAGATTTAAGAGAAGGAACAATTTAATAGGAACCTGAGGGGCAACTGAGCACACAAAGGGTGATTGTGAAATAGAACGAGCTGCCAGAGGAGGTGGTTGAAGCAGAGACTACAACAACACTCTGTGAAACGCCACCTATCCATGTTCTCCACAGATGCTGCCTGACCCGCTGAGTTACTCCAGCACTCTGTGAAACGTCACCTATCCATGTTCTCCACAGATGCTGCCTGACCCGCTGAGTTACTCCAGCACTCTGTGAAACGTCACCTATCCATGTTCTCCACAGATGCTGCCTGACCCGCTGAGTTACTCCAGCACTCTGTGTCTGTCTTGGAAAAGGTTTATTTGGATTTGGGCCAAACACGGCAAGTTGAACTAGTTGGATGAGGCAGCTAGACTGGCATGGAACAGTTGGGCCGAAGGGCTTGTTGCAATACTCCATGACTCAATGGTGCCTGACCCACTGAGTTACTCCAGAACTCTGCGTCTATCATTGGTATAAACCAGCATCTGCAGTTCCTTTCCACAAGACAGTTTAGTTTGTAGCCCAAGTTAACTCAAACATCAAGGTTACTGCAGAGAACATCCATCTGTCCTGTGACCCAGTGTACCTGGATGTGTCCTGTGACCCAGTGTACCTGGCCTGACGTGCGGCAGCTCCATTCTGCCTGGCCAGCGGGCTAGAATGGTCTCATGAAAAGGCTAGTGCAGGGGGTGACAATAGACAATAGGTGCAGGAGAAGGCCATTCGGCCCTACGAGCCAGCACCGACATTCAATGTGATCATGGCTGATCATCCCCAATCAGTACCCCGTTCCTGCCTTTTCCCCATATCCCCTGACTCCGCTATCTTTAAGAGCCCTATCCAGCTCTCTTGAAAGCATCCAGAGAACTGGCCTCCACCTCCCTCTGAGGTAGAGAAATCTGCACACTCACAACTCTGTGAGAAAAAGTGTTTCCTCGTCTCTGTTGTAAATGGCTTACCCCTTATTCTTAAACTGTGGCCCCCTGGTTCTGGACTCCCCCAACATCGGGAACATGTTTCCTGCCTCCAGCGTGTCCAAACCCTTAACAATCTTATAGTTTCAATGAGATTCCCTCTCATCCTTCTAAACTCCAGAGTGTACAAGCCCAGCTGCTTCATTCTCTCATATGACAGTCCCGCCATCCCGGGAATTAACCTTGTAAACCTACGCTGCACTCCCTCAATAGCAAGAATGTCCTTCCTCAAATTATGGGACCAAAACTGCACACAGTACTCCAGGTGTGGCTCACTAGGGTCTGTACCACTGCAGAAGGACCTCTTTGCTCCTATACTCGACTCGTTATAAAGACCAACATGCCATTCGCTTTCTTCACTGCCTGCTGTACCTGCATGCTTACTTTCATAGATTGATGTACAAGGACCCCCAGATCCCGCTTTACTTCCTCTTTTCCCAACTTGACGCCATTTAGATAGTAATCTGCCTTCCTGTTTTTGCTACCAAAGTGGATAACCTCACATTTAACTGCATTAAATGTCATCTGCCATGCATCTGCCCACTCCTCCAACCTGTCCAAGTCACCCTGCATTCTCATAGCATCCTCCTCACAGTTCACACTGCCACCCAGCTTTGTGTCATCTACAAATTTGCTAATGTTATTTTGAATCCCTTCATCCAAATCATTGATGTATATTGTAAATAGCTGCGGTCCCAGCACCGAGCCTTGCGGTACCCCACTAGTCACTGCTGGGGTCCCAGCGCGAGCCTTGCGGTACCCACTAGTCATTGAGACTGCCGGGCCGCTGAATAATGTCCCGCACCGAGCCTTGCGGTACCCCACTAGTCACTGCGGTCCCAGCGCCGAGCCTTGCGGTACCCCACTAGTCACTGCGGTCCCAGCACCGAGCCTTGCGGTACCCCACTAGTCACTGCCTGCCAGTCTGAACAGTAATAGGCAGCTACTGCGGAGAGGCTGTAGCTCTGACAGTCTGTGTTGCAACAAGTGCCAGCCGACGCCCCCAGGATATCGTGAGAATCCCTGTCTGTTGCTGCTGCTTATCATCTGTCCCATCACCACAGCCCAGGTATGTAGCTGATAAAACCTCCGCACGGCTTCTAAACGCACGCACACGCACACACGCACACACACACACACACACTACACACACGCACACACACACGCACACACATGCACACACGCACACGCACACACACCACTCATGCACACCACGCACACACGTGCACGCACAAACATGCACACACACACTCACGCGCCACACTCATGAACCACACACGCACACGCACCCACACAGCATGCACACTCGCACGCACACACACACACACACATCACACATGCACACACACCACACACTCACGCACAACACACACGCACACACACACACACACACACCACACACACACACCACACACACACGCACACACACACACACACTCATGCACAACACGCACGCACGCACACACACACACACACACACCACACACACGCACACACACACCCACTCATGCACAACACACACACACGCACGCACGCACGCACGCACACACACACACACATGCACACACACACTCATGCACACACATGCACACACATGCACGCACGCACACACACACGCGCACGCACGCACACACACACACATGCACACACACACTCATGCACACACACACACCCAAGCGCATGACACACACACAAACACGCACACACACACACTCATGCATACACGCACGCACGTACACACGCACGCACACACACACACACACACGCACTCATGCACACACACACACACACTCATTACACACACACTCATGCACACACACGCACGCACGCACACACACACACACACACACACAACTCATGCACACACACACACACACTTATGCACACACGCACGCAGCACGACACACACACGCACGCACACACACACACACTAATGCACACGCACGCACACACCACACACACACACCTCACACACACACGCACGCACACACACAGAAATATTTTTGGTTAAGAGATATTGGTACTGGGATTGTGAGCAAGTGTAGCTGCAGCCAGCAGGTGGCAGTGTGTAAAAGGCAATGCATGGCGTGTGGCTGCAGCATCTGCCAGCACAGGGGCGGTGGGTTTGACTTGCTCGCTGCACCTTGGGGGCCACCAGCCATAAACGCAAAGCTGCACATCAATCAATGAGCTCAGGGCTCCAAGACGGGTCAAGGGGGGTCACGAGTGTCGACTGGAGCGGGTGCTTTACATTCATGACCTTCACACACCGAGCGCTGCCACAACCGAGAGTATTGGTGCTGAATTAGACAGGAGCAGTATTAGGCCATTCGGCCCATCAAGTCACTCCGCCATTCAATCATGGCTGATCTATCTCTCCCTCCTAACCCCATTCTCCTGCCTTCTCCCCGTAACCCCTGACACCCACACTAATCAACAATCTGTCTATCACCACAATATCCACCGACATGGCCTCCACAGCCGTCTGTGGCAAAGAATTCCACAGATTCACCACCCTCTGACTAAAGAAATTCCTCCTCATCCCCTTTCTAAAGGAATGTCCTTTAATTCTGAGGCTGTGCCCTCTGGTCCTAGACTCTCCCACTAGTGGAAACATCCTCTCCACATCCACTCTATCCAGGCCTTTCACTATTCGGTAAGTTTCGATGAGGTTCCCACTCGTCCTAAACTTGTGTCCATTTAGAGAGGTCGTCATAGTCACAGAGTGATACAGTGTGGAAACAGGCCCTTCGGCCCAACTTGCCCACACTGGCCAACATGTGGCAGCTACACCAGTCACAGAGTGATACAGTGTGGAAACAGGCCATCAGCCCAACTTGCTCACACTGGCCAACATGTCCCATCTACACCAGTCCCACCTGCCTGCGCTTCCAAACCTGTCCTGTCCAACTGTTTCTTAAATGTTGCGATAGTCCCAGCCTCAACTACCTCCTCTGGCAGCTCGTTCCATGCACCCATCACTCTCTGTGAAAAAGCTACCCCATGGATTCCTATTAAATCTTTTCCCCTTCACCTTGAACCTATGACGTGATGAGATTGTTTTCATAGCAACATAGAAAAATATGTGCAGGAGTAGGCCATTTGGCCCTTTGAGCCAGCACCACCAGTCAATTTTAAGGATACGGGGGGTCTTTTAGGACCGAGATGAGAAAATCATTTTTCACACAGAGTGGTGAATCTGTGGAATTCTCTACCACAGAAGGTAGTTGAGGCCAGTTCATTGGCTATATTTAAGAGGGAGTTAGATGTGGCCCTTGTGGCTAAAGGGATCAGGGGGTATGGAGAGAAGGCAGGTACAGGATACTGAGTTGGATGATCAGCCATGATCATATTGAATGGCGGTGCAGGCTCGAAGGGCCGAATGGCCTACTCCTGCACCTATTTTCTATGATTCTATGAATATGATCATGGCTGATCATCCAGAATCAGTACCCTGTTCCTGCCTTCTCCCCATATCCCTTGATTCGATTGGCCCCACGAGATGTCTCCAACTCTCTCTTGAAAACATAGCTGACCTGGACTGATCTGGAGACCTAGACTGAGCTTCCTCAGTGGGAGATTGGATCACAGGTTGGATGTAACTTATTGTCATGCCTACCTAGGTACAGTGAATCATTCCATGCGTGTACGTCATCACAAATGCCCAAAAAAGCATCATACGTATGTACAAGAGTGTAACAACAGTAGACCACACTGAAGCAGGACAAGAGTGGCCCTGTATGTACAAGAGTGTACCAACAGTAGACCACACTGAAGCAGGACAAGAGTGGCCCTGTCTCCGGCACCAACTTGCACCCCTCACCTTTAAAGTAGTTTAGATTAGTTTCGAGATACAGCGTGGAAACAGGCCCTTCAGCCCACCGAGTCTGTGCCGACCAGCGATCCCCGCACACGAACACTATCCTACACACACTAGGGACAATTTATAATTTATACCAAGCCAATAAATCTACAAACCCGCACGTCTTTGGAGTGTGAGGAGGAAACCGGAGCACCCGGAGAAACCCACGCAGGTCACGGGGAGAACGTACAAACTCCGTACAGACAGCGCCCGTAGTCGGGATGGAACCCGGGTCTCCGGCGCTGTGAGGCAGCAGCTCTACCCGCTGCGCTACCGTGCTGCCCAAATTTTATAAACTGGTGTCCTAAATTGACCATGGAGGCTGTTGACACATTGACAATGATGGGAGTATAATCAGGGCATTCAGCCCAGGGCTGATCTCTGCCTCCCAATTCCATTTCAAGGCAGAGATAGATAGATTGTTGATTAGTGCGGGTGTCAAGGGTTATGGGGAGAAGGCAGGAGAATGGGGTTAGGAGGGAGAGATAGATCAGCCATGATTGAATGGCGAAGTAGACTTGATGGGCCGAATGGCCTAATTCTACTCCAATCACTTATGACCTTATGACTACTTGACATTCCTGAGGGTGTGAAACATAGAAACATTCGGCCCTTCGAGCCAGCACCGCCATTCATTGTGATCATGGCTGATCATCCCCAATCAATAACCCGTGCCTGCCTTCTCCCCATATCCCTTGACTCCAGTAGTCCCTAGAGCTCTATCTAACTCTCTCTTAAATCCATCCAGTGACTTGGCCTCCACTGCCCTCTGTGGCAGGGAATTCCACAAATTTACAACTCTCTGGGTGAAAAAGTTTTTTCTTACCTCAGTCTTAAATGGCCTCCCCTTTATTCTAAGACTGTGGCCCCTGGTTCTGGACTCGCCCAACATTGGGAACATTTTTCCCGCATCTAGCTTGTCCAGTCCTTTTATAATTTTATATGTTTCTGTAAGATTCCCCCTCATCCTTCTAAACGCCAGTGAATACAAGCCTAGTCTTTTCAATCTTTCCTCATATGACAGTCCCGCCATCCCAGGGATCAATCTCGTGAACCTACGCTGCACTGCCTCAATCACAAGGATGTCCTTTCTCAAACGACCCCACACAATCCCTCCCTCATCCTCGAAACCCTGGACATGTGAGCAGAGGCATCAGATGGTTTCTAGGCGACTTTCCCAACCCAGCATTCCTTCAAGACACAGAACCAGCAGGCAAATCCTGCCTGCAAATCACAGCGCAAATCAGCCCCTGATTCTTGCCTTGAGAAAGATAGACACAAAACCAACCCAAAATATGCCCACGGGGAGAATGTGACTCTGTGTCCCTCTCGCTGTAGATGCAGTCTCTGTGTCTCTGTGTCTCTGTGTCTGTGTCTCTGTGACTCTGTGTCTCTGTGTCTCTGTGTCTCTGTCTCTGTGTCTCTGTGTCTCTGTGTCTCTGTGTCTCTGTGTCTCTGTGTCTCTGTGACTGTGACTGTGACTCTGTGACTCTGTGTCTCTGTGTCTCTGTGTCTCTGTGTCTGTGTCTCTGTGACTCTGTGACTGTGTGTGTGTCTCTGTGTCTCTGTGTCTCTGTCTCTGTGTCTCTGTGTGTCTCTGTGACTCTGTGTCTGTGTCTCTGTGTCTGTGTCTCTGTGTCTCTGTGTCTCTGTGATCTGTGTCTCTGTGTCTCTGTGTCTGTGTCTCTGTGTCTCTGTGTGACTCTGTGTGTCTGTGTCTCTGTGATGTGTCTCTGTGTCTGTGTCTGTGTCTGTGTCTCTCTGTGTCTCTGTGTCTCTGTGTGTCTCTGTGTGTGTCTCTGTGTCTCTGGTGTCTCTGTGTCTCCTCTGTGTCTCTGTGTCTGTGTCTGTGTCTCTGTGTCTCTGTGTCTCTGTGTCTGTGTCTCTGTGACTCTGTGACTGTGTCTCTGTGTCTCTGTGTCTCTGTGTCTCTGTGTCTGTGTCTGTGTCTCTGTGTGGTCTCTGTGTATCTGTGTCTGTGACTCTGTGACTCTGTGTCTGTGTCTCTGTGTCTCTGTGTCTCTGTGTGTCTCTGTGTGTCTCTGTGTCTCTGTGTCTGTGTCTCTGTGTCTCTGTGTCTGTGACTCTGTGTCTCTGTGTCTCTGTGTCTCTGTGACTCTGTGTCTGTGTCTCTGTGTCTCTGTGTCTCTGTGACTCTGTGACTGTGTCTGTGTCTCTGTGTTCTGTGTCTCTGTGTCTCTGTGTCTGTGTCTCTGTGACTCTGTGTCTCTGTGTCTGTGTCTGTGTCTCTGTGACTCTGTGACTCTGTGTCTCTGTGTCTCTGTGTCTGTGTCTGTGTCTCTGTGTCTCTGTGTCTCTGTGTCTGTGTCTCTGTGTGTGTCTGTGACTCTGTGTCTGTGTGTCTCTGTGTCTCTGTGTGTGTCTCTGTGTCTCTGTGTCTCTGTGTCTCTGTGTCTGTTCTCTGTGTCTCTGTGTCTCTGTGTCTCTGTGTCTGTGTCTCTGTGTCTCTGTGACTCTGTGACTGTGTCTGTGTCTCTGTGTCTCTGTGACTCTGTGACTCTGTGACTGTGTCTGTGTCTCTGTGTCTCTGTGACTCTGTGTCTCTGTGTGTCTGTGACTCTGTGTCTTGTGTTCTGTGGACTCTGTGTCTCTGTGTCTGTGTTACTCTGTGTCTCTGTGTCTCTGTGACTCTGTGTCTCTGTGTCTCTGTGTCTGTGTCTCTGTGTCTCTGTGACTCTGTGACTGTGTCTGTGTCTCTGTGTCTCTGTGACTCTGTGTCTCTGTGTCTCTGTGACTGTGACTCTGTGTCTCTGTGTCTCTGTGTCTCTGTGTCTCTGTGTCTCTGTGTCTGTGTCTCTGTGTCTGTGTCTGACTGTGTCTGTGTCTCTGTGACTCTGTGTCTCTGTGTCTGTGTACTCTGTGTCTCTGTGACTCTGTGTCTCTGTGTCTCTGTGTCTCTGTGTCTGTGTCTCTGTGTCTCTGTGACTCTGTGACTCTGTGTCTCTGTGTCTCTGTGTCTCTGTGTCTCTGTGTCTCTGTGTCTCTGTGTCTCTGTGACTGTGACAGATTCAAGTACAATGTGAAGGATTCGACCAACACTGTACTGGCTGGGGGCCAATCAGTGGATTACCGGCAGTGCTGGCATCTGCTGTTATAAACGAGATCTCTAACTAACTGCTCAATCATAATTATCTGCTTGTTGGTCTTTGAAATACTTTATGTGTTCACAACGGCATTAATCAGCCTAATGAATCCCTCACTATTCTGTTCACTTAGTTTAGTTTAGTTTGGAGATAGAGCGTGGAAACAGGCCCTTCGGCCCACCGAGGCCTCGCCGACCTGCGACCCCCGCACACTAACACTCTCCCAGCGACAATTTACATTTCTACCGAAGCCAATTAACCGACAAACCTGCACGTCTTTGGAGTGTGGGAGGAATGTTGTAACGCTGTTGCCATGAAGATTCGTTACGTGGTCAGCGCGCGAGTTCAAGGAGCGTCCACAAACCGGAGTCCGTGAACCCCTCACATTTATTCCTGTGCGCTAGAGTCAGAGGTCGACCCTTATCCTAGTTCTGTCCACTCGCGGTGCTCCTGTGATCCTTAATGAATCTGTGCAACAAACTCCTGCAATCATCGCTACAAATATTTTCAAGTTAACTTCCAGCCTTGGCAACTCTTTGTGTGAAGAAATGCTTCCTCTCATCACCATCGTCACCCTTCGGCCCACTCAGTTCATGCTGGCCCACCCCATCTCACTCTCCCCACACTCCCATCTACTCCCTGCTCGAGTCTACCCCTCACACTGGGGGCACGGTGGCGCAGCGGGTAGAGCTGCTGCCTCACAGTGCCAGAGACCCGGTTTCCATCCTGACTACGGGCGCTGTCTGTGTGGCGTTTGCACGTTCTCCCTGTGACTGTGTGGGTTTCCTCCGGGTGCTCCGGTTTCCTCCCACAACACAACAATGTGCAGGTTTGTAGGTTAATTGGTTTCTGTAAATTGCCCCTGGTGTGTGTGGGACAGTGCGAGTGTGCGGACGTGGTGGGCCGAAGGGCCTGTTTCCGCTCTGTGCATCTCTAACCTAAATAAAACTAATCCCACACTGGTTAACACAATCCCCGCAGGTCACGGGGAGAATGTGCGAACTCCACACCCCTTAGCTGCAGACTCCCCTCTCGCTGGTCTCTGTAGATATGGTCACATCAGTCTGTGCACCAATGCACATGGTATAAAACACGAACCCCCTCACACACCGGCTAGCTGTGTCAACCAGAGACAACAAACCGCCTGCCTGCAGGCAACACCAGGCAGCTTGCCATTTGGGAAGTGGTCACACATTGATTCTTTCCGCAAAGGAAGTAATACTCTGCAAAAATAACATGAGGAAATCTGTTGTAAAGGCCAGACCGATAAAGAGAATCGCCTATAGCGGAGCCTAGCTTCCACCGCTCAGGATTACCAGCTTTCACTGCACTGGCAACTGCACTGGCTCACAGTCACAGTGATACAGTGTGGAAACAGGCCCTTCGGCCAAAGCCGCCTACAGGGCCAACATGCCCCATCTACATGAGTCCCACTTGCCTGCGTTTGGTCCATATCCCTCCAAACCTGTCCTATTCCCGTTTAAAAAAGAACTACAGATACTGCGAAAATCGAAGGTAGACAAAAAATGCTGGAGAAACTCAGCGGGTGAGACAGCCTCTATGGAGCGATGGGAATTGGCGACGTTTCGGGTCGAGACCCTTCTTCAGACGGATGTGGGGAGTGGGGGGGGGGGGCCCATTCGCCAGAAACGTCGCCCATTCCTTCTCACCGGAGATGCTGCCTCATCCGCTGAGTTTCTCCAGCATTTTGCGTCTACCTTCGATTTAAACCAGCATCTGCAGTTCTTCCCTACATGCAAAGATTGCAAATTCATCGGAAAGAAGGTACAGGAGCCTGAAAACTGTAACGTCCAGGTACAGCAGCAGCTTCTTATGAATGAACGCATGAATAACTTTATTAGCCAAGTATTCACATACAAGGGATTTGAGGTGGTGCTCCGCCCGCAAGTGACAACATGACATAGTGACAACAGCCATCAGGCTATTAAACACGACAACCTCCAAATAAGCTCTGAACTATGGATGAACAAGGGCGGAGGACTGGCTGAACTTTATTGCCTTCCACCACAGTGAAGAATGTTGTGGTGGATGTCTGTGTTAAATTCTATTGTGTAGGAATGTTGCTGGTGGTAACACTCCATGTCTGATCCAACTGTTAATTTCTATTGTGTATTGTGTATTAAGTGTATCGCTGCTGGCATTTTCCCCAAAAGTGGGGTGTTACATTAACTACCCTCCAATCCTCAGGAACTACTCCAGAATCTAAAGAGTTTGAAAAATTATCACTAATGCATACCACTATTTCTGGGGCTACATTCCTTAAATACTCTGAGATGCAGCCTATCTGGTCCTGGGGATTTATCGGCTTTAATCCATTCAATTTACATAACACCACTTCCCGACTAACCTGCATTTTTCATCACTTTCCTCCATCTCATTTGACCCCTGGTCCCCTGATATTTCGGCAGATTATTTATGTCTTCCTTAGTGCAGACAGAACCAAAGTAGTTATTCAATTGGTCTGCCATGTCCTTGTTCCCCATGATAATTTACCTGTTTCTGACTGCAAGGGACTTACATTTGTTTTAACTAATCTTTTTTCTCTTCACATCATCTATAAAAAACGTTTGCAGTCATTTTTATGTTTCCTGTCAGTTTTCTTTCATAATCTATTTTCCCTTTTCCTAATTAAGCCTGTTGTTCTCCTCTGCTGGACTTTGGTAGGCTGCTTTTCTCCCAGTCCTCTGGTAGGCTGCTTTTTCTGGTTAATTTGTTCGCTTCATCTTTTGTTTTGATACTATCCCTGATTTCCCTTGTTATCCACGGATGCACTACCTTCTCCCTGATTTTTTTTTCTTTTGCCAAACTGGGATGAAGAATTGTTGTAGTTCAATCCATTGCAGTCTTTAAATGCCTTCCATTGCACATCCATCGTCAACCCTTTAAGAATTAATTGCCAGTCTATCTAGGCCAATTCAGTCTCATACCTCAAAGTTACCATTCTTTAAGAGGTTTTTTTTTTTCAGAACCCCCTTGTTTTTTTTTTTTTCTGGAATTTTAATTATGTCACTCTCCATCCTAATGAAGAAACTCAACTAACCCTTCCTCATTACTCAGTACCAGTCTAGAATAGCTGCTCTCTCGTTGGTTCCTCTACATGTTGGTTTAGAAAAACTATCCCACATACATTCCAAGAAATCCTCTTCTCAGCACCCCTGCCCATTTGATTCACCCATCTATATGTAGATTGAAGTCACCCATTATAACTGTTTTACCCTTGTTGCACGCTAAATTTCTAATTTCCACTGTTTGATGCCATACCCAACTCCACTACTACTGTTAGGTGGCCTGTACTACATTGCCTTGGGGGGATGCGTTTTGTCTTCCACTATTATTGCGTTTTTTTTAATGTATTTAACACCGCTCCTCCTCCCCATTCTCCCGTCCGGCAGATGATACAAAAGCTTGAAAGACGTACCACCAGATTCAGGAACAGATTCTTCCCCGTTGTTGTCAGACTACTGGCAATGGTTCTCCCCCATAAACTAGGATGGAGACCGATCTTCCGGCCCTACTCATTGTGTACGTGGACTTTCTCTCTGTAACTGTAACGCTACAGTGTTGCCGCCCGCTGTGTTCGGCCCTCTGTTACATTTCCCTCTGCACTTCCCTGCTGTACACAATAGACCAACAGGTGCAGGAGGAGGCCATTCGGCCTTAAGCCAGCACCGCATTCACTGTGTTCATGGCTGATCATCCCAGTCAGTGCCCCGTTCCTGCCTTCTCCCCATATCCCCTGACTCGCTATCTTTAAGAGCCCCATCTAGCTCTCTCTTGAAATCATCCAGAGAATGAAAAAGTGTTTCCTCGTCTCCGTTCTAAATGGCTTTACCCCTTATTCTTAAACTGTGGCCCTGATTCTGGACTCCCCCAACATCGGGAACATGTTTCCTGCCTCTAGCTAGTCCAATCCATAGACATAGAAAATAGGTGCAGGTGGAGGCATTCGGCCTTTCGAGCCATCACTGCCATTCATTGCGATCATGGCTAATCGTCCCCAATCAATAATCCGTGCCTGCCTTCTCTCCATATCCCTTGACTCCACTAGCCCTAGAGCTCTATCTAACTCTCTCTTAAATCCATCCAGTGATTTGGCCTCCACTTTCCTCTGTGGCAGGGAATTCCCCAAATTCACAACTCTCTGGGTAAAAAAAGTGTTTTCTCACCTCAGTCTTAAATGGCCTCCCCTTTATTCTAAGACTGTGGCCCCTGGTTCCGGACTCGCCCAACATTGGGAACATTTTTCCTGCATCTAGCTTGTCCAGTCCTTTTATAATCTTATATGTTTCTATAAGATCCCCCCTCATCCTTCTAAACTCAGTGAATACAAGCCTAGTGTTTTCAATCTTTCCTCATATGACAGTCCCATCATTCCAGGGATCAATCTCGTGAACCTACACTGCACTGCCTCAATCACAAGGATGTCCTTCCTCAATTAGGAGACCAAAACTGTACACAATACTCCAGATGTGGTCTCACCAGAGCCCTATACAAGTGCAGAAGAACCTCTTTATCCTATGCTGAAATCCTCTTGTTACTGAAATCCCCTCTCATCCTTCTAAACTCCAGAGTGTACAAGCCCGGCCACTCCAGAGCAGCGCCAGAGACCCGGGTTCCATACCCATTACGGGTGCTGTCTGTATGGAGTTTGCACGTTCTCCCCGTGACCTGTGTGGGTTTTCTGCGAGATCAGTTTCCTCCCACACTCCAAAAACGTAGAGGTTTGTAGGTTAATTGGCTTGGTATGAGTGTAATCTAATTCTGCCCAGTGTGTGTGGGACAGTGTTAGTGTGCGGGGATCGCTGGTCGGCACGGACTCGATGGGCCGAAGGGCCTCTTTGTGCTGTATCTCTAAAGCAAACTAGAATTGAAGAATTTGAAGGATGTCGTCCGAAAAATCAATTGCCTTTTAGTTCTGAGAAATATTCTTGAAGTAAACATTATTCAGGCTAGTTTATATTCTGAAACCTTTTTAAATGTCATAAAATTCTAAGGAATTTTGCAATTTCCTGTCCTTGGTCATCATTAACATATTGTATATAGTTCAGTGATTCATGTCACTGTAGTTTTCAAGCAGTTACAGTACGCTCCGCAGAACAACGTTTAATCACAAGTGGGGCTGTTACAGTTCACCAATCCGTGTTCTCCACAGATGCTGCCTGACCCGCTGAGTTACTCCAGCACTCTGTGAAACGTCACCTATCCATGTTCCCCACAGATGCTGACTGACCCGCTGAGTTACTCCAGCACTCTGTGTCTTTCTTCAGTAAATATTACAGGTTAGAAGCACAACAGGTTCAGGCCAGAGTTGCTTGCACTAAACATTATTCCCTTATCATGTATCTGTCCACTGTAAATGGCTCGATTGTGATCACGTATGGTCTTTCCGCTGACTGGTTAGCACGCAACAAAAGCTTTTCACTGTACCTCGGTACACGGGACAATAAACTGAACTAAACTGCTAGTTAAATTACAGGATAGAAGCACAACAGATTCTGGACAGAGGTTTGTGTCAGTATTACAGATTAGAAGCACCTTAGTGCTTGTGTCAGGGGTTACAGGGAGAAGGCAGGAGAATGGGGTTGAGAGGGAGAGATAGACCAGCCATGATTGAATGGCGGAGTGGACTAGATGGGCCGAATAGCCTAATTCTGCTATTATAGACAATAGACAATAGACAATAGGTAGAGGAGTAGGCCATTTGGCCCCTTGAGCCAGCGCCGCCATTCAATGTGATCATGGCTGATCATCCACAATCAGTGCCCCGTTCCTGCCTTCTCCCCATATCCCCTGACTCCGCTATCTTTAAGAGCCCTATCTAGCTCCCTCTTGAAAAGCACCAAGTCAAAATTATAACATGAACTTATGAACACACAAATTGTGGCCAGAGTTACCTGCCAGTTAACTATTACAGCTAGCAAGTGGTGGCGAAGACAGGCACAAATTGCTGGAGTAACTCAGCGGGACAGGCAGCATCTCTGGAGAGAAGGAGTGGGTGATGTTTTAGGTCGAGACCCTTCTTCAGACTGAGAGTCAGGGGAGAGAGAGTCTAGAGATATGGAAGGGTGACAGATTGTGGCAACAGTTTCAATTAACTATTACAGATTGGACGTACAACAGACATCCCTATACATTGGCCAAAGGTAGACAAAAGTGCTGGAGAAACTCAGCGGGTGCAGCAGCATCTATGGAGCGAAGGAAATAGGCAACGTTTCGGGCTGAAATCCTTCTTCAATTCAATTCAATTAAATCTTTAATTGTCATTGTGCAGTGTACAGTACAGAGACAACGAAATGCAGTTGGCATCTCCTCAGAAGAGCAAACGTAGAATAATGAACGGTAAAATATATATATGTACAAACAGTATCAGTAGTACAATTTTATTTTTGAGTCACGTGAGTGACTACGTGAAGACCCCGTCCAGCACGCATGCGCGACATTAGCGTTCATGCAGTGCACCCGCGACGAACGGGCGTTCAAGGCGCTCCCGCTACAATTTGAAAAGTCGGGCCGACAGGTAAGTGTTTTACCGTGGTCGTGTGTATTTTCTCTGTGGACTGCTTTATGTTCCAGAAAGAATGAGCAAGACCAGAGGGAAGAAATCTGCAGCTCGCCCCCGTTCGTCTCCCGTTGAGGAGCGTTCTTTGGAGGGGGGGCAAGAGGCGGCGTGAATAACTACCGAGCCGAGCCCAGCACCGCTAGTGCAGCCTGAGCAGCGGGCTGGAGGTACCTGCAGCCAGAACCGGGCGGTAGTATCCGACGATTCGGATGAAGATGCCTCACAGCTCGAGAGCGACACAGGCAGCCGCCTAAGCCGCATGGAACGGCTTATGGAGCAATTGCTCCAGCGAGATCTGCTGAGAGAGAGCAGCAGCAGACTCGCCAAGGGAGCTCAGGCACTCCCGCAGTGCCCTTTACGGCACTGGCCATTGCTTCACCTTCTTTTGAAGGCAGCATTGGCGACAAGGTCTGGGCTGGTCAAGAAGAGGGGTTGTTGGCTGAAGATGTCGGAGTACGCAGGTTGTACAGGATCAGGAAGAGCTGCTGGGTGTGGTCAACCGCTACGTGGCCACTCCACGAGCGGGTCGGCCTTTAGAGCCGAAACTTGCAGCCAGCATTGACCACCTGTCCTCAAAACCCTACAAGAAACAGGTGGTCAATGAGGCTCTTGAACAATATACAGCCCCAGAAAATTGTACATCACTGAATGTACCAGCTGTAAACAGCCAAATTTGGGGACATTTGGGGCAGAACATCAGGAACCTGGAGTTGAAGCTCCAGAAAACCCTAAAACTCCTGACAGCAGGAATAACTTCATATGCTCGAGCCATAGATGGTGTGGACATTACCACAAATCAGCAAGACACATTAGCTCTGCTGTGCACCACTCAATATGAGATAAAACAATTTACGGAAGGAAATCATCAAGCCTGCCCTCAACCCTAAACTTGCGGCACTTTGCAAAACACCAGGTTCAGAACCGCCAATTCTGCTCTTTGGGAAAGACCTTCCGAAAAAGGTGAAAGACCTGGAGGAAGAATCCAAGACCTTTGGTCTCATGAGGGCAGGTTTGGGACCAAGCAGACTAACAAACCCAGGCTGGCAGTACCCCCACAGCGTCCACCAGTTGCCGACTACCATATCGGACTGGTGAAAACTCGGGGTCCGCAACCATTCCCCGTAAGCCTTTTTTAGGCCAGGGCCCAGAGCGGACCCCATGGAAAATGCGCCACCCCCAACAACATCAACATCAACCCTCTACAGCCCAGCAGACGCCTCATCGCCCAGCGAAGAGGCAGAAGAAGAAGCACCAGTAACCATGGAGGTAGGTGGGTCTGGTTCCTCTCAGCATATGAGCAGTAGGGACTCTATACAAACTGGGGGAAGATTGCACTTGTTTTTGGATGCATGGGAATCCATCACTAATCCATCACTAATGACAAGTATATACTCAGCAGCATTCATGGCTATAAAATTTACTTTGTTCATGAAAACATGCCGCCAGTTCAGCATATACCCCAAAGGGTAATCACCCTCTCAGTCAAACAAGAGAAACAAGAGGGTCAAGCTGAACTGATGAGGCTACTAGCAAAAGGTGTCATTGAAAGAACAAAACATGAACTTTTGGAATTTGTGTCTAATATTTTCACTAAAACTAAAAAAGATGGTGGATGTTGCATCATCATTGACTTAACTACTTTAAACAAGTTTGTTAAGTGTATACATTTCAAGATGGAAACTTTTGAAACAGCCAGACTATTGATTTCTAGAGGGTACTTTCTGGCAAGCATTGATTTAAAAGATGCCTACTACTCAGTACCCATACACAAGGAACATCGTAAATACTTAAAGTTTATCTGGATGAAACAGCTATGGCAATTTAAAGCCTTACCAAATGGACTAACCTCCGCTCCAAGGTTGTTCACAAAAATCTTAAAACCCGCTTTGGCATTATTGAGGAAACAAAAGCATATAGTCATGGCGTACTTAGATGATGTGGGGGTGGTGTTGGTGGATCTATATTCCGTGATGGCCTGGATGCCTTGCCACATGCGTCGGGGGTCGGAGTTGTTGTTGAAGTGCTCCTCAATCCTAAGCTTGTAGCTGTGCTTGGCCTTCTCGATGCCCCTCTTCAGGTTAGCCCTGGATGAACTGTAGGCTCGAGCATCGCCTGACCTGAAAGCGGTGTCCCGTGCTTTCAGCAGTAGCCTGACCTCGCTGTTCATCCATGGCTTCTGATTCGGGAATGTGGTAATCTGTTTGAGGGAGGTGACACTGTTGATGGTGGAGTTGATAAACTCCAGAACAGAGGATGTATAAGTGTCTATGTCCAGTGTTTCCAAAACGCTGCTGAAGTGTGGAGTCAGCCTCCTCTGACTAAACTTTAACTGTTCTCACTTTGGGTTTTGCCCGTCTGATGAGTGGTGAGTACTTAGGGAGCAGGAACAATGAGAGGTGATCAGACTGACCAAGGTGGGGGAGGGGGACAGCTTTGTATGCTTCAGCCATATTTGTGTAAACTTTATCCAGTGTCTTGTCCTCTCTAGTGGCGAAGGAGACATGTTGGTGGAGTTTTGGGAGCACAGTCTTCAGGTTGGAGTGATTGAAGTCACCTGCAACAATGAAGGCTGCGTCTGGATTGAGGGTCAGTTGTTTGCTAATGGCAGAATGCAGTTCTTTCATTGCAAGCTTGGCATTAGCATCAGGAGGGATATAGGCTGCAGTCACAACAGTGCCATCGAGCTAACTGATGTAGGGTGATGTAGGGTGGGGGGGGGGGGGGGCGGGGAGAAGAAAGGAAAAGAGGAAGAGGAGGAGCCCGAGGGCTGAGGGAGAGCTGAGAAGGGGAGGAGACATCAAGGGCTACTGGAAATTGGAGAAATCAATGTTTATGCCACTAGGATGCAAACTACCCAAGCGGAATATGAGGTGCTGCTCCTCCAATTTCCGCTGGTGCTCACTCTGGCCATGGAGGAGGCCCAGGACAGAAAGGTCGGATTCGGAATGGGAGGGGGAGTTGAAGTGCTGAGCCACCGGGAGGTCGGGTTGGTTATTGCGGACCGAGCGGAGGTGTTCGGCGAAATGATCGCCAAGCCTACGCTTGGTCTCACCGATGTAGATCAGTTCCTTCTTAAACACCTGTACATTGGCCAGTGGCTGCTGGAGTGAGTGTATGCAATCCCGGGCTGTGGAGAACAAAAGGTTTGACCATTGAATTGCCGCTTCCTGTAATTCCCCTCCCTCTGCTCCTGAAGGCAACTGTCTTATCCTCACAGGCACCTGCACCAACAGAGATAACTCACAAACACTTTGCTCATTTAACATGCCGTTTATTTCCCGAAGGATCCATGGCCAAAGAAAGAAAGGTTTAGTGACGACCCCATGCAAGAAAGTCAGGAGTCAGAATAAATCTCTCGGCCAAGAATGTATACACGCGAGCGCAGCGCCAGAGACCCGGGTTCCATCCCGACTACGGGCGCTGTCTGTACGGAGTTTGTACGTTCTCCCCATGACCTGCGTGGGTTTTCTCCGAGATCTTCGGTTTCCTCCTACACTCCAAAGATGTGCATGTATGTAGTTTGGTAGAAATGTAAAAATTGTCCCTAGTGGGTGATAGGACAGTGTTAATGTGCGGGGATCGCTGGTCGGCACAGACCCGGTGGGCCTAAAGCCTGTTTCCGCGCTGCATCTCTAAACTAAACTAGACTTAAACATGTGAAAATGAAGTACGAGAGTAAAAATAGACTACAGACCTTTGGCCGTTGAGTAGGGTTAGTGCTCATGGGAAGTAGCTGTCTTTATGTCTGGCTGTGGCAGCTTTGACAGTTTGGAGTCGCTTTTCAGAGGAAAGTCGCAGAAGGAGACGTTAGGACAGGTGATGGGCGACCTTGATCAAAGAACTAACCTTTCAAACCGTTTCAAACGGAATAGAGAATTGGAGGGAAAGGCAAATTAATTAATTTTACAAAACTGTAGATGTTGGAAAGCTGAAACAAATGAAAAGGTTTTAGAAACATTTAAGCAGCGTCTGTGAAAGGATAAACTGAAGATGTTGCAAGAGTTACGAGATGCTGCCTGACCCGCTGAGTTACTCCAGCACTCTGAGAAACGTCACCTAATCGAAGGTAGACAAAAAATGGTGGAGAAACTAAGCGGGTCTCTTTTAGAAACTAAACTCACCTGGAGTGAAGGAAATAGGAGACCCTTCTTCAGACTGATGTGGGGGTGGGGGGGGGGGGGGGGTGGGTGCCCTGAAGAACGGTCTCGGCCCAAAATGTCACCTATTCTTCCAGCATCTGCAGTTCTTTTTCTAGCATCTGCAGTTCTTTCTTAAACATTACATTCATAAGGGATGGGAAGAGAATTAGGCCATTTGGCCCGTCAGGTCTGCTCAATCATTGCTGATCTATCTCTCCCTCCTAACCCCATTCTCCTGCCTTATCCCCATAACCCTGACACCCGCACTAATCAACAATCTATCTACCTCTGCACCTCTACATCACATCAGTCTGAAGAAGGGTCTCGACCCGAAACGTCACCTATTCCTTCGCTCCATAGATGCTGCCTCACCCGTTGAGTTTCTCCAGCATTTTTGTCTACGCACAATTGATTTGCGCAGATTTCAGTGAGAGAGGAATGCAAGCGATCGGCGTTTCAGATAGCTGGCGAGCAGCGGCAGTGGCAGCAGCTAGGCTGGGAAACCGGTCTGGCCAGATTGTAAAGGTGCCAGGGTGAACTGTGAGTGAGATGGCTATTGGTCTCCCAGCCACCCGGACTTTGACCTGCATGTAACTGCCAGGCCTGACTTAACTTGTCATGGATACATAGAAACATAAAAAATAGGTGCAGGAGCAGCCCATTCGGCCCTTCCAGCCTGCACCGCCATTCAATATGATCATGGCTGATCATCCAACTCAGTATCCTGTACCTGCCTTCTCTCCATACCCCCTGATCCCTTCAGCCACAAGGGTCACATCTAACTCTCTCTTAAATATAGCCAATGAACTGGCCTCAACTACCTTCTGTGGCAGAGAATTCCAGAGACTCACCACTCTCTGTGTGAAAAATGATCTTCTCATCTCGGTCCTAAAAGACTCCCCCCTTATCCTTAAACTGTGACCCCTTGTTCTGGACTTCCCCAACATCGGGAACAATCTTCCTGCATCTAACCTGTCCAACCCCTTAAGAATTTTGTAAGTCTCTAAAAGATCCCCCCTCAATCTTCTAAATTCCAGCGAGTACAAGCCGAGTCTATCCAGTCTTTCTTCATATGGAAGTCCTGCCATCCCAGGAATCAGTCTGGGATGGCAATCAATACAACCTCCCCCTAACTCCCAGGCAGAAATAGCCCAACTTAAGCCCCTGCCGCACTGTACAAGGTAATTTGCGAGTTCTCCCAAGTTTTCCCCTGATTCGAACTCGGGGAATGTCAGTAGCGGGTCCGTAGGAGTTTGTGGATGTCACGTAGCGGCTCATACGGGAAACGGCAGGTACTCGGGAAATCCGGTAAACTCCTGACGTTTTTTCAACACTGTAAAATGTCCACAAGTAAAACAATACTCGTGATGAACAATTTTTTAACTTTTTACTCGTACGAGCCGCTACGAGACATCCACGAACTCCTACAGACCTGCTACGGACATTCTCCGAGTTTGAATCAGGGGAAAACTCGGGAGAACTCGTGAATTACCTCGTACAGTGGGACAGGGGCTTTAAGAGTCGTACAGCGCGTAAAACAGTAACTCATCCATAGAAACATAGAAAATAGGTGCAGGAGGAGACCATTCGGCCCTTCGAGCCAGCACCGCCATTCATTGTGATCGTGGCTGATCGTCCCCAATCAATAACCCGTGCCTGCCTTCTCCCCATATCCCTTGATTCCATCCCGAACAACTTGCCTCATCTATTCTAGTCCCATTTGCCCACATCCACGAGTAGTTGCTCTACTCAATAACCAACAATCTGTAGCCTCCTTTTGCTCTGGCATCTTATATTCACATGTTTAATCAATAATGTTTTATTATTAATGTTCAATGTTTTATGTGTATTTTATGTCCTGTTGTGATTGCGGGCGGAGCACCAAGGCAAATGCCTTGTTTGTGAATACTTGGTCAATAAACTTAGAGACAATAGACAATAGGTGCAGGAGTAGGCCATTCAGCCCTTCGAGCCAGCACCGCCATTCAATGTGATCATGGCTGATCATCCCCAATCAGTATCCCGTTCCTGCCTTCTCCCCATATCCCCTGACTCCGCTATCTTTAAGAGCCAAATCTAGCTCTCTCTTGAAAGTATCCAGAGAACCGGCCTCCACCGCCCTCTGATGCAGAGAATTCCACAGACTCACCACTCTCTGTGATAAAAAGTATTTCCTCGTCTCCGTTCTAAATGACTTACCCCTTATTCTTAAACTGTGGCCCCTGGTTCTGGACTCCAAAACATCGGGAACATGTTTCCTGCCTCTAGCGCGTCCAAACCCTTAATAATCTTATATGCTTCAATAAGATATCCTCTCATCCTTCTAAACTCCAGAGTGTACAAGCCCAGCCGCTCCATTCTCTCAGCATATGACAGTCCCGCCATCCCGGGAATTAACCCGGTGAACCTACGCTGCACTCCCTCAATAGCAAGAATGTCCTTCCTCAAATTAGGGGACCAAAACTGCACACAATACTCCAGGTGTGGTCTCACTTGGGCCCTGTACAACTGCAGAAGGACCTGTTAGCTTCTATACTCGGCTCATTATGAAGGCCATCATGCCATTCGCTTTCTTCACTGCCTGCTGTACCTGCATTTATTCATTCATTAATTTGTCTATTGATCCATCCCTATTCTTGAACTTTTCCAAATGTCTTTTAAATCTTGTTATTGTACCTGCCTCAACAATCTTCTCCTTCCACTTGTTCCATATATCCACCAACCTCTGGTTCCTATTCAATATTTCCCCTCTCACCTTAAGCCTACGTCCTCCACTCCGTGATGCCCTTATCCTGGGAATAAGATTCTGTCACCATATCCATTCCTTCTCATGATGTTATACACCTCGACAAGATCACCCCTCAGCCTCCTGCGCTCCAGCCTGCCCCAATCTCGCCCTGTAGCTCGCACCCTAAAGTCATGTTCATCAGTTCATATGTGATAGGAGCAGAATTAGGCCGTTCGGCCCATCACGTCTACTCCGCGATTTAATCATGGCTGATCTATCTCTCCCTCCTAACCCCATTCTCCTGCCTTCTCCCCATAACCCCTGACACCCGCACTAATCAACAATCTATCTATCTCTGCCTTAAATATACCCACTGACTTGTGGCCTCCACAGCCGTCTGTGGCAAAGAATTCCACAGATTCACCGCCCTCTGACTAAGGTCCTGGCAATATTTTCGATCAATCCATGACACATCTTTGAAAGGGATAACATTCCTTTTCTGTCGCCCAACTAATTTTATTCAGGTTCTTCTCCAATGTCCTCAAGTTATTATTAATGTTGTCTCCGCTCTGCTCTTTGGCTGGGCATTCCATAATGATTCACTGCACCAATGTTTTTCTGTTGTAATCCCTTTATTCTCATTCCCTAGAAATGTGATCCACATGGCATTAAGAGTCAGTGCTATCGAGGGCTGACTTTGGTATTCATAGTCATAGAATCACAGGGCAGCAAGACAGGCCCTTCAGCCCATCGAGTGGCCACTGACCATCAACCAACGAATGACTCTAAACCTGCACTGATCGTCCGTCTCCCACCCCCCACACTCCCATCAACTCCCCCACAAATTCCACCCCACCCCTCGCCCAATAACCCCCCACCCCCCACCCGCATGCTTTGGAGAGGTGGGAGGAACCCGGAGCACCCGAGGGATACCCACGTGGTCACGGGGAGAACATGCAAACTCCACACAAACAGTAACTGTGGTCGGATTGCTTGACTCTGGAGCTGTGAGGCAGTACCATAGAGTCATAGACTATTGTAACAGGCTGCCTCATCTAACTAGTTCAACTTGCTGTGTTTGGCCCAAATCCAACTAAACCTTTTCCAAGATAGACACAGAGTGCTGGAGTAACTCAGCGGGTCAGGCAGCATCTGTGGGGAACGTTTCACTCATCGAGAACATGGATAGGTGACGTTTCACAGAGTGCTGGAGAGCGGGTCAGGCAGCATCTGTGGAGAACAGGTGACAGAGTGGGGAACGTTTCACAGAGTGCTGGAGTAACTCAGCGGGTCAGGCAGCATCTGTGGGGAACATGGATAGGTGACGTTTCACAGAGTGCTGGAGTAACTCAGCGGGTCAGGCAGCATCTGTGGAGAACATGGAAAGGTGACGTTTCAGGTCAGGATCCTTCATCTGCAGTTCCCCTTAAACCATTAATAGCCCATTATCTGTTTATTTACACTTTAGCAGTTTATTTATTGATGTGTGTATATATTTATATAATGGTACATGGACACACTGATCTGTTCTGTAGTCATGCCTACTATATTCTGTGTGCTGAAGCAAAGCAAGAGTTTCATTGTCCTATCTGGGACACGTAACAATAAACTCTCTTGAATCTTGAACTTAAACCTATCCTATCTATGTGTCGTATAAATGCTGTGACAGTCCCTGCCTGAGCTACCCCCTCTGGAAGCTGGTTCCATACACCCACCACCCTCTGTGAGAAAGTTGCCCCTCAGCTTTGTATTGAATCTTGTCCCCTGCACCATAAACGCTTGTCCTCCAGTTATACTCTGGGTAAAAGTCTCTGTATTCAAACTATCTATTCTAGTCGAGATTGTATGCAGGGACTTGATGTCTTCTGTGGTTAAAGATATCTAAGGCAAAGAGTAGTTTACGACCCTGTACGTCAACTCAAACACTGCACAGTTTTGCTTCACGGTATGAAGGTGACGATACGAAACGACAGAACGTTTATCCCAGGAGGGAAGTTGATCTGTCATAAACACAACGAGATACGTAAAGTGATGAGTGGAAAGTCCAGGACTGGGATGTGCAAAGATTGAGGAGGTGGTGGGGTAGTCAGTCTCAGCCTCAGTCTCACCCACGACAGAAGGGGGAGGAGGTGTACAGTTTGAGAGCCACAGGGAAGAAGGATCTCCTGTGGCGTTGTGTGCTGCATCTTGGTGGGACCAGTCTGTTGCTGAAGGTGCTCCTCAGGTTGACCAGTGCGTCATGGAGGGGGTGAGCTGTAGTGTCCAGGATGCTCCGCAGTTTGAGGAGCATCCTCCCCTCCAAGACCAACCTCCCATGAATCCAACTCGCCCCCAGGACGGAGCCGCCTTCCTGATGAGTTTGTTGATCCTGTTGGCGTCTGCAGCCTTCGCCCTGTGTCACGGCACACGGCAGCGAAGAAGATGGCGCTGGCCACCACTGATTGGTAGAACATCTGTAGCATCTCACTGCAGATGTTGGAGGAGCCGAACCTTCTCACAAAGTACAGCCGGCTCTGTCCCTTCTTGTACAGGGCCTCAACGTTCCTGGACCAGTCCAGTTTACTATCCAGGTACACTCCAAGGAATTTGTACCCCCTGGTAAACTGCACATCCACACCACTGATGGAGACAGGGGACAGGTTCCTCTCCTCCTAAAGGCCACAACATGGACAAGTGTTCACTAAACAAATACAACTTTCAGACCTACGCCTCAGTGTGAACTCCAAGATCACTGGGCAGAAAGTTACTCATTTCTACAGTTGCTATTTGTTCGAAAAGCAAGCATGGTGTAAATTAACCCAGAGAGGAAATTGCTGTATTTGAAGTGAACAAGCCCTCTCTGTGCTAGCCCGGCACTAAAGTCAATATCACCAGCGCCTCCTTTAACTAAGTTCCTGTGACAGATTTCACTTCACTACCAATACTCAATGCTCTGTACTAATGGAATCTAATCAGATGTAAGCAACCTTCAAAGTGTAGGTCTCCACACTGGGTGATATTTCATCATCATAATCATATTTCATTAGCCAGTATGTTTTGCAACTTTCGAGGAATTTGAGTTGCAATACAGTCATACCAATAAAAAGCAACAGAATACACAAAATACATTTTAACATAAACATCCACCACAGTGACTCCTCCACATTCCTCACTGCGATGGAAGGCGACAAAAAGTTAAATGTCTCCCTTCTTTGTTGTCCTGCGGTCGGGGGCCTCGAGCCTTCCGTTGATGAGATGATCTTACTCCTGTAGCCGGCAGTCGGGCCCTCCGCATCAGGGGGAATCTCAGCTCCCCCGCGCTGGCCGATCGAACCCGTGGTCGGGGCTGGTCGATCCTCCTGCGACTTTGGAGCTTCCCGACATCAGTCTCTACCCGAGACTGCGAGCTCCTCGATGCTGAAATCCGCAGGCCGCAGTTGGAGCGTTGATCCCAGGCAAGGGATCGCTGGCTCCGATGGTAAGTCCACGGCCGGCCCCGCGATGGGGCTCAAAGTCAGTCCCGAGCAAGGCCGCCAGCTCCATGATGTTAGGCCGCAGAGCGACCGGAGATACGATCCGGAAAACAATCGCATCTCCGGCAAGGTAAGAGATTGAGAAAAAAATTCCCCCAATCCCCTCCCCCACCCCCCACATAAGACAAACCAGAGAACATTAGCACATACTTTTAAAACACACTAAAAATAACATCATAAACACTAAAATAATTTAGAATGTTTTATTAATGTTTCTGAAATCAGTGTCATAGATTCAGAACGTCACACAGAAGCAGGATCTTTCAGGTACATGGTTCCTTGAAGGTCGAGTCCCAGGTCGATAATTTGGTCAAAAAGGCTTTTGGCATTTTGGCCTTCATCAGTCAGAGTACCGAGTATAGAGGTTGGGAGGTCAGGTTGCAGTTGTATAAGATGTTGGTGAGACAACAGTTAGAATATTGTGTTCAGTTCGGGGTTTGTAGGTTATTTGGAGAATGTGAGTTGTAAATTGTCCCTAGAGTGTAGGATAGTGCTGGTGTATGGGGATTGCTGGTCAGCACGGACTCAGTGGGCCAAAGGGCCTGTTCAGCATAGACCTAAGGTCTAAACTAAAGTCTCAAGTGTAAATTAAGTACACCTCTACACTGATCCCATCCCACACACCTTTGGGATGTGGGAGGAAAACGGAGCACCCAGGGGACAGGGGACACCTACAATCACAGGGGAGAACGTGTAAACTCCACACGGTCAGCAGCAGAATTCACTGGAACTTACTGGAATTTAGGATGAGGAGGGATCTTACAGAAATGTAAAGGATTGGACAGGTTAGATGCAGGAAAATTGTTCCCAATGTTGGGGGAGTCCAGAACCAGGGGCCACACAGTTTAAGAATAAGGGATAAGCCATTTAGGACTGAGATGAGAAAAAATCTCTTTCACTCAGAGAGTTGTGAATCTGTGGAATTCTGTACCACAGAAGGCAGTGGAGGCCGATTCACTGGATGTTTTCAACAGAGAGTTAGATTTAGCTCTTAGGGCTCAAGGAATCAAGGGATATGGGGAGAAGCAGGAACGGGGTACTGATTGTGGATGATCAGCCATGATCATATTGAGTGGCGGTGCTGGCTCGAAGGGCCGAATGGCCTACTCCAGCACCCCTATTTTTCAATATGTAATTGAGCCTGGGTCCCTGGCACTGTGGGAGGGATGAGGGGAATGTGGGACTCGGGGATGGGAGATGAGTGGTGGGGAAGGGAGCATGGTGATGGGGAGTAACTCAGGGAGATGGTGGCGGGGGGATATGGTGCACTGGGAGGGGTGGGGGGGAGCGGGGGAGGGGAGATGGTGGCGGGGGGGGGGGATGTGCGTGTGCACTGGAGGGGGGGGGGGGATGTGCGTGTGCACTGGGAGGGGTGGGGGGGGGGATGTGGTGTGGGAGGGTGGGGGGGGGAGCGGGGGAGTAACTCAGGGAGGCAGGGGGTGGTTTACTCACAGTAAGCTGCCCAAGTGGAATATGAGGTGTTTAAATTTAGTTTAGCGTTACATCTTGAAAGCAGGGATCACCCCGCACGCTGGAGGCCGGGTCTCTGGATACTTTCAAGAGAGAGCTGGATAGGGCTCTTGAAGATAGCGGAGTCAGGGGATATGGGGAGAAGGCAGGAACGGGGTACTGATTGGGGATGATCAGCCATGATCACATGAATGGCGGTGCTGGCTTGAAGGGCCGAATGGCCTCCTCCTGCACCTATTGTCTATCGTCTAACACTATCCTACACACACTAGGAACATTTTACAATTTTTACAGAAGCCAATTAACCCACAAACCCGCATGTCTTTGGAGTGTGGGAGGAAACCGGAGCACCCGGAGAAAACGCAAGCGGGTCACGGGGTGAACGTGCAAACTCCGTACAGACAGCACCCGTAGTCAGGATGGAACCCGAGTCTCTGGTGCTGTGAGGCAGCAGCTCTACCCGCTGCGCCACTGTGCTGATGCTCCAGTTTGTGTGTGGCTTCACTCTGACAATGGAGGAGGCCCAGGACAGAGAGGTCAGGTGGGAGTGGGAAGTGTTTAGCCACCGGGATCCAGCAGGCCTTGGCGGACCCAGCGTAGGTGTCTATGGATGGTCTCACCGGCGTACGGGCGGCCACATCAGGAACACCGGATGCAGGAGACTTATATCAGCGCGGTGAATCTGTGGGATTCTTTGCCACAGGCGGCTGTGGAGGCCACAAGTCAGTGGGTATATTTAAGGCAGAGATAGACAGATTGCTGATCAGTGCGGGTGTCAGGGGTTACGGGGAGAAGGCAGGAGAATGGGGTTAGAAGGGAGAGATAGATCAGCCACGATTGAATGGTGGAGTAGACTAGATGGGCCGAATGGCCTAATTGTGCTCCTATCACATAATCTTTTGTTTAAGAAAGAACTGCAGATGCTGGAAAAATCGAAGGTGGACAAAAAATGCTGGAGAAACTCAGCGGGTGAGGCAGCATCTATGGAGCGAAGGAATAGGTGACGTTTTGGGTCGAGACCCTTGTTCATACTGATGTTGGGGTGGGGGGGGGGGGGGCACGTCTCGACCTGAAACGCCATCTATTCCTTCGCTCCATTGATGCTGCCTCACCCGCTGAGTTTCTCCAGCATTTTTGTCTACTTATAATCTTATGACAAGTGATTTATTTCACTTACATTGTGAGGCCAGAGTCTGCTGCAGCTCCTGTTTTCAATAGATGTTAATCGTCTGCAGGGCATGTTGGGAATGCGGTAAATTCTCCCGTTTGTCTGAACATGGGGAATTTCAATACTCAAGGAGCTTAACACATTCCAGCTTAAATCCACCCGCTCGATTGGCACTCCATCCATCACCTAATATCTTTCACACTTGCCCATCAGTGCAGTTTGTGGTTGCTCTGTCTCTGTGCACCTTCTGTGAACTTCCTTGCTGTGACCCCCCCAGCTCTGACTCTGAAGGGTAAAGGCAAGGACTCCACTGCAAATCATTCACCCTGCCCCCCCCCCCCCATTTCGCAGAGTGGGTCCCACCGCAAATTGGAGGAGCAGCTCCTCATATTTCGCTTGGGTAGTTTACACCCCAGCTGTATGAACATTGACTTCTCTAATTTCTCTGCTTTCTCCCTCCTTCCCCTCCCCCTTTCTCAGCTCTCCGCCTCTTCCTTTCTTTTCCTGCCCCCCCCCCCACCTCCACATCAGTCTGAAGAAGGGTTTCGACCCGAAACGTCACCTTTTCCTTCTCTCCATAGATGCTGCCTCATCTGATGAGTTTCTCCAGCATTTTTGTCTACCTTCAATTTTTCCCGCATCTGCAGTTCCTTCTGAAACATTTTGGCTGAATATTGCCGGCCTGCGATCAGATCTTGATAATCCCTCCCTGGCCTGCCATATTGTTGCGATGGCCATTAGGGACCACAGGACAATGGAGCAGAATTGGCCCATCAAGTCTACTCTGCCATTCAATCATGGCTGATCTATCTTTCCCTCTCATTCTCCTGCCTTCCCCCCGTAACCCCTGACACCCGCGCTAATCAACAATCTATCTATCTAAAAATACCCACTGACTCGGCCTCCACAGCCGTCCGTGGCAAAGAATTCCACAGATTCACCGCCCTCTGGCTGAAGAGATTCCTCCTCGTCTCCATTTTGAAGGGACATCCTTTTATTCTGCGGCTGCGGCCCTCTGTCTCTAAACTCTCCTGCTGGTGGAAACATGTTTACGACTAGGACTGCAGCATTTCATGAAGACAGCTCATCAAACCTGACATGGCTGTAAAGATATACAGCAGAGAAACAGACCCTTCGGCCCATCAGATAAAACAAAGTGCTAGTATCTGAAGAAGGGTCCCGACCCGAAACGTCACCTATCCATGTTCTCCACAGATGCTGCCTGACCCGCTGAGTTACTCCAACACTATCTTCGGTATAAACCTGCATCTGCAGTTCCTTTCTACACCATTCAGCTCAACACATCCATACCGACCAAGATGACTATTTAAGTTTGTTCTATTTGCCCGCGTTTGGTCCATATCCCTCTCAAACTTTCCAATCAATGTACCTGTCCAAAGGTGTTTAAATATTGGTATAGTACCAGCCTCAACTATATATTCCATACACCCACCACCCCAAGCTGCCCCTCTGGTTAAACATAGAAACATAGAAAATAGGTGCAGGAGTAGGCCATTCGGCCCTTCGAGCCTGCACCGCCATTCAATATGATCATGGCTGATCATCCAACTCAGTATCCTGTACCTGTCTTCTCTCCATACCCCCTGATCCCTTTAGCCACAAGGGCCACATCTAACTCCCTCTTAAATATAGCCAATGAACTGGCCTCAACTTCCTTCTGTGGCAGAGAATTCCACAGACTCACCACTCTGTGTGAAAAATGATTTTCTCATCTCGGTCCTAAAAGATTTCCCCCTTATCCTTAAACTGCGACCCCTTGTTCTGGAGTTCCCCAACATCGGGAACAATCTTCCTGCATCTAGCCTGTCCAACCCCTTTAGAATTGTTGTAAGTTTCTATAAGATCCCCCCTCAATCTCCTAAATTCTAGCGAGGTTCCTTATAAATCTTTCCCCTCCGCCTTCAATCCATGGCCTCTGGTTCTTGAATCCCCTGCTCTGGGCTAAAGACTCCAACCTATCTATTTCCCCCATGATTTTCTACCCCTCTATAAGATCATCCTCCTGCGCTCCACGAATAAAGTCGTAACCGGCCCAAGCTCCCCTTCTTCCTCAGGCCTTTGATCTTCCCCTTTGCTCTACCTATTGTCCCTGGGCTTAGACTGATGATATCTATGAGTGGTGTATCTGATCTGTCTGGGTAGCTGTTCACTGTACCTCAGTACAGGTGACGATAATAAATGTGAACATAAGGATCAAGCTAGAGGGGCTGAGCGGCCTCCTGCTGCTCTTATCTTTTTCCCTTAAGTAATCACGTCAGATTGCATTACCCAGGGAAAGAGAAGGAATATTAGTGTGATGTACACAAATTATACAACTTTATAGAGTCATAGAGTGATACAGCGTAGAAACAGGCCCTTCAGCCCAACTTGCCCATAGGTGATACCAACTTGCCCACACCAGCCAACATGTCCCAGCTACACGTGTCATAGAGTGATACAGCGTAGAAACAAGCCCTTCAGCCCAACTTGCCCACACCAGCCAACATGTCCCAGCTACACGTGTCATAGGGTGATACAGTGTGGAACCAGTCCCTTCGGCCCATCTTGGCCACACCGACCAACATGTCCTAGCTACACTAGTCCCACCTGTCGATCAGTCACTGTATTCCTAGTGCATGTCGGGTGTTGGTGGAGACTATTCCTGGTGGATGTTATCCGGCGTATGCGTGCCACCGGGGGAGGTTCGTACGGGCAGTGCTGAGGCTGGATGCAGGGGCTTCAGTCTGTGATCTGGATGCCTCGTGGTCATTCGACTTTATTTGAAGTGAAACAACTGGTCGTTTTTATCACAACTTCATACATGGTGTCAGAGGTGTCCAATTAACATGTCTAATCAATAATGTTTTATTATTAATGTTTAATGTTTTATGTGTCATTCCTAACTGTCACTGTATGTCATGTTGTCATACTTGTGGGCGGAGCACCAGGGCAAATTCCTTGTATGTGAATACTTGGCCAATAAACTTATTCATTCATTCAAACCTGTCCTGCCCATGTTCCTGTCTAACCGTTTCTTAAACGTTGGGATAGTCCCAGCCTCAACTACCTCCACTGGCAGCTCGTTCCATACACCCACCACCCTCTGTGTGAAAAATATACACCTCAGATTCCTATTAAATCTTTTCCCCTTCACCTTGAACCCGTGTCCTCTGGTCCTCGACTCCCCTACCCTGGGCAAGAGACTCTGTGCATCTACCCGATCTATTCCTCTCATGATTTTGTACACCTTTATAAGATCTCCCCTCATCCTCCTGCGCCCCATGGAATAGAGACCCAGCCTGCTCAACCTCTCCCTGTAGCTCACACCCTCTAGTCCTGGCAACATCCTCGTAAATCTTCTCTGAACCCTTTCAAGCTTGACAATATCTTTCCTATAACACGGTGCCCAGAACTGAACACAATATTCTAAATGTGGTCTCACCAACATCTGAGTAGAGTTGCTGCCTCACAGCGCCAGAGACTCGGGATCAATCCCGACTACGGGCGCTGTCTGTAAGGAGTTTGTACGTTCCGCCCGTGACCTCCGTGGGATTTCTCCGAGATTTTCGGTGTCCTCCCATATCCCAAAGACGTACAGGTCTGTAGGTTAATTGGCTTGGTGTCAATGTAAAATTGTCCCTAGTGTGTGTCGGGTAGTGTTCGTGTGTGGGAAGGAACTGCAAATGCCGATTTACACCGAAGATAGACACAAAATCCTGGAGAAACTCTGCGGGTCAGGCAGTATCTCTTCAGACTGAAGAAGGGTCTCAACCCGAAACGTCACCTATTCCTTCTGTCCATGGATGCTGCCTGTCCTGCTGAGTTACTCCAGCATTTTGAGTCTATATTAGGATTGCTGACTCGGTGAGCCAAAGGGCATGTTTTTGCGCTCTAAACTAAACTGAACAAAGTTTAAAATGTGGCACGGTCTGTAACTGAGGTTTAACAGAGGTCTAACGTTTGTCAGGGCAGCGTCTGTGCAGGTCTGTAAGACTGGCTGCGGGGCAAGCATTGACTGATAGCTGGAATGTGTGGCATCTTGTGATAAGCTGCCACAAGTGAAATGTTTGTTCTGCACCTAATCTAATTGATCTGAGACTCGTGTGGCTATCATATAGCTCCTGGTTTACACCCGCTCTCAGACTAAAGATAAAATTGCTGCTGACCTCCATGGTAAATACATGCCCACATTCCCACGTGTCTGAAGAAAGGTCTCGATCTAAAACGCCACAACTAGTCCGACTGTCATCCCGATTAAACACTACTGATTGTGTGATCTCGTGCTCTACGTCCCCATAGCAACACTGAAGAACCCTTCTACATCCCCTGACCAGCATCTGCTTTGCTCTGCATTTTCACACCTTACCCTTCCATATCTCTAGACTCCCTCTCCCCTGGCTCAGTCTGAAGAAGGGCCTTGACCTGAAATGTCACCCACTCCAGAGATGCTGCCTGACCCGCTGAGTTACTCCAGCACTCTGTGAAACGTCACCTATCCATGTTCTCCACAGATGCTGCCTGACCCGCTGAGTTACTCCAGCACTCTGTGGCAAACTCTAACCTTTAACTAAGTCTACGTGTGCACGCTACCGCTGGCTGTGTCACTGTGCTGCCAGGACTGGTCGGCTGCGCTTCATTCAGATATAAGCAGTGGTGTGGGATGGTGTAGTGAGTGTGGTCTGAGTCTGGCACGGCCTCTGTGGCACTGTTGCATTACTCTCTGTGTGAGTTCACACCTCAGACCATGAGCAAGGCTGCCAGTTTCACCGGATGCCACTTTCTCCTGCTTTCACTGCTGAATCGTGAGTCCTCTGTGCCTCCGACAATAACTAACTGATTTATTTCCCAAGACTTGCCTTTCAAGCATCTAATCCCAGCCTGTGCCTGGGGCTGGGCCTACAGAATCCATTGACATGAAATATCACTCAGGTCCTCCCCAAAGTTCGGCTCTACCTTTGGGACTTCAATGATAAATCTCTTTCTGGGGGCGATTCACATTTCTTGATGGAACATTAACTTGTCCTATCTCCCGTTCCCAGATTTGACGAATCGGCAGTTCTGTTGTTTTTTTTATTTGCCGTATAATTTTACATTTCAAATGAAACGTAATATTTATATTCACATCTTGAATAGTTGAGTGAAATGGAATGTGTTTTCCCCCAACGGGCCTGAGGCAGTGTTTTATTGTCTCATCTTCCTCAAGACAATAGAAGCTGAGCCCGCTTGTATCAGCCTCTGAACTGATTCCAGCTGCAAGTTGTTCACACTGTTACATCTTGCAAGGGGACTGGGCAAGTGCGGTGTCGCTGAATAACATCAGAAGTATCTCTGTCTGAAAGAGAGAAAGACAATTCATCGTCAATGTTTGCCTCTCACGGGCTCAGGGGCAAAACAAATGAGTGTCTATTTAAGAATAAGGAGTAAGCGATTTAGAACGGAGACGAGGAAACACTTTTTCTCGCAGGAGACCCATAATCCCGTTTATATCAACGGGTCGATGGTTGAAAGGGTCAAGAGCATCAAATTCCTGGGCGTGCACATCTCTGAAGGTCTTTCCTGGTCCGAGAACACTGATGCAATTATCAAGAAAGCTCATCAGCGTCTCTACTTCCTGAGAAGATTACGGAGAGTCGGTTTGTCAAGGAGGACTCTCTCTAACTTCTACAGGTGCACAGTAGAGAGCTTGCTGACCGGTTGCATCGTGGCTTGGTTCAGCAACTTGAGCGCCCTGGAGCGGAAAAGACTACAAAAAGTAGTAAACACTGCCCAGTCCATCATCGGCTCTGACCTTCCTTCCATCGAGGGGATCTACCACAGTCGCTGCCTCAAAAAGGCTGGCAGCATCATCAAGGACCCACACCACCCTGGCCACACACTCATCTCCCTGCTACCTTCAGGTAGAAGGTACAGGAGCCGGAGGACTGCAACGACCAGGTTCAGGAATAGCTACTTCCCCACAGCCATCAGGCTATTAAACCTGGCTCGGACAAAACTCTGAACATTAATACCCTTTTATCTGTTATTTGCACTTTATCAATTTATTTATTCATGTGTGTATTTATGTATATAATGGTATATGGACACACTGATCTGTTCTGTAGTCAATGCCTACTATGTTCTGTTGTGCTGAAGCAAAGCAAGAATGTCATTGTCCTGTCAGGGACACGTGACAATAAACTCTTTTGACTTTGACTTTGAGTGCTGAGTCTGTGGAATTCTCTGCCTCAGAGGGCGGTGGAGGCCGGATGTCTGGATGCTTTCAAGAGAGAGCTAGGTAGGGCTCTTAAATATAGAGGAGTCAGGGGATATGTGGAAAAGGCAGGAACGGGGTACTGATTGGGGATGATCAACAATGATCGCATTGAATGGCGGTGCTGGCTCGAAGGGCCAAATGGCCTACTCCTGCACCTATTGTCAATTGTCTATTGTCAATCGAGCCATTTACAGTGTGTAGATACAGTACTTGATAAGGGAATAACGTTTAGTGCAACCTTCCGCTTTCAAGAGAGAGTTGGATAGAGCACTTAAAGATAGCGGAGTCAGGGGATATGGGGAGAAGGCAGGAACGGGGTACTGATTGTGGATGATCAGCCGTGATCACATTGAATGGCGGTGCTGGCTCTGCACCTGTTGTCTGTTATCTATAAAGCCAACAAAATCCGATCAAGGATAGTCTGAAGTTCGTCAGAGGTAGATAGTAGTGAGCACTGCAAGGGAGAACAAAGGGGAAGATCAAAGGCCTGAACAATGTGAGAGGTTGGGCAGACTGGGACGTTATTGTACACAGGGCAGGAGGATGATCTTATAGAGGGCTAGAAAATCACCAGGGAAAAGATAGGGTGAATACGCAGAGTCTTTGGCCCAGAGTAGGGGAATCAAGAACCAGATAGCCAGCAAAGTCCGATCAAGGATGGTCATGAAAGATGTAGATAGTAGTTCAGTGCGGCTCTCTGGGTGTGGTAGGATGATCAAGGATAGTTGGATGGCCAAAGAGATAGTTAGCAGTTCAGCACCGCTCTCTTACAACATCGGAGTCCACATCAAACATATTCCGTGTGTCTCGAATTGACAGACAATAGGGTCCTGAGGAACGTTCCACTGTGTATCAGGATATTAGCAATACGAAGTGTAGGTGCTGAGGTGCCTCAGGCTTTCAGAAACATTGGTCGAGGTTTTTAACAGTCGAGTTTAGAGATAGAGCGGAAGCAGGCCCCTCGGCCCACCGAGTCCGGACTGACCAACGATCCCCGCACGTTAACACTACCCTACACAAACTAAGGACAATTTTACATTAATACCAAGCCAATTAACTTACAAACCTACACGTCTTTGGAGTGTGGGTGGAAACCGAAGATCTCGGAGTAAACCCACGCAGGTCACGGGGAGAACGTACAAACTCCACACAGACAGCGCCCGTAGTCGGGGTGGAACCCGGGCCTCTGTTGCTGGCTCCCCTATCAGCTGATTAGATATTAGCTGATTTACATTTACATTACCTGGGCCAGTGCAGCAGGAACCTGCCCGACATTACATTGGGTCAAATGCGGGCAGGTGGGAACAATGTCGATGGGGTATCATGGGCAGGTGGGGCCAAGGGCCTGCTTCCGCACTGTATGACTCTGACTCCATCACCTGATGGAACTAAGTGACGAGACTGTGATGGGCTGGTCTGTGGTCAATAGTCAATAGACAATAGGTGCAGGAGTAGGCCATTCGGCCCTTCAAGCCCGCATTGCCATTCAATGTGATCGTGGCTGAGCATCCACAATCAGTACCCCATTCCTGCCTTCTCCCCATATTCCTTAACTCCTTTATCTTTCATGAGAGAGTTAGATAGAGCTCTTAAAGATAGCGGAGTCAGGGGATATGGGGAGAAGGCAGGAACGGGAGACTGATTGTGGATGATCAGCCATGATCACATTGAATGGCGGTGCTGGTCACCACTCTCTGGTCAAGAACAGAGTAGTTGCCACACCAGGCTGAGATAAATCCCGTCAGAATACGTTCTGTCGTGCATCTGGAGAAGTTCAAGAAAATCTTTGTGACAATCTCAGGCGTCTAAGAAATTAAAATCTAACGGTAAAGAATCGACTATTCTTACACCCTAGTATATGCCTATTAAAACGTTATCGAATTGTATGCAAAATAATAATTTCAACTTCCCTGGCAGATGTGACAATAGAAACATAGAAACATTGAAAATTAGGTGCAGGAGTAGGCCTATCGGCCCTTCGAGCCAGCACCGCCATTCAATACGACTGATCATCCACAATCAGTACCCCGTTCCTGCTTTTTCCACATATCCCTTGATTCCGTTAGCCCTAAGAGCTAAATCTAACACTCTTGAAATATAAAGACCCATTGAACTATGAAGGTGGGTCTCTGTGATGTGGCCAGTTTGTAATGGAGAGTTTGCGATGGTGGGGGGGGGGGGGGGGGAATGTCATGGGCTGTGTGTGCCTCTTGCTCGTAACCCCATACGGACCCCCCCTGTCTAAATGCCCAAGGGTTCATTCATTTTCGCAGCAAGGCAGAAATACTGAACTGCAGGAGATGGTGATGAGTAGATTTCTGAAGGGTTGCTATTTGTCTTAGCCATGTCACCTTTCCTTGAGGGCTCAGTTTTCTTGGATAAACAAGCTCTCTGGCATGCTTTCGAGGTGAAGGCAAAGGTCTCTGCTGTTGAACTTTTAAGTAGCTACAAAGAATGCGTGTAAATGTGAAGGTGGGAGTTTGGAATCTCACTCGTGAGCTAAAATGATTGATGTGGTTTATTGCCTTTGCTCAATAACTCTTTGCTTGAAGATCGGTAGCAGATTGGCGCCCTGGTCTTTCTTCAGATCCCAGTCAGCCTTGCGTTCCTGCTCGGTGGTAGAAGTTTAATAGACAATAGACAATAGACAATATGTGCAGGAGTAGGCCATTCGGCCTTTCGAGCCAGCACCGCCATTCAATGTGATCATGGCTGATCATCCCCAATCAGTACCCCGTTCCTGCCTTCTCCCCATATCCCCTGACTCCGCTATTTTTAAGAGCCCTATCTCTTGAAAGTATCCAGAGAACCGGCCTCCACCGCCCTCTGTGGCAGATAATTCCACAGACTCACCACTCTCTGTGAGAAAAAGTGTTTCCTCGTCTCCATTCTAAATGGTTTACTCTTTATTCTTAAGCTGTGGCCCCTGGTTTGGGACTCCCACAACATCGGGAACATGTTTCCTGCCACTGTCAAAGCCCTTAACAATCTTATATGTTTCAATGAGATCCCCTCTCATCCTTCTAAACTCCAGAGTGTACAAGCCCAGCTGCTCCATTCTCTCAGCATATTACAGTCCCACCATCCCGGGAATTAACCTTGTAAACCTACGCAGCACTCCCGCAATAGCAAGAATGTCCTTCCTCAAATTAGTGGACCAAAACTGCACACAATACTCCAGGTGTGGTCTCACTAGGGCCCTGTACAACTGCAGAAGGACTTCTTTGCTCCTATATCGATGTGTCTTCACAGCAGGCCTTGTACTCTACTGTGCTGCCTCAATACCGCTGCTGATCACCAGTTGAGTCCGATCTAACACCCAACACCGTTCTATAGACAATAGACAATAGGTGCAGGTGTAGGCCATTCGGCCCTTGAGCCAGCACCGCCATTCAATGTGATCATGGCTGATCATCCACAATCAGTACCCCGTTCCTGCCTTCTTTGTTTCCTGTCCGCCAACTAATTTTCTATCCATGTCAGCACACTACCCCCAATACCATGTGCCCTAATTTTGCCCACTAATCTCCCATGTGGAACCTGATCAAAGGCTTTCTGAAAGTCCAGGTACACTACATCCACTGGCTCTCCCTTGTCCATCTTCCTAGTTACATCCTCAAAAAATTCCAGAACATTAGTCGAGCATGATTTCCCCTTCGTAAATCCACACTGACTCGGACCCATCCTGTTACTGCTATCCAAATGTGCCGCTATTTTATCTTTTATGATTGACTCCAGCATCCTCCCCACCACCGATGCCAGGCTTCTCTCTTGAGAGAAGGCCGTCAACTCCTTGTTTCATTACTAATATTGAATTAATGTTGAATGTTCTAAATTTAGCTAACGTTTACACACACTCCCCTCAACCCCTCACCCCCCCCTTGACCCCATCATAAGTTCACAATTCCTATGCGTCACTGTTGCCCCAGTGTAAGAGGTCTCCCTGTCGGTCTGCTCCTGGGCCTGGCCAAGATGGCCATTCGCGGGTCTAGGCAGCGGGCAGTCGACGGCCGCACAGCAGTCGGCTGCCTGCCCCTCTTCCGGGGTTACGTCCGTGCCCGCGTGTCCCTAGAGAGGGAACACGCGGTGTCCACGGGGACTGTGGAGGCTTTCCGTGAACGCTGGTCACCGCAGGAGGTCGAATGTATTATTGATAAAAATGATAATATTTTAATTTGAAAACTTTCTTTGTAAAATGCCAATATAGGCATTCTCTGATCGTGTTACTGTTTTGTATTTGTTGGTTTGAATAAAAGCATTTGTAAAAAAAAAAAAAAAAAAAAAAAAAAGTGTAAGAGGGCAAAAATGTTAGCACGGCATGGTGGGCTGAAGGGCCAGCTTCTGCATTATATGACTCCATGATTCTTGCAGTGCTCTGGAACTGTCTGTCCAATAGGGTAGTAGAGGTGGATACAATCATGAGGGGAATCGATCAGGTAGATGCACATAGCCTCTTGCTTGGAGTAGGGGAATCAAGGATCAGAGGACATAGGTTTAAAGTGAGGGTCAGAAGATTTAATAGGAACCTGAGGGGTAACATTTTTATTCAAAGGGTGGTGTGTATATGGAACGAGCTGCCAGATGAGGTAGTTAGAAACATAGAAAATAGGTGCAGCTGGAGGCCATTCAGCCCTTCAAGCCAGCACCGCCATTCATTGCGATCATGGCTGATCGTCCCCAATCAATAACCCGTGCCTGCCTTCTCCCCATATCCCTTGACTCCACTAGCCCCTAGAGCTCTATCCAACTCTCTCTTAAATCCATCCAGTGATTTGGCCTCCACTGCCCTCTGTGGCAGGGAATTCCACAAATTCACAACTCTCTGGGTCAAAAAGTTTTTTCTCACCTCAGTCTTAAATGGCCTCCCCTTTATTCTAAGACTGTGGCCCCTGGTTCTGGACTCGCCCAACATTGGGAACATTTTTCCCGCATCTAGCTTGTCCAGTCCTTTTATAATTTTATATGTTTCTATAAGATTCCCCCTCATCCTTCTAAACTCCAGTGAATACAAGCCTAGTCTTTTCAATCTTTCCTCATATGACAGTCCCACCATCCCAAGGATCAATCTCGTGAACCTACGCTGCACTGCCTCAATCACAAGGATGTCCTTCCTCAAATTAGGAGACCAAAACTGTACACAATACTCCAGATGTGGTCTCACCAGAGCCCTATACAACTGCAGAAGAACCTCTTTACTCCTTTACTGAAACCCTCTTGTTACGAAGGCCAACATTCCATTCGCTTTCTTCACTGCCTGCTGTACCTGCACGCCAACTTTCAGTGACCGGTGTACAAGGACACCCAGGTCTCGCTGTACCTCCCCTTACCTGACCTAACCCCATTGAGATAATAATCTGCCCCCTTGTTTTTGCCACCAAAGTGGATAACCTCACATTTATCTATATTATACTGCATCTGCCACGCATCTGCCCACTCACTCAACCTGTCCAGGTCCCCCTGCAACCTCCTAACATCCTCTTCACAGTTCACACTGCCACCCAGCTTTGTGTCATCCACAAACTTGCTAGTGTTGTTCCTAATTCCCTCTTCCAAATCATTAATATATATAGTAAACAGTTGCGGCCCCAACACCGAGCCTTGGGTCCCAGTCACACGGGAGGCCTGGTCCCCCAACGCAACCCATTCCCCAACGTAATATTCCACCACTCACCCATTGCCCCAAAGATTGTAGCGTTATCATGTACCTTTTTGGCGTAATTCAGACCATGAATCGCACACATGCACATGCACAGACAAGATGATTTTAGTAATATACTAGACCAACTGGGACCCGTTGTGTCCCTGTCACACAGGAGGCCTGGTCCCCCAACACAACCCATTCCTCAAGGCAGCATTCCACCACTCACCCGTTCCCCTATATTCTAGCACTCACCCGTAGCCTCCAACTGTGCAGGGCTGTATCCCCAGTACTGCCTCCACCACCTCTTGCTTTGAGGACTTTAAAAAATAATGCAATTGCCCCCTCCCACTCCTGTTCAGCTAAAAACTTGCTGGAAGGACTGAGTGAGTGTTCCTCGATTGCAACTTTGCTGCAAGTTTCTTGCAGGCTGGGCCAGCAAGGATTTAGCTGTTAAATTCTTCTCAAAATTGAAATTTTATAGTTTAAAATAATGAAGGCAAATTGGATTGGGCAAACATACTACTCTTCATTTACTTCTAAATCTGGAGGCACGGCTATTATCATTCATAAAGGTATACCAGTTAAATTAAAGAATACTATAGCAGATAAAGAGGGGAGGTACGTCATAGTTACGGGAGAAATTTATTCTACTCCACTTACTTTGATAAATATTTATGCTCCTAATTTTGACAACCCCCAATTTTTTAGTAAAATTTTGGATATAATTTCAGAACTTAATCATCGGAATGTGATAATAGGGGGAGATTTGAATTGTGTTTTAGATCCATATTTGGATAAATCAGCAAAACAAAAAAGGACTAACATAAAATCTAAAACAAGTGAACTCCTAAATACATACATGAAAAATACTAATATAACAGATGTATGGAGAATCGCTAACCCAGTAAGTAGGGAATATTCATTTTATTCAACAGTACATAAAACATATTCACGTATTGATTATTTCTTAGTGGACACAAAACTAATTCCATATACATATAATTCTAAATATCATAATAGTGTCATTTCTGATCATTCACCGTTAATTTTTCTTTAAAATTAGGAATGCCCGATAAAAATTCGTTTTGGAGGTTTAACCCCCAAATTTTAAATAACTCACAAGGTTGCACATATTTAAAAGAGCAGATGAGATTCTTCTTTGAGACAAATGATACACCAGATATTTCACCCTCTTTATTATGGGAAACTTTTAAGGCATTTATTAGAGGAATTATAATCTCATACCAAGCTTTCCAAAATAAAAAGAATAATACTGAACAATTGCAGTTAGAACAAGAAATTAGACAATTAGATTTAGAAAATGCCAAAGAACCAACTATAGATAAACATAATAAGATAATAATACTAAAATATAAATTAAATAAAATTTTATCGGCCAGAATAATGAGATTATTTCAAATTACAAAACAAGAAACTTTTGAATTTGGTGATGAACCTCATAAACTCCTAGCACGCTAACTGAAAAAAAGGGACACAGAAAATACAATTACTAAAATTAAATCAGACAAAGGGGAATTACTAACACTACCTAAAGATATTAATAAAAGATTTGCTCAATTTTATCAAAATTTATATACGTCGAAAACTTCCGCAAATAATACTCAAATTGCAAATTTCTTAGATAACTGTAATCTTCCAAAATTAAATATGGTGGAACAAGAGGCATTAGGAGCTCAGATTACACTACAGGAAATAGAAGAAACAATTAGTTCGTTGAAGAATGGCAAAACCCCAGGACCAGACGGCTTTAGTAATGAATTCTATAAAAGATTCTACGAAATAATTTCTCCACGGTTGCAAGATTTATATATATACATTTTTAAAGAAAATAAACTACCAGAAACACTAACTGAATCAACTATTACACTTATACCAAAAAAGGATAAAGATCTAGAAGACCCAGGCTCATATAGAGCTATTGCACTCCTAAATACAGACCAAAAAATATTAACAAAGACCCTAGCGAGAAGATTGAGTAAATATGTTAGTAAACTAATAAATCCGGACCAAACAGGGTTCATACCAAAGAGATACTCATTTAACAATTTGAGACGGCTGTCTAATATAATGTACTCACATAATACTGAAGAAGAACTAGCAATTATTTCATTGGATGCAGAAAAAGCTTTTGATCAAGTAGTATGGCAATATTTATTCAAAGTATTGGAAACATTTAATATGGGAGATAATTTTATTTCATGGGTAAAACTACTATATGAGAAGCCGATGGCTAGAATACTGACTAATAATATATTATCCCCGAAATTCTATTTAGCAAGGGGCAATAGGCAGGGGTGTGCGTTATCGCCCCTGCTTTTTGCACTAGTGATAGAGCCTTTAGCTGAAAGTATAAGAAGCCATCCGAACATTCATGGGTATAATACCAACCACTCAAATAATAGAATTTCATTATATGCAGACGACATATTATTATATATTACAAATTCGCAAACTAGCATACCAAATATACTAAATTTAATAGAAGAATTTGGTTCTTTTTCAGGATATAGAATAAATTGGAACAAAAGCGAAATTATGACGATAAAACCTCAAGAGTCGACACATCTGTTGAAATTCCCTTTTAGAATTACAACAGAAAAATTTAAATATTTGGGCATCCAAATTACTAGGAACTATAAATCATTACTCAACGCAAACTATATGCCTTTATTAACTAAATTAAATGGGCTGATTAAATTTTGGAAGACACTGCCGATGTCATTAATAGGCAGAATAAACGCGATAAAAATGATCTTCTTACCACAAATATTGTACCTATTTCAATCAATACCAATATACATACCTAAAATATTCTTCAAAAAATTAGATTCTGATATTATAAACTTCATATGGGATTATAAATCACATAGAATAAAAAAAAAACACTTGTGTAAATCTAAAGAATCAGGGGGACTGACACTCCCTAACTTATTGTATTATTATTGGGCAGTGAATATTAAAAATATGATCTACTGGTTGGACAGTTCTGCCCAACAGATAGATTGGATAAGAATGGAGAAAGAGGATTGTTCCCCTTATAATATAGGAGCGATCCTTCTTTCTCCGATAAAACTGAACAATGTAATATACAAGAAGAATCCAATTATTCATAGTATAATACGAATTTGGTAAACAAATAAAATTAACTTTAAAATTAAGAAAATTATCGCTTCTTTCTCCAATAGCTAATAATCCCTCATTCAAACCATCCATTATTGTTAAAACGTTTACTCATTGGGAAAGAATAGGAATTAAAATGATGGGAGATATGTATGAAATGGGAAAACTTTTATCATTCCAACAATTACAACTAAAATATAATTTGAAAAGTAATCAATATTTCAAATACCTTCAAATTCAAGATTATTTGAAAAAGTATATACAAGGATATCAAACTTTAACCCCAGATCTACTGGAGGAAGGAATGAATAGAAAGGCAGAATCAAGCAATTTAATATCTTACTTATATAATATAATTCTAAATATAGAAACACCAGCAACAGAAGCAATTAAAAGAGACTGGGAACAAGAGTTATTGATAAAAATTCCGAACGATAGATGGGATAAAAAATTATTATATGTAAACAAATGTTCAATGAATGTAAGACATAACCTAATTCAATTTAAAATTTTACATAGATTATATTATTCGAAAACAAGACTGAATAAAATATTTTCAAACGTTTCCCCCATCTGCGACAAATGTCTAACTCAAAATGCCACTATAGCACATTCCTTTGTCTCTTGTACAAAACTGTATTTTGGAATGAAATTTTTGGAATTTTTACAAAACTATTTAACACAAAATTGAACCCCAATACTGAATTGATTATCTTTGGATCAATGGAAGAGGGAAGTAAAAATTGAACTAAAAGTATGAAGTTGTACAAGAATGAGAATATGTATTTATGTATTAGGTACTTAAGTACCAGACTACTGTACTTACTTCTAACAAAAAAAAGTAAACTCATAAAATGCTGGATACATTCAGCAGGTGAGGCAGCAAAAAGAGAAACAAATTTAACATTTAGGTTGAAGGCCCTGTAATCAAACCTTTTCATTCTCTAAGCAGCAAAGAGAATTTCTACAAAACATTTTTAATATTTTGACAACCATCACTATTACCCAATATGCCAATAAAAACCAAGGAATGTAGCCCGAGTGTGTAATTTCTCATTGCTAATTAGCCTTTCAAAGTCCAAGTATCATTCTAATAGTTCTACTCTGCATTTCCTACAAGACCAATATATCTTTCCCAAGATGTGTTGCTCACTATTGAACTCTGGCTATGTAATGCTGTTGCAAGTCTTTGACCACTATTTCCATCTCCTGGGCCGAAAGATCTACCTTCTATTTGTTTTCTTTTAATGAGAGTTTGTGTATGTCTGAGACATTTTAGCAATCACAGCATTTAGATTATTAAGAATCATTGCACAATTGTTGACTCTGTTTTTGTTTCTATTTCGGATGAAAAAATAAAGAAACTGAAGAGGCAAAAAAAAAAAAAATGATGAATAACGTGAAATATAACATCAATCTGAACAAACTTTATAGGAACGACCCCAGGACAAAGGTGAGTAAGGTAAAACTTTAGTGCTATCGTGTACCGTTTTGGTGTAGTTCCAGGAGCTCAATCACATGCATGCACATGTCCAAACAAGATGAGACTTTTAGTAATACACTAAACCAACTGGGTCCCGTCGGGTCCCTATCACATGGGAGGCCTGGTCCCCCAACGCAACCCGTTTCCCCAAAACAATATTCGATCACTCAACCATAGTTGAGGTCTAGGCCCCCAACGTAACCCGTTCCCCAAGGAAATATTCCACCACTGACTCGTTTCCCCAAACACAACCTGTTCCCCCAACGCAATATTCAACCACTCACACATAGCCCCCAAATGTGCAAGGCCTGCTCATTTCGCCTTATTCACCCTCCCTCATTTTAAACTTAAAAAAAAATTTAAGTGTACTGTGACTTAAAAAAAAATGCATTTGCACCTGCTGGAGCTAGCAGGACTCGGTGTACTGGGATAGCAGCAATGTTGCGAGCGGGGCTACAATCCCATTGTGACGTCATAGCTGTAAGCACAGGGAAGACATTTTTCTCAAATTGGGGTTTTGTAAATCTAAAAATGTCAATAACTTGTGAAATATAACATCAATCTGAACTTGACACAAAACAATCACAGGACAATTGTGATTAAGGTGGTGCAGAAATGTTAGTGCTATCGTGTACCATTTTGCCAGAGAGAGAGAGAGAGAGAGAGAGAGAGAGAGAGAGAGAGAGAGAGAGAGAGAGAGAGAGAGAGAGAGAGAGAGAGAGAGAGAGAGAGAGAAAGAGAGAGAGAGAGAGAGAGAGAGAGAGAGAGAGAGAAGAGAGAGAAAGAGAGAAGAGAGAAAGAGAGAAAGAGAGAAAGAAAAGAGAGAAAGAGAGAAAGAAAGAAAGAAAGAAAGAAAGAAAGAAAGAAAGAAAGAAAGAAAGAAAGAAATAGAAAGATAGATAGATAGATAGATAGATAGATAGATAGATAGATAGATAGATAGATAGATAGATAGATAGATAAAAACAAGACGAGAGTTTTAGTAATATATAGATGTTTAGATTTGGACAGGTACATTGATAGAACAGGTTTATAGGGATATGGGTCAAACGTGGGCAGGTGGGACTAATGTAGATGGGACATGTTGGTCGGTGTGGGCAAGTTGGGCTGAAGGGCCTGTTTCCACACTGTACCACTCAATGACTCTAGGTAAAATCCTCATCATATTTAAAACTTGAGGAGCTGGTGCAGGAGCTGCCTGGTGGGATGAACTTGGTTCTTGGTCTAAAGCAATCGCTCAGAAGTCCTCAAGTAATGCCGTTGTGATAATGACCACATCATCTGGTTGTGACCAAACAAATAAAACCGCAGATGCTGGAATCTGAAACAAAAATAATACATACAGGAAGGTCTCAGCGAGTCAGGCAGCATGTGTGGAAAATGAAACCATTTAATATTTAAATTCAGGAACCCATCTTCAGATGGGTCTCATAAGTGATAGGAGCAGAATTAGGCCATTCAGCCCATCGTCTACTCCGCCATTCAATCATGGCTGATCTACAGTGTCTCTCCCTCCCAAGATCTAAGAAACATTAAGTGGTTCACTTTCCACAGAGGCTGCTTGCCTGGCTGAGTTCTTCCAGTATTTCTGGCTTTGCTGCATCTGTGACTTTGCTGCAATGAATAACTTCCGCATTGCAACAGTGACATTACTTCTCAAACACTTCACTGGGTCAGCGAGCCCAGGAGCTGTACAGCACAGAAACACACCCTTCATCCCACCTGCTTCATACCGACCAAGTTAGTATATTAGGCTAGTCCCCTTAGCCTGCGTTTGGCCCATATCCCTCTAAACCTTTCCTAACCTGCCCAAATGTCTTTTTGAAAGTTGTAATTGTATCTGCTTCCTCTGGCAGCTCATTTCAGATACAGACTGCCCTCTGAGCGCAAGGTCCCTCTTAAAGCTCTCCTGTCTCACCTTATATCCTCTGGTTTTAGAATCCTCTATCCCGGCATAAAGATTGTGAGCGTTCACTTTATCCATGCTTCAATAAAGTCACCTCTCAGCCTCTTACGCTCCAGAGAATAAAGTCCCAGCCTCTCCCTTTACCTCAGGCGCACAAGCCCAGGTAACACCAGGTACCACCCTGGTCAATCCCTTCAGCACCCTGTCCAATGCAACAACATCCTTCCTAAAGCTGGGCGCCCACAACTGCACACACTGTAGTATTTCCAGGTGTGGTCTCACCAACCACTTGTACATATGCATCATGATGTCCCAGCTTTTGTATTCCATACCCTCGGACCGCCCCAAAGTAAAGCACTATCTAAATGCAATAATGCTTCCATTATTCGGGAGAGAATGCTGCCATTCCTGAGCAAACTTTCTGCTTTGTGTTAGCTGCAAATAAGTTCAGCGGAATTGACAATGGACAATAGGTGCAGGAGTAGGCCATTCAGCCCATCGAGCCAGCACTGCCATTCAATATGATCATGGCTGATCATCCCCAATCAGTATCTAGCTCTCTCTTGAAAGTATCCAGAGAACTGACCTCCACCGCCCTCTGAGGCAGAGAATTCCACAGACTCACAACTCTCTGTGAGAAAAAGTGTTTCCTCGTCTCCGTTCTAAATGGCATACCCCTTATTCTTAAACTGTGGCCCCTGGTTCTGGACTCCCCCAACATCGGGAACATGTTTCCTGCCTCCAGCGTGTCCAAACCATTAATAATCTTATATGCTTCAATAAGATTGCCTCTCATCCTTCTAAACTCCAGAGTACACAAGCCCAGCCACTCCATTCTCTCAGCATATAACAGTCCCGGGAATTAACCTGGTGAACCTACGCTGCACTCCCTCAATAGCAAGAATAGTGCTCTGGTGGCAGTCGGTGTGAACAGTGCCAGAGTGTGGTTTGCTGGAGTGTACATAGCTGTTAATAATCTGCACCTGATCCGTTTTACTGTGTCCGACAGTGGTTTAGCAACAACAGTCCTTTCATTCCCCGCATATTTGGAATGTTCGGTGTAGGACTGGCAGTCTCCCCGGGTGATTTATCACCACGAACTGCCGGCAGAGGCTCGCTTACAAATATTATTGCTTCAGCACATTTAAAAATGGGATAAAAGTCAAGTTTCTTGTCCACAAATTAAGAATGTTATGGACTTCCATAGATAGAGTTACAGTATGGAAACAGGCCCTTCTGTCCGTCCAGTTCATCAATTCATAAGGTGGACAAATAGTCAATAGACAATAGGTGCAGGAGGAGGCCGTTCGGCCCTTCGAGCCAGCACCACCATTCAATGTGATCATGGCTGATCATCCACAATCAGTACCCTGTTCCTGCCTTCTCCCCATATCCCCTGACTCCCGTACTAATCAAGAATCTATCTATCTCTGCCTTAAGTCTGCAGCGACCACCTTTACACGTCATCTTTACATCTTTACACAATTTTACACTGATGCCATTTTCATTCTCCTCACCTCAAGTCTCATGTTGTTGAACAGGCCTGTACAATCCTAACCCAATCTCACCAATGGAACACTAATAATAATAATAATAATAATAATAATAATAATAATAATAATAATAATAATAATAAAAATAATAATAATATATTTTATTGTCATTACACATAAGTGCAACGAGATTTGGTTTGCAACTTCCATCCGATGTCATAAATAAAATTTAGGTTTAGATACCCTGAGAACAAGGTTTGTAAAAACGAACATTAGACCAGTAAAATCAACACAGACGAAAGTGCGAGGCCGGGGGAGACAGTCCATGGGGGTGGGGGTACTCAGCAGGGCCGGTTCAGAGCCGCTATAGGTCTGGGAATGTAGCTGTTCCTGAGTCTGGAGGTGCGGGCGTAGAAGGCCTTGTAACGTCTGCCAGAAGGGAGTAGTTCGAACAGCCCATTACAAGGGTGTGAGGAGTGTTTATGGATGCTGACGGACTTCCTGAGGCACCGTGTGTGGTAGATGCCCTCCAAGGCTGGTAGCGGTGTCCCAATAATCTTCTGGCACTACCACAGATTGTTTCCGTATTCTTCAGACCTTAGACTTTAGAGATACAGCCCTGAATCAGGCCCTTCGGCCCTCCGAGTCCGTGCCGACCAGCGATCCCTGCACACTAGCACTATCCTACACACACTAGGGATAATTTAGATTTTTTCTTACCGAAGCCAATTAACCTACAAACCTGAATGCCTTTGAAGTTTTGTAGGAACCCAGAGCACCCGCCGATAACCCACGTGGTCACGGGGAGAGCGTACAGACTGTGTACAGACAGCGCCCTGCGATCACACCCGGATCTCTGGCGCTGTGAGGCAGCAACTCTACCGCTGCACCACCCGGCAAGATGTTCATTGTACCTCGCTGTACAAGTTGTGACGAGCGTTCTAGCGCGCAGAGGAGGGAGGGAGGTATTTGAAAGGTTGGGGGATTGCGGGTGATGGGGAACTGGCACAGAGAGCGGCACGGTGGCGCAGCGGGTAGAGTTGCCGCCAGAGACCCGAGTTCAATCCCCACTACGGGTGCTGTCTGTACAGTCTCCCTGTGACCTGCGTGGGTTTTCTCCCACACTCCAAAGATGTACAGCTTTGCAGGTTATTTGGCTTGGTACCAAGTGTGGGATATTGTCAGTGTGCGGGGATCGCTGGTCGGTGCGAACTCAGTGGGATGAAGGGGCTGTTTCCGCGCTGTATCTCTAAACTAAACTAAACTAAAGTAGAGATGCCGTGGCCATGTTGAACGGTGGGGCAGGTTGGAGGGGCCGAGTGGCCTGCTCCTGTGTTTTTGTGCTCTTAAAAAAACATTGCTAAAACAAGTTGTCGTTCACACCAGATGTAATCAGCGATATGCAGGAAAATTGACTTTCCGCTCACTAATTATGAGAAGCAGCTGGGCTTGTACACTCTGGAGTTTAGAGGGATGAGAGGATATCTTATTGAAACATATAAGATTATTAAGGGTTTGGACACGTTGGAGGCAGGAAACATGTTCCCAATGTTGGGGGAGTCCAGAACCAGGGGCCACAGTTTAAGATTAAGGCGTAAGCCATTTAGAACGGAGATGAGGAAACACTTTTTCACACAGAGTCTGTGGAATTCTCTGCCTCGGATGGCGGTGGAGGCCGGTTCTCTGGATACTTTCAAGAGAGAGCTAGATAGGCTCTTAAAGATAGAGGAGTCAGGGTATATGGGGAGAAGGCAGGAACGGGGTACTGATTGGGGACGATCAGCCATGATCACATTGAATGGCGGTGCTAGCTCGAAGGGCCGAATGGCCTACTCCTGCACCTATTGTCTGTTGTCTAATTGTTAGCAATAGATGAATTAGATTTCATTGCATTGAGCTGTGATAAATATCAGCATATTATCGGCCCAATAAGAAAGTTGAAAAGTTAAATTAATCGTTACCCCACGGTTGGTTTTATCATCTACAATTGGTATTCAAAGTAACCTCAACTATTTTGCTTGATCTATCTTGCAGCTGGTGACAATTATTTCATTGTTACAGAAGGCATTTGTGCTTTTTCCAGGATGTAATTTTTCAAAATGGCAAAAGAAAATTAAATCATTTACAGATGAGCGAAACTCTGTGCCTGATCCACAGAGACTCAACTATCCTGCAACGTTAATCCACATAAATCTTCTCGAACATACTATCCAGCCACATCATCTCGCAGTATGTCCCTGGCGCAGTGCTGCATAATCATATGGGTTTGGTATAATCCACATCAGCTTGCAGCTTGATTTGGTTATTAATATTAAAAATGCTGGAACAATGGTGCAGTGTTTGCAGGAGAGTGTGAGTTCAGTCTGAAACTGTAAGATGGCTCAAGTGATCCACACCTGCGGTAATGCACCAGATATCTTCACAGCACTCAACAGAACCTTGTCATTGGCAACAGTCATCCTGGTCACCAGAATTCTCAGATCATAGATTGGCACGGTGGCGCAGCGGGTGGAGCTGCTGCCTCACAGCGCCAGGGACCCGGGCTCCATCCCGACTACGGGTGCCGTCTGTACGGAGTTTGTACGCTCTCCCCATGACCTGCGTGGGTTTTCTCCGGGTGCTCCGTTTGCTTCCACACTCTAACGCCGTGCAGGTTTGTAGGTTAATTGGCTCGGTGTAAATGTAAAATTGCGTGTATGACAGTGTTAGTGTGCGGGGATTGCTGGTCGGTGCGGACCCGGTGGGCCGAAGGGACTGAATCCGTGCTGTAAACTCAACTAAACTAAAGCACAAGAACAGGCCCTTAGGCTCATAATGTCTGCACCAAACACGATGCCAAGACCACGGCTTATCCCCTCGCACGTGATCCACGAGGAAGGCTGTAGGCCCAGATGGCATCTCGGGGCGAGTTCTTAAGTCTTGTGCTACGCAGCTAGCTCCGGTGCTCACTACAATATTCAACCTCTCCTTGGCCAAGTATGTGGTCCCTGCCTGTTTCAAAAAATCCATCATCGTAACGGTACCTAAATATGCCTCCCCAGCCTGTCTGAGTGAGTACCGTCCGGTGGCCCTCACCTCGGTAGTCATGAAATGCTTTGAGAGGCTGGTGAAGAAACACATCTGCGCCTTCCTCCCTCGCAACATGGACCCGCTACAATTTACATACCGTCCGAACAGATCCGCGGACGATGCGGTCTCCCAGGTTCTGCACACCGCTCTCTCTCACCTTGACAGCCAGAAGGGGGGCTACGTGAGGATGCTGTTCATAGACTTCAGTTCAGCCTTCAACACGATAGTCCCCACCAGACTGGCCGAGAAGCTACTGGATTTAGGGCTCAACACCCCCCTGTGTGCCTGGGTCCTGGACTTTCTCACCGTCAGGCCCCAGGTAGTCAATATGGGAGGGAATACATCGAACACCCTCACCCTGAGCACAGGATCCCCCCAGGGTTGTGTCCTCAGCCCCCTACTGCACTCCCTGTACACACATGACTGTGTGGCTAGGTTCAGCTCCAACTCTATAATCAGGTTTGCTGATGACACCGTGGTGGTGGGCCTGATCTCCGACAACGATGTGAAGGCCTAACGGGTGGAGGTGGCTGATCTGGCACTCTGGTGTCAGGACAACAGCCTCCTCTTGAATATCAAAAAATCTAAGGAGCTGATCGTGGACTTTAGGAGGGCACATCATCCGAGGACATACACACCACTGAGGATAAATGGGGATACTGTGGATCGGGTGAGATCAGCTGTTTTAAATACCTGGGAGTCCACATCTCAGAGGATCTGACATGGACATTACACGCTGCAGCACTGGTGAGTAAGGCAAGGCAGCGCCTTTACCACCTCAGGCAGCTGAGGAAATTCAGAGTGTCTCCGAGGATCCTCCAGTGCTTCTACTCAGCGGCTGTGGAAAGCATCTTATCCGGAAATATCACAATTTGGTTTGGGAACAGCTCTGCCCAGGACAAGAAGGCTCTGCAGAGAGTAGTGCGTTCGGCCGAACGCACTGTGGGAACTACACTCGCACCCCCCCCCCCCCCCCCCCCCCCCCCGCAGGAACTATACATCAGGAGGTGCAACTCCAGAGCCAATAAGATCATGGGGGACCCCTTCCACCCCAGCAACGGACTGTTCCAGCCGCTACGTTCAGGCAAACGCCTCCGTTGCCATGCTGTGAGAACGGAGAGGATGAGAAGGAATTTCTTCCCAGAGGCCATCAGGACTGTAAACTCTTATCTCACCAGGGACTAACTTTACTGGACCATAGAAACATAGAAACATAGAAATTAGGTGCAAGAGTAGGCCATTCGGCCCTTCGAGCCTGCACCGCCATTCAATATGATCATGGCTGATCATCCAACTCAGTATCCCGTACCTGCCTTCTCCCCATACCCCCTGATCCCTTTAGCCACAAGGGCCACATCTAACTCCCTCTTAAATATAGCATTCTACTGTTGTGTGATGTCTTTTTAAAATTGCCGTTTCTTCTTTTTTTTTCTTCTTTCTGTTCCCTCTCTAAAGCCTCCACATTGTTCCTGGGGACAAGCAGAACTGAACAATACTCCAAATGCTGCTGAACCAAGGACCCATTAAGCTGCATCATGACTTCCTGACTTTTATACTCAACTAGACTGTGGGACCTGTTGGGTCCCAGTCACCATGGGGGGGGGGGGGGGTGTGGGGGGTTGTGGGGTGGGAGGGGAGGCGTGTATGTGGGCGGGAGTGGTTTGCGAGGGAGGGGTGGGAGGAGGGATGTGGGGTGAGAAGGGTGGGTGTGTGGGTGGGGTGTGGGGGGGGTAGGGAGGATGTGAGGGGGGAGGGGGTGGTTTTGGGGGAGGGTATGTATGTGCGGGGGGTTGTGGGCAGCGGGGGCTTGTAGGCGGGGGGGGTTATGGGTGGGGGAGGGGTAGGGGGGAAGGGTGTGGGGGGAGGAGTGTTGGGGTTTGGGGGAGGGCTGTGGGGGCGGCAGCATTGTGGGGGGTGGTATGTGGGCGGGGGAGGGATGTGGGGGGGAAGGATGTGGGGGGGGAGTGGTGTGGGGGAGAGGGTTGTGGGGCAGGGAGGGAGGGAGCTCGGCGAAAATATGGGGGAAGAGCCATGGAGGAGTGTGGTATTACGTGGGGGAGGGGCAGGAGCCAGCGAGGGGGACCAGAGGGGAAGGGGTTGGGGTGCGATGGGGACTCACAGCAGGCGCTCGTCGCTGGCCACTTCGCTGGTCGTTCTCCTCCGTCAGGATCAGAGTCTCCGCTTTCCGTTTGGAGACATCGGCGCCATCTCCGACTCCGTGCCGGGCTGGGCTGAGCGGGGTTGGGCTGGGCCTCGTGGTGGTTGGGCTGGGCTGTGTCAGGCCGGGCTGGGTCGGGTCGGGCCGGGCTGTTTCTGGTCCCTCCGCCGGCCATCCACAGCCTCCCGCAGTTGTAGAAAAGACGCGATGGCGCAGCAAGGGGCAGACCGTCCCGCGGAGTGACAGTAGAAGGCACAAATCCACGCGGCGCTGAATGGCAGGAGAGGCAATCGATCTGTGCACGCGCGTTTTTTAAGATTTTTGGACCTCGATTGGAACAAAACTTGGTGCAATCGCAGCACAGGAGAATGGCGAGAGAGCTGGCAAAAAATCGTAGAGCTATCACGTACCATTTTTGTGCAAATAGAATGACTGCCAAATGAGAAGAACACAAGATCAGATAGATAGATAGATAGATAGATAGATAGATAGATGGGTTATTAGACAGGTGGGACTAATGTAGATGGGACATGTTGGCCGGCGTGGGCAAGTTGGGCTGAAGGGCCTGTTTCCACACTGTATCACTCTATGACTCTGGAAATCAATTGCTTAGCCGTTTCAAATGTTTCCATCTTGAAATGGGTATATTGTACAAAGGTATTCAAGTGGGTTAAATCAATTATGATACGACATCACCATCTTTTTTGGTTTAGTAAAGATGTTAGATACAAACTCAAGAGGTTCATGTGTCGTTTTTTCTATAACTCCCTTGGTGTATAACCTTAATATTTCCGCATGTCCTTCCACTTGTTCTTTGTGAGACAGTGCAAATTTCCGATCAGGTACATGTTGAGCTGGGGGAAGATGCCCATTTATGAATTCAATCTCACAACCCTGAATACATTGTAATATAAAAGTGTCAGAAGTTATAGAACCCCATGCATCCCAGAATGTATGCAATCTCCCTCCTACTTGTGAGGTTATACATGCAGCACTCCCTGATTCGTTGTGTTGCTGGGATTGGGTTGGAACATCTTCCCCTTGTCGCCTCCCATGGTAGGAAAAGGGAGATACCAGTCATTGAAAGTAGGCCAGGTACAACAGGCAGTGAAAAAAGCTAGCTTTTACAGGAGCAGGGAGGATGGCCTTTCACCAGACTGATTCCTGGGATGTCAGGACTGTCGATTGGATGACTCGGTTTATACTCTCGATTAAGAGGGGATCTTATAGAAACTTACAAAATTCTTAAGGGGTTGTAAATGCAGGAAGATTGGATGTTTCCAGGACAAGGGGGTAAGGAAAGGGGGAAATCCTTTAAACCGAGATGAGAAAGATCACACAGAGAGTGGTTCTCACTCTCTGCCACAGAGGGTAGTTGTTCATTGGCTATATTTAAGAGTGAGGTGTGGATGTGGCCCCTGTCCTAAAATGAAGATGCTCATATTTGGCGGTGCAGGCTGAGGGCTATGGCCTACTCCTGCACCTAATTTCTATGCTATGTTTCTATGACCTTAGGGTTGGTTCTAGTTGCCCTGTTGGATTGAACCCGAGGCCTGTTTGAAGTTACATAAGGATGCTGTCTGATACGCCAGTGGTCTGTTCGAGGATGGTGGTTTCATCAACCCGACGCTTTCGCCTCCTCGTCCAGGTCTTTTACCTGTTTTGGCAGGTTTTCACCGAACAGCTGTCTCGGTGGTGGCGTAACATTGGCTTTGCACAAACCCGCAAATTTAGGGTTTAGTGTTGGGCGGAGGGAGCTCTTGCGAAAGCAGTTGATTTCATATTGTGTATTGCACAGCAGCGCTAGTGCGTCCTGCTGCTTCTCCGCCATGTCCGTCCCGTCTATGGACCTGGCAAAGGCGGTAATGCCTGAGGTCAATGATTTCAGGATTTTCTGTATTTTTAATATCTGGGCCCTGATCCCAGGACTGATGTTACCCCAGATGGGTGTGTTGACGGTGGGGACATTGAGCGACACACAATTACCCGGAGCTTTGTACTTGTTTGTAGTCTCCGTGAGCACCTGTTCCTGCAGCTGGTGTGTGGTTGAGTAATTGATGCTGGCCACTAGCCTGGGCTGAAGAGGTTGCCCTGATTGTGCTGGTTGGGCGAACTTCGATACTACTTCCAGTAGTTCCTCTTCAGGCATCTCTTGCAACACAGGTTCCTGCACCAACCCCTCTTCAAAGTCAGCTACTGCCTGACTTCTGGCACTCCCTATTGATGAGGGAGAGATGTTTGGCAGTTCTGCTGTGTGTCTTCTGGATCCTATAGACACACGCACTTGATGGAGAAGGTCCCGTTCGAGCAGCCGCTCGACAATTCGCTCCATACGAGCCACACGACCGTCCCCGCTATCTGCGGCAAGTCGACTTCCCCAAGTTCTGATGAACAATTGGGGCTTCTACCATCGGTCCGCACCTCGACGAGGTGATGTCTAAGGAACCTAGGTAGGTAGTCGGTGCCTGTTGCTCCTACGGGGCTACACGACTCCCGACGCGGATTTGCCGCTTGTCCGCTGTCTTCCGGACTGAAGCGGTGGAGTATCGGTGCCAGCCGCTCCTGCGGGGCTACTCAACCTCCTGTTGGTGTATCCGCCTGTCTGGTGCGACTGTGGCGGTGATGAGTCGGTGCCAGCCGCTCCCGCGGGGCTACACAACTTATGTCATCTACCTCCGGTCCACGATCGGGTGGACTGACACGGTGGTGAGTCGGTGCCGGCCGCTCCCGCGGGGCTACGCGACCTCTGTGTTGTTTTCCCACCGGTCCGCGCTCTGGCAGACTGAAGCGGTGGTGTGTCGGTGCCGGCCGTTGAAACAGGCACTGATTTCCGCACCTTTTTACCGCTGGCCCGGTGCTGTTCGGGTTGAAGCAGTAGGGAGTCTGGGTCTTGCCTCCCCTGCTCCCGCGCGGTCCTCCTGCTAGTGTGCAGCTCCCTGGCCTGCTGTGGTGGAGAGTCGGGTCCTGCCGACTGAGCGGGGCTCCCCGACCTCCGCGCTCTTTTCCCGGCCCGTGGTACGGGTGCTGCCGGTGTAGCGGACAGCTCCGGGGATATCGGCCACTGACTTCTATCCGAAGTCCCGCGGTCCTTGGAGCCATGCTTGGATGCAGCCTTCGTTTTAGTCCTCCGTTCCATTGTCTCTGTAAGTGAACAAACAAGTACAGGAACTAACCAACTCAAGGTTAGTAAAAACTTACCTGAGGGCCTTTTTGAAGCTGCCGGCAGAGGAGCGCACTCCCCCCCCATCTGTCGACTGCAAATGCGAGCGACGATATGTCGCGCATGCGTGCTGGCGGGGTCTTCACAAAGTCACTCATGTGACTCCGAAGTAAAATGAGTGTGAATGGGTTATCGATGGTCGGCGTGGGTTTTCTCCGGGTGCTCCGGCTTCCGCCCACATTTCAAAGACATGCAGGTTTCCAGATGAATTAAGTTCTGTAAATTCTCCTTAGCGTGAGTAGGATAGTTCATACGTGTTAGCAGCAGAATGAGGCCAGGATGGCGGGACTGTCATATGCTGAGAGAATGGAGCGGCTGGGCTTGTATACTCTGGAATTTAGAAGGATGAGAGGATATCTTATTGAAACATATAAGATTGTTAAGGGTTTGGACATGCTAGAGGCAGGAAACATGTTCCCGATGTTGGGGGAGTCCAGAACCAGGGGCCACAGTTTAAGAATAAGGGGAAAGCCATTTAGAACGGAGATGAGGAAACACTTTTTCTCACAGAGAGTGGTGAGTCTGTGGGATTCTCTGCCTCAGAGGGCGGTGGAGGCCGGTTTTCTGGATACTTTCAAGACAGAGCTAGATAGGGCTCTTAAAAATAGTGGAGTCAGGGAATATGGGGAGAAGGCAGGAATGGGGTACTGATTGTGGATGATCAGCCGTGATCACAGTGAATGGCGGTGCTGGCTCGAAGGGCCGAATGGCCTCCTCCTGCACCTATTGTCCATTGTCCGTTGTCTATTCTGCCCGTCTACTCTGCCATTCATACATAGTTGATCTATCTTCCCCCCTCTTAACCCTAATAGAACGAATGTACGGTGATCGCTGGTCAGCACGGACTCAGTGGGCCAAAGGGCCTGTTTCCATACTGGAAATCCAACCAAAACTAACCTAAATAGCTTGCAGTGAAAAAAGTTTGGGAATGGGAATGTTGTGAGAGCCAACGTAGACTCAATATGCCTCCTTCTCTGTTGTGGGAAATTTGACGATTAACCCGATCCTTAATGTTCCTGTTAAGTTGCAGCTACAGACTCAACATGCCAGAGCAATGTGAAAAATGACAAGGATACAGTATCCCCGTTGGGGGCAAGGTTTGCCGGCTCCATTACATTTCTGCATAATTCATTTAACATGCTCACAAATGTGAAACCTTCCATGAACTCAAACAATCGGATGAGACAAGAGAACAGTACATTTCTTTCTTGTGGTCGAGAGGATTAAAGCACAGTCACTTTCACTCGTATTCCCCGTTAAGTAACAAAACATTTAGTGGAGACACAAGGAACTGCAGATGCAGGAATCTTGAGTAAAGCTCAGAGTGCTGGAGTAACTCAGCGGGTCAGGCAGCATCCGTCACCTATCCATATCCGTCACCTGTCTTTAAGAGCCCTATGTAGCTCTCTCTTGAAAGTATACAGAGAACTGGCCTTCGCCGCCCTCTGAGGCAGAGAATTCTGCAGACTCAATATCTGGGTGAAAAAGTGTTTCCTCGTCTCCGTTCTAAATGGCTTACCCCTTATTCTTAAACTGTGGCCGCTGGTTCTGAACTCCCCCAACATCGGGAACATGTTTCCTGCCTCTAGCGAGTCCAAAAAACACTTAATAATCTTATATGTTTCAGTAAGATGCCCTCTCATCCTTCTAAACTCCAGAGTGTACAAGCCCAGCCGCTCCATTCTCTCAGCGTATGACAGTCCCTACTACAGGAGTCGCTGCCTCAAGAAGGCAGCCAGCATCATCAGAGACCCACACCACCCTGGCCGCGCTCTCATCTCGCTGCCACCATGGGGGAGAAGGTACAGGAGCCTGAAAACCGTGACCTCGGGTTCAGGAGCAGCTTCATCCCAATAACAAATCTGGCTCCTGAAACTGTGCACAAACCTAATGACAAACTTACCTCAGCATGAACTACCATGAACTTGGTTTATACTGCAGCATGTACTGTGTTTTGAACTATCATGATCTAATTACCCAGTATGACTGATAATTTTTTATATTATTGATAATTGCATTTTTATTTGTTGGGTTATTGCTGTAATATCCCTATAGTTCATGTAATAACTATATTATTACATAGTTACGGGGCGCCGTCCCGTACGGGTATGGCTGCCCAGCCTGCAGCTCTCCGTTTTTCACTTATTTTTTTTATTTTTAGTTAGTTGAGTTTTTGTTTTTCGGAGCTCTAGACTTTTTTATGTGGGGGGTGGAGGGGGGGGGGAAGGGGGAACCTACTTTTCCTGGTCCCTACCTGGTCGGAGAGGCAGCTTTTCTCCGGGCAGCATCTTCGACCCGTCCTCGCGGCCTACCAGCGGGCCTGGAGCGGCGTTTCCCGAGGGGACCGCCCAGAACCGTGAATCGTGGAGCGGAGCGGGCGATGCCTTGCCCGGGTCACCACGCTGGAACTCCGGTGAGCTGGGACCGCTTGAACATCGCGGAGCTGCGGGACTGTGGAGCGGCCAGCAGCGCTGAACTTTACACCGGGAGCCTGGGATCTCTCGGCGAGATCGCCAGTGGTGGAGCTCCATCCGGCGCGGCCTGTTGGCGTCGGTAGCTGCGGTCTCGAGTAAGGAAGCGGCTGCTCCGAGTATCCCAGCCGACGCCGCGGCAACATCATCCGGCGAGAACGGCCTGGAACATCGGGCCCCGTAGCGCCGACTGCGGAGGCCTCAATGGGCCCGACTATGGGTGGACATGGGGATGGGACTGGACTTGGTGCCTCCCCCCACAGTGGGAACCATTGTGGGGGGATGTTTCTATGTTTATTGTTTAATTAGTGTGGTGTCTCATCTTTATCTGTGTGCTGCATGGCAAGACAAATTTCACTGCACCAACTGGTGTATGTGACAATAAATGTACTTTGTCTTTCCTTTGCCGTTGTCTAATAGGAGTAGAATTAGGCCATTCGGCCCATCAATCATGGCTGATCTATCTCTCCCTCCTAACCCCATTCTCCTGCCTTCACCCCATAACCTCTGGCACCCGCACTAATCAACAATCAATCTATCTCTGCCTTGAATATATCCACTGACTTGTGGCCTCCACAGCCTTCTGTGGCAAAGAATTCCAGATTCACCACCCTCTGAAGAAATCTATCCTCATCTCCTTCCTAAAGGAACGTCCTTTAATTCTGAGGCTGTGCCCTCTGGTCCTCGACTCTCCCACTAGTGGAAACATCCTCTTCACATCCACTCTATCCAGGCCTTTCACTATTCAAGAATGAAGAGGGTTTTATTGTCACGTGTCCCAGATAGAACAATGACATTCTTACTTGCAGCAGCACAACACAATATGTAAACATCGTGCACTGTAAACAATATAATAAACAAGAAACAAGTTCAGTGTGTATATATATACAGTACATATAAAAGCTCTGCTTTTCTGAATTTCTGATTGTGGGTGCATTGGGGCACAGCGGTAGAGTTGCGGATTTGATCCTGACTACGGGCGCTGTCTGTACGGAGTATGTACGTTCTCCCCATGACCTGTGTGGGCTTTCTCTGGGAGCTCCGGTTTCCTCCCACACTCCAAAGTCCTACAAGTTTATAGGCTAATCTGTTTTGGTATAACAGTGAATAATCCCTAGTGCGTGTGGGGTAGTGTTAGTGTGCGGGGATCGCTGGTCGGCACGGACTCGGTGGGCCGAAGGGCCGGTTTCCGCGCTGTTTCTCTAAACTAATCTAAACTATCAAAACGATTTGGAGGGGGAGGGTGGGTGGGGAATGGTGAACAATGAGGGTGAAGATGCTCGGGTTATGTTCAAAGTTACAGCCAGTTATATAAAAGAGAGGCAATCTAATGGTAATTTCACACCAAAGACCTTTTGGATGGCAATCTGATAGTCCGCCAAGGTAAGTTTCAGTGTGAAGGGCTGCAGGGTATCACAGCATTCAAAAGATTCAGCACATCTGGTTCATATATGGTGATGCCAATGATTTACAAAGAGCTTTAAAGTAGCAATGCTATTTGATCTGATTGCTGGTGTGTTTTTCAAGTCTAAGTGTAGCAGCGAGGCTTTGTTGGATTGTCAGCACTGCAGTCTTTCAAAGGAGACACTAACAGTTCAGGCCTCACGTAGTGTTCAGGTAACCGATCCCATGCAGGAAGAGCAGGAGGTTGCTGAGGTTAGCAAAGGCCAACATTACTCCCTCAAATGACGTTGGTAACGGCAGACTGCTGGGTGGCACAGTGACTCAGTGCTAGAGTGGCTGCTACACAGTGTCAGAGATCTGGGTTCCTATAGACAATAGGTACAGGAGGAGGCCACTCGGCCCTTCGAACCTGCACCGCCATTCAATGGCTGATAATCCCCAATCAGTACCCCGTTCCTGCCTTCCCCCCGTATCACCTGACTCCGCTATCTTTAAGAGCCCTATCTAGCTCTCTCTTGAAAGTATCCAGAGAACCTGCCACCACCGCCCTCTGAGGCAGGGAAGTCCACAGACTCACAACTCTCTGTGTGAAAAAGTGTTTCCTAATCTCCGTTCTAAATGGCTTACTCCTTATTCTTAAACTGTGGCCCCTGGTTCTGGACTCCCCCAACATCAGGAACATGTTTCCTGCCTCTAGCATGTCAAACCCTTAATAATCTTATAAGTTTCAATAAGATCCCCTTACAACCTTCGAAACTCCAGAGTTTACAAGCCCAGCCGCTCCATTCTCTCAGCATATGGCAGTCCCGCCATCCCAGGAATTATCCTTGTAAACCTACACTCCACTCCCTCAATAGTAAGAATGTCCTTCCTCAAATTAGGGGACCAAAACTGCCCAGACTATTGTACGGAGTTTGTATGTTTTCCCTGTGACCCATGATCTTCGGTTTCCCTCTCGCACTCCAAAGACATACAGGTGTGTAGGTTAATTGGCTTGGTGTAAACGTAAATTGTCCCCAGTGTGTGTAGGAGAGTGTTAGTGTGCGGGGATCGCTGGTCGGCACGGACCTGTTTCCACGCCTTATCTCTAAACTAAACTCCACTAAAGTGGAAGATAGACACTAAATGCACAAATGAGAAGGAATGGGTGACATTTTGGGTCGAGCCCCTTCTTCAGACTTGGCCTGAAATGCCACCCATTCCTTCTCTCCAGTTTAAAACAGCATCTGTGTCGACCTTTGGTTAAAACAGTTCCTTCCTAAAATAAAGTGGGACTTTGCTTTGTGTGTATTTGCTGCTCAGTTTGCACGCAAAACAGCAGTGATAACAATCTGTTGGTTGTAAAGTGGTCTGGGACGTGCTGAGGATGAGATAGAGTGCTATATATAAATACCAGGTCTTTCTTTCATCTACTGGAAACTTAGTGCTCAGTAAACCATGCAATCACCACTGTGCTTTAACAAGCTCCTTGCAATAACCAATAAGAGTAAAAGTCCTCTTTAGGTAGCCCGATCACTTGTACCAATTTCTGTATAAAATAGAAACCCCAACCGCCTGTTATGTGTTAATCACAATGACTACAGGATACGGGTGTCAGGGGTTAAGGGGAGCAGGCAGGAGAATGGGGTTAAGGGGGAAAGATATATCAGCCATGATTGAATGGCGGAGTAGATTCAATGGGCCAAATGGTCTAATTCTGCTCCTATCACTTATGAACTGCAGATGCTGGGTTAACGACACAAATTGTCGAGTAACTCAGCGGGTCAGGCAGCATCTGTGGAGAACATGGATAGGTGACGTTTTGGGTTGAGACCCTTCTTAACATAGAAACATAGAAAATAAGTGCAGGAGGAGGCCATTCGACCCTTCGAGCCTGCACCGGCATTCAATATGATCATGGCTGATCGTCCGCTATCAATAACCCGTGCCTGCCTTCTCCCCATATCCCTTGACTCCACTAGCCCCTAGAGCTCTATCCAACTCTCTCTTAAATCCATCCAGTGATTTGGCCTCCACTGCCCTCTGTGGCAGGGAATTCCATAAATTCACAACTCTCTGGGTAAAAAAGATTTTCTCAGCTCAGTCTTAAATGACCTCCCCTTTATTCTAAGACTGTGGCCCCTGGTTCTGGACTAGCCCAACATTGGGAACATTTTTCCTGCATCTAGCTTGTCCAGTCCTTTTATAATTTTATATATTTCTATAAGATATCCCCTCATCCTTCTAAACTCCAGTGAATACAAGCCTAGTCTTTTCAATCTTTCCTCATATGACAGTCCCGCCATCCCAGGGATCAATCTCGTGAACCTACACTGCACTGCCTCAATCACAAGGATGTCCTTCCTCAAATTAGGAGACCAAAACTGTACACAATACTCCAGATATGGTCTCACCAGAGCCCTATACAACTGCAGAAGAACCTCTTTACTCCTGTATTGAAATCCTCTTGTTATGAAGGCCAACATTCCATTTGCTTTCTTCACTGCCTGCTGTACCTGCACGCCAACTTTCAGTGACCGGTGTACAAGGACACCCAGGTCTCGCTGTACCTCCCCCTTATCTAACCTAACCCCATTGAGACAATAATCTGCCCCCTTGTTTTTGCCGCCAAAGTGGATAACCTCACATTTATCTATATTATACTGCATCTGCCACGCATCTGCCCACTCACTCAACCCGTCCAGGTCCCCCTGCAATCTCCTAACATCCTCTTCACAGTTCACACTGCCACCCAGCTTTGTGTCATCTGCAAACTTGCTAGTGTTGCTCCTAATTCCCTCTTCCAAATCATTTATATATATGGTAAACAATTGCGGCCCCAATATCGAGCCTTGCGGCACTCCACTCGCCACTGCCTGCCATTCTGAAAAGGACCCGTTCACTCCTACTCTTTGCTTCCGGTCTGCCAACCAATTTTCTATCCATGTCAACACCCTACCCCCAATACCATGTGCTCTAATTTTAGTCACCAGTCTCCCGTGCGGGACCTTATCAAAGGCTTTCTGAAAGTCTAGATACACTACATCCACTGGCACCCCTTCATCCATTTTACTTGTCACATCCTCAAAAAATTCCAGAAGATTAGTCAAGCATTCTTCAGACTGGTTGGGGGACCGACTTTGCTGGGTGCAAGTTCCATAGTCTTTGCCTGACCAGTTATTAACCTTGTGTGCTCATCTGTAAGCTTACAGGTTAAAAATTAATTTGCTAATTTGGTTTGGAATTAAAAGTTAACTGCAATTACAAAACGTGTAGATTATCAACCAAATTAAATAATAACGTGAATAGGTCGAACATTATCAAATTATTTCCTGCAACTTTGATTGCTCTAAGTCTTGGTTTCAGTTAGTTCCAGAACAATTAGCAAGGAAATAAAACTCTCCAAACATAGAATATAGAACAGTTCAGTGTAGGAAGGAACTGCAAATGCTGGTTGAAACTGAAGATAGACACAGAGTGCTGGAGTAACTCAGCGGGTCAGGCAGCATCTGTGGGGAACATGGATAGGTGTCAGGCAGCATCTGTGCAGAACATGGATAGGTGACGTTTCACAGAGTGCTGGAGTAACTCAGCGGGTCAGGCAGCATCTGTGGAGAACATGGATAGGTGACGTTTCACAGAGTGCTGGAGTAACTCAGCGGGTCAGGCAGCATCTGTGGAGAACATGGATAGGTGACGTTTCACGTCAATACCATTCTTCAGACTGAGAGTCAGGGGAGAGGGAAATGAGAGATATAGATGGTGATGTAAAGAGATATAGATCAAATGAATGCAAAAAAGTAACAATGATGAAGGAAACAGGCCATTGTGGGTGTGGGCCGGGTGAAAACGAGTTACAATGAGACTCAACGAGACGACTTTGAAGCTGGTACGACTCGGGTGGGGGATGCGAGGGTAACCTGATGTTAGAGAAATGAATACATTCATACTGCCGGGTGGGAGCTGCCCATGTGAAATATGAGGTGCTGTTCCTCTAATTTGCGCTGGGCCTCACTCTGACAGTGGAGGAGGCCCAGGACAGAAAGGCCAGTGTGGGAATGGGAGGGGGAGTTAAAGTGCTTGTCAACTGGGAGATCAGGTAGGCTCAGATGGACTGAGAACAGGACAGGGCAGAAATAGACCCTTCAGTTCACATGTCTGCGCCCGCAATGATGCCAAGTTAAACTGGTTCCATCTCCCTGTACATGGTGCTGTACGTAACTGCTTCTACCACCTCGAGCAGTGTGATGCTGGCAGCTAAAGCTTTCTGTGCATAATGACTTCCTCTTAGTCATTTCTTTCCCTTTCTGACCTTAAAGTGATGCCCTCTAGTGTTTGATATTTCTACCCTTGGAAAAATACTCTATCTGTTCCAATTCTACACGGCCATCGTAGAGTCTGTCCTCACCTTCCCCATCATGATCTGGTTTGGCTCAGCCACCAAGCACGACACCCAGAGGCTGCAGCGAATCGTCCGATCAGCAGAGAAGATTATTGGCTGCAACCTTCCCTCCATTGATGAACTGTACACTGCAAGGGCCAGGAAGCGAGCGGGCAAGATCATCTCTGACCCCTCTCACCCTGGCCACAAACTCTTTGAATCACTTCCCTCTGGAAGGCGACTCCGGACTGTCAAAGCTGCCACAGCCAGACATAAAAACAGCTTTTTTCCACGAGTAGTAGCTCTGATCAACAACCAAAAATCTGTAGCCTCCTTTACTATGTTTCATAAAACATTTCTATGTCTCTATGTTTTGCTCTGCTATTTTATTTAATTCACATGTTTAATCAATAATGTTTTATTATTAATGTTTAATATTTTATGAGTCATTCATAACTGTCACTGTATGTCATGTTGTCACTTGCGGGCGGAGCACCAAGGCAAATTCCTTGTATGTGAATACTTGGCCAATAAACTTATTTATTTATTCATTCATTCATTCATTCACCTATGCCTCTCCTAATTTTATGGACTTCTCTCAGCTCTCCCATCTATCTCCGACACACCAAAGTTGTTAATTATCTGAAAATCACTCATCTGAAAATCAGAAAAGGAACTACAGAAACTGAAAAACAAGAAAAAATCATGAAAGTATTCAAAAGATCTTGATCAAAAGATCATGGGGTGGCACGGTGGCGCAGCGGGTGGAGCTGCTGCCTCGCAGCGCCAGAGACCCGGGCTCCACCCTGACTACCGGCGCTGTCTGTGTGTAGTTGCCACGTTCTCCCTGTGACCTGCGTGGGTTTTCTCCAGGTGCTCCAGTTTCTTCCCACACTCCAAAGGCGTGCGGGCTTGTAGGTTAATTGGCTTCAGTAAAATTGTACGTTGTCCCTAGTTAGTGTAGGATAGTGGGTACACAAAACGCTGGAGAAACTCAGCGGGTGCAGCAGCGTCTAAGGAGTGAAGGAGATAGGCGACGTTTCGGGTCGAGACCCTTCTTCTTAGTGTGCAGGGAGCGCTGGTCAACACGGACTAGGTGGACCGAAGGGCCTGTTTCTGTGCTGTATGTCTAAAATAAATCTAAACTAAAATCAGTAAGAAGGAACTGCAGATGCTGGTTTGAATTGAAGGTAGACACAAAATGCTGGAGTAACTCATCGGGACAGGCAGCATCTCTGGAGAGAAGGAATGGGGGACGTTTCGGGTCGAGGCCCTTCATCTCTGTAGGATATGGGTGAGTGACGTTTGGGGTAGAGGCACGGTGGCACAGCGGGTAGAGCTGCTGCCTCACAGCGCCGGAGACCCGGGTTCGATCCTGACTACAGGCGCTGCCTGTACAGTTTGTACATTCTCCCCGTGACCTGCGTGGGCTTTCTCAGAGATTTCCGGTTTCCTCCCACACTCCAAAGATGTGTGGGTTTGTAGGTTAATTGGCTTGGTAAATGTAAACATTGTCCCTAATGTGTGCAGGATAGTGTTAATATGCGGGGATCGCTTGTCAGCGCGGACCCACTGGGCCTGTTTCCTCCCTGTATCTCTAATCTAAACAAAAGTAAAATCTTCTCCGGTCAGCATTCTGTATTAACAAGGTTATCTTGTTATTCTGAGTTCAATAATAAGTTCTTCCCATGAACCATCAGAATCTTGTACCACACTGCACATCACTAGCCACGATCGTACCTCAGTACCAACTTGCAAAGGCTTGTACTATCTGATTACATAGTGATGGCGGTCACAGTGGCGCAGCGGTAGAGTTGCTGCCTTACAACATAATGCAGCCCCCGAGACCCGGGTTCCATCCCGACTGCGGGTGGTGTCTGTATGGAGTTCGTACTTCGCACTGTGATTGCGTGGGTTCTTTCCGAGATCTTCGGTTTCCTCCCACACTCCAAAGACGTAAAGATCTGTAGGTTAATTGGCTTGATAAAAATGTTAAATTGTCCAAGTTGGCGATATGCAGAGTACTTCCCCGCCAACTGCAAAATTCAGAAGGTTCAGAAGGTATAACAGATCATTTATTGATTATTGTGTGCATAATTATTGTTTACTGTGTTCGGTTCAGTTTAGTTTAGAGATACAATGCAGAAACAGGCCTGTTAGCCCACCGAGACCCACAGGCCCGTTGACCCACCGAGACCCACAGGCCCGTTGACCCACCGAGACCCACAGGCCCGTTGACCCACCGAGACCCACAGGCCCGTTGACCCACCGAGACCCACAGGCCCGTTGACCCACCGAGACCCACAGGCCCGTTGACCCACCGAGACCCACAGGCCCGTTGACCCACAGAGACCCACAGGCCCGTTGGCCCACCGAGACCCACAGGCCCGTTGGCCCACCGAGTCTCCGCCGACCAGCGATCACCCCGCACACTAACACTATCTTGTACACTTGGGACTCTTTTACCAAACCGATTAGTGCACGTCTTTGGAAACCGGAGCACCGGGTGAAAACCCACGCAGGTCACAGGGAGAACGTGCAAACTCCGTACAGACAGCACCCGTAGTCAGGATGGAACCCGGGCCTCTGGCGCTGTGAGGCAGCAGCTCTACCCGCTGCTCCACCGTGCTGCCTGTGCCACCGTGTTATGTCATAAGGGATGGGAGTAGAATTAGGCCATTTGGCCCATCAAGTCTGCTCTGCCATTCAATCATGGCTGATCTATCTCTCCCTTCTAATCCCATTCTCCCCATAACATCTGATACCGGTACTAATCAAGTGTTAATGGGCTCGTATAATCTAAATGGTATAAATGTAAAAATTGTCCAAGTGTAGGATAGTGTTAGTGTGCGGGGATCGCTGGTCGGTGCGGGCTCGGTCGGCCGAAGAGGCCTGTTTCTGCGCTGTATCTCCAAACTAAACTAAACTAAATGCTTCTTGATACCTGAATATATTATCATTGGTATAACCAACATGGATATGCTCAGATTGAATATCTATTCAAAGAGATGAAATTACCCAAGAACATTGTAAATCCATTGAATATAGGAATGCGGTCATTATAGTCTGTCTATGGCTTATGAAAATAGAGGCTGCAATTCAAGTTGATGATAAAGACTGGGTATCCAAAATCAAAATAACTTTAAAACAAACATGGCAACCTTTGTCTGGGGAAAATAGCAGCAGCAGCTGAAACAGCAGCTCCTCAACTGGCCACATTTGGAATATTGTGAGCAATTTTAGGCCCCATATCTGAGGAAGGGTGTGCTGGCTCTGGAGAGGGTACAGAGGAGGTTTACAAGAATGATCCCAAGAATTCACAAGGATACAAGAATTTACAAGAATTTACAAAGGCAGCATGGATTTACGAAAGGTAAATCATGTCTGACGAATCTTATAGGATTTTTCGAGGATGTAACTAGTAGAGTGGATAAGGGAGAACCAGTGGATGTGTTATATCTGGACTTTCAGAAGGCTTTCGATAAGGTCCCACATAAGAGATTAGCATACAAACTTAAAGCACACGGTATTGGGGGTTCAGTATTGATGTGGATAGAGAACTGGCTGGCAGACAGGAAGCAAAGAGTCCTTTTCAGAATGGCAGGCAGTGACTAATGGGGTACCGCAAGGCTCAGTGCTGGGACCCCAGCTATTTACAATCTATATCAATGATCTGTATGAGGGAATTGAATGCAACATCTCCAAGTTTGCGGATGACACGAAGCTGGGGGGCAGTGTTAGCTGTGAGGAGGATGCTAGGAGGCTGCAAGGTGACTTGGATAAGCTGGGTGAGTGGGCAAATGCATGGCAGATGCAGTATAATGTGGATAAATGTGAGGTTATCCACTTTTGGTGGCAAAAACAGGAAAGTAGACTATTATCTGAATGGTGGCCAATTAGGAAAAGGGGAGATGCAACGAGACCTGGGTGTCATGGTACACCAGTCATTGAAAGTAGGAATGCAGGTGCAGCAGGCTGTGAAGAAAGCGAATGGTATGTTAGCATTCATAGCAAAAGGATTTGAGTATAGAAGCAGGAAGGTTCTACTGCAGTTGTACAGGGTCTTGGTGAGGCCACACCCGGAGTATTGCGTACAGTTTTGGTCTCCAAATCTGAGGAAAGACATTCTTGCCATAGAGGGAGTACAGAGAAGGTTCACCAGACCGATTTCTGGGATGACATGACTTTCATATGAAGAAAGACTGGATAGACTCGGCTTGTACTCACTAGAATTTAGAAGATTGAGGGGGGATCTTATAGAAACGTACAAAATTCTTAAGGGACAGGTTAGATGCAGGAAGATTGTTCCCGATGTTGGGGAAGTCACAGTTTAAGGATAAGGGGGAAATCTTTTAGGACCGAGATGAGAAAAACATTTTTCACACAGAGAGTGGTGAATCTCTGGAATTCTCTGCCACAGAAGGTAGTTGAGGCCAGTTCATTGGCTATATTTAAGAGAGAGTTAGATGTGGCCCTTGTGGCTAAAGGGATCAGGGGGTATGGAGAGAAGGCAGTTACAGGATACTGTGTTGGATGAACAGCCATGATCATATTGAATGGCGGTGTAGGCTCGAAGGGCCGAATGGCCTACTCCTGCACCTATTTTCTATGTTTCTTTGAATGAGTGGGCTAACATATGATGAGCGTTTGTCGGCACTGGGCCTGTACTCGCTGGAGTTTAGAAGGATGAGGGGGGAACCTCATTGATACTTAGCGAATAGTGAAAGGCCCGGATAGAGTGGATGTGGAGAGGATGTTTCCACTAGTGGGAGAGTCTAGGACCAGAGGGCACTGCCTCAGAATTAAGGGACTTTTCTTTAGGAAGGAGATGAGGAGGAATTTCTTTAGTCAGAGGGTGGTGAATCTGTGGAATTCTTTGCCACAGACGGCCGTGGACGCCGAGGCAGTGGATATTTTTAAGGCAGAGATAGACAGATTCTTGAATAGTGCGGGTGCCAGGGGTTATGGGGAGAAGGCAGGAGAATGGGGTTGGGAGGGAGAGATAGATCAGCCATGATTGAATGGCGGAGTAGACTTGATGGGCCGAATGGCCTAATTCTACTCCTATCTCTTATGATCCTGTAAATGGTGTGTTACCTCCCTGATGCCAGGGACAAGGATGTGTGTGAGTGACCACAGGGGGATTATAATAGCCATGATGAGAGGGGAAGGAAAGCAGCCAGAAGTCATGGTCAATGACATCGGTGGGAAGGGAGATAGAGTCATCCAGCGTGGAAACAGGCCCTTTGGCCCAACTTCTCCACGCTGATCAACATACCCCTTCTGCACTAGTCCCATATGCCTGTGTTTGGCCCATATCCTTCTAACCCTGTCCTATCCATGTACCTGTCCAAATGTTTTTAAACATTGTGATAGTCCCTGCCTCAACTACTTCGTCTGGCAGCTCGTACCACCCGTTGTGGAACAGTGCCACTCAGGTTCCTATTAAATATTTCCTCTCTGCCCTTACACCCATGTCCTCTGGTTCTTGATTTCTCTACTCTGGTAGTACTATTCACAAGTATTCTGGGTAAAACACTGTGAATTTATCCTATCTATTCCTCTCATGATCCTATACACTTCTGCAAGATTACCCCTCACCCTCCTCCGCTCCAAGGAAGATAAGGTCCTGCCAAGAGAATTTAGAGGGTTAAGGGCTCGTCCCACTCGGTGATTTTTTCATTAACTGACGTATCAGGGTTGCCGAAAGATTTTGAACATTTCAAAATCCAGCGGTGACAAATAAAAGTCGCGACGCTTGAGGAAACATTGCGCATCAGTACGTTGTCACGCCGCATCACGCCGCAACTTTTTTTGTGACATAGAAAATAGATGCAGGAGGAGGCCATTCGGCCCTTCGAGCCAGCACTGCCATTCATTGTGATCATGGCTGATCGTCCCCTATCAATAACCCGTGCCTGCCTTCTTCCCTTATCCCTTGATGCCACTGGCCCCTAGAGCTCTCTCTTAAATCCATCCAGTGACTTGGCCTCCACTGCCCTCTGCGGCAGGGAATTCCATAAATTCACAACTCTCTGGGTGAAACTTTTTTTTCTCACCTCAGTCTTAAATGACCTCCCCTTCCTTCTAAGACTGTGGCCCCTGGTTCTGGACTCGCCCAACGTTGGGACAGGACCTTTCTGCTGACTGGTCAGCACGCAACAAGAGCTTTTCACTGCACCTCAGTACACATAGCAATAAACTGAAGTGAAAGGCAACATTTCACGTCCTCCAATAAGGCACTGATAATGAGACTGGCCACCAGGACTGAAGATGTCTGTCCCATGGCTGGTGATCACCAGGCAGTGGGAGAAAGTACTCACTAAATGAATTCCTCAATAGTTCAATCCTCAGGAAAAAAAAAACCACATGGTAGTTTGAGCACAGTCTGATCACTTTTGGAGATGATTGAGGTGTCTCTAGTGAGGTCTAGAACCTCCTTGTGAAGGGACGTGCTGTGAGCCAAGTCACTCCGTAAGTGGCTTCCAGAAGTAGAACGGGTTGCGCTGCTGCTTTGCTGCTACTGCCAAACCACAGTCATTTTCCTGGACCTGAAAGCTTCAAATGATGTTGGCAAGTCTTCAAACATGTGTTACACACTGATTGATAACATTGTTCTAATGCAGGGAAAATGTGAGGCATGTTGGAGTGGAACTGCTTGGACCAATTTCAGAATTTCACCTGGAAATAATCCCAAATCCATAACTTATGTAAATTTTGCCTGATTTAATGCTGATAAAAATCAAACTTTAGACAATTCAATTTCTAGGTACATTGTCACACCATGGACGGCACGGTGGCGCAAGCGGGTAGAGTTGCTGCCACACGAAGGAACTTCAGATGCTGGAAAATCGAAGGAAGACAAAAATGCTGGAGAAACTCAGAGGGTGAGGCAGCATCTATGGAGCTATTTCCTTCGCTCCATAGATGCTGCCTCACCCGCTGAGTTTCTCCAGCATTTTTATCTACCGTAGATGGATGCTTGATGGCCTGCATAGAGGCGGTGGGCGGAGTGGTCTGTTTCTGAGCTGTGTAAATCTATACTTCACAATCTTTCCCCACAACAGCCCCCGATCTCCAGTGCCCCTGAGCACAGACTGATCCTTTCCTGATATCTTTGGCACAGCCACTGACTGCATAAACATGTTGAGCTACCTGGGGAATACTCGACTTTGTCATCTTGCCGGCCTCATCATTATGTTTCTCTGTATTTCCATGAAGCCACGCAGCAAGAGACTCTTGTGTTACACCATCCCGGGAGGAAATGAATTCCACAGCTAGACCTGTTGCCCTTTGCATTATTTATCAATTTGATAAACTGTCCTTATAAAAATATTAATATTCAGCTGTGCCTTTACGGGTCATGGACAAGCGAATAAAACAAAATAATATCCGAAACCTATATCCCTGGATTTAGTGGGAGAAATGTTTGGCATCATAAATATTGCGCTTTTGACCAAATATTTATCGCTTAATTCTCAAAGTATTTCCAGATCTGTCAGAGCGCATTTTTGAAACTATTTCTGGAGCAGAATGCCTTTATTGTTGGTCAGATTTACAGCCTATTTGAAAGTTTGCCTGAAATATGGTGGAAGTCGCAGATCCAAGCCTCGCTCTCTGCGAGTATAGTTGTTTTTTGGGACTGGTGCCATCAGACCCATTTGGCTGAAGCTGCTGAGATGCAGGGTTGCTGTTTTGTTGTTGTTACTTGCTGACTGCCTGCACAGAGGAAGACTTGACCGTATCAGCTCCAGCTCATGGATTGCAGCTTTAAAAGCCACTCCAACCTCCGCCATAAAAACCTCCACTTGCACTCCTGGCCAATGCTGAGGGAAAGACTTACCTGGGGTGACATTTCAATCTGAGACCTCGTTTGTCTTCTGAGAAGGCTACAGAGGACTCATTGACATATTTTGATGCAGGTCAGAGGAGTAATCTTAGATAGACAAAAGTGCTGGAGAAACTCAGCGGGTGAGGCAGCATCTATGGAGCGAAGGAAATAGGCAACGTTTCGGGCCCAAACCCTTCTTCGAGTTCTTTTTAATTTAGGTTGGAGATACAGCAGAGCACAGGCCTTTCTGCCAACCGAGTCCACGCAGACCAGCGATCCCCGCACACTTACACTATCCTACACACACCAGGGGCATTTTACAATTTAACCAAAGCCAATTAACCTCCAAACCTGGACGTCTTTGGAGTGTGTGAGGAAACCGGAGAACCCCGAGAAAACCCATGCAGGTCACGGGGAGAACGTACAAACTCCGTGCAGACAGCGCCCGTAGTGAGGATCGAACATAGATCTCTGGTGCAGTATTGCAGCAACTCTACCACTGCGCTGCCCACCGTTCTCTCATTAGCATAGTTAGATCTGCTGAGATGCCCCACAGAACATGTTCCCGATGTTGGGGGAGTCCAGAACCGGGGGCCACAGTTTAAGAATAAGGGGTAAGCCATTTAGAAGGGAGACGAGGAAACACTTTTTCACACAGAGAGTTGTGAGTCTGTGGAATTCTCTGCCTCAGAGGGCGGTGGAGGCCAGTTCTCTGGATACTTTCAAGAGAGAGCTAGATAGGGCTCTTAAAGCTAGCGGAGTCAAGGGATATGGGGAGAAGGCAGGAACGGGGTACTGATTGTGGATGATCAGCCATGATCGCATTGAATGGTGGTGCTGGCTCGAAGGGCCAAACGGCCTACTCCTGCACCTATTATCTATTGTGTGTTAGTAAAACACAACATAAACATATTCTACTTCTTCGTTATCTCATTTAGTTTCACCCTATCAGGGATATTGTTCTACCCATCACTTTCTCACCTTCTCTCTCCTCAACACTAACTGCTTTCTTTAGACTTTAGACTTTAGAGACACAGCGTGGAAACAGGCCCTTCGGCCAACCGAGTTCACGCCGACCAGCGATCGCCCCATACACTAGCACTATCCTACTAACTAGGGGAAATTTACAATTTCAAGATGCCAGTTAACCTACAAACCTGCACGTCTTTGGAGAATGGGAGGAAACCGGAGCACCCGGAGAAAACCCACGTGGTCACATTTCTCTTTCCCAGCTTTCCCACTGGTGGACAGTTTAGTCCATCACAGGCACAGCTAACAAAAGCATCGAATGTTTGCTTCTTCCAATCGAGCTTTCTCATATGGGTGAGCATTGCCTTTTATGCTTCCCAGTGTAGTGTGTCAATGTTGAAACTCTTCCAGGACGTTCTAAGAGTATCTTTGAAACTTTTTTCTTCCACCATTTGCTCTCAGCAGCTCTTCATATAGTGGCTGCTTTGGTATTTTGTCATCAGACATACTGCAAACATGTCTTGCCCACCTGATCTATCATTCTTTCAGTAAAATGTAGATTTAGGTTAGTTTTTAGTTTAGTTTAGAGATTCCGCGTGGAAACAGGCCCTTCGGCCCACCGAATGTATGCCGACCAGCGATCCCCGCACATTAATGCTATCCTACACACACTAGGGACAATTTACATTTACATAAAGCCAATTAACCTACGAACCTGTACGTCTTTGGAGTGTGGGAGGAAACCCACGTGGTCATGGGGAGATCGTACAAACGCTGTACAGACAAGCACTCCTTGTCAGGATGGAACCCGGGTCTCTGGCGCTGTGGGGCACCCTCATGATGCTTTACATGTTTTTGTAAAGGCTGGATATTTTTAAAGCAGAGATTGATAGAATCTTGATTATCACGGGTGTCAAAGACAACGGAGAGATGACAGGAGAATGGGGTTGAGAGGGAAAACTAGATCAGCCATGGTTGAGCAGACTTGATGGGCTGAATGGCCTAATTCTGCTCCTATGTGTGAAGGTCATATGCTGGGGTGGTTTGTCTGGGACAGATTATATGTGTCTGGAATCTTGTCTAGAAACATAGAAACATAGAAAATAGGTGCAGGAGTAGGCCATTCAGCCCTTCGAGCCTGCACCGCCATTCAATATTATCATGGCTGATCATCCAACTCAGTATCCTGTACCTGCCTTCTCTCCATACCCCCTGATCCCTTTAGCGAGTGCCACATCTAACTCCCTCTTAAATATAGCCAATGAACTGGCCTCAACTACCTTCTGTGGCAGAGAATTCCAGAGACTCACCACTCTCTGTGTGAAAAATGTTTTCCTCATCTCAGTCCTAAAGGAATTCCCCCTTATCCTTAGACTGTGACCCCTTGTTCTGGACCTCCCCAACAATCTTCCTGCATCTAGCCTGTCCAACCCCTTAAGAATTTTGTAAGTTTCTATAAGATCACCCGTCAATCTTCTAAATTCTAGCGAGTACAAGCCGAGTCTATCCAGTCTTTCCTCATATTAAAGCCTGACATCCCAGGAAAGTCTAGCCACTTGATGTGAAGTATTCTGCGTCAGACAGGCCTTATGGAAGTGGTTAACCTGCCTGGTACTGTATACCTGCTGCGCACTGTCCATGCCCAACAAGCATTGGTTCTGAACTTAAAGAAAGGTAACTTTGAGGGTATGAGACGTGAATTGGCCAAGATTGACTGGCAATTAATTCTAAAAGGGTTGACGGTGGATATACAATGGCAGACATTTACAGACTGCATGGATGAACTACAAAAATTGTTCATCCCAGTTTGGCAAAAGAATAAATCGGGGAAGGTAGTGCATCCGTGGATAACAAGGGAAATCAGGGATAGTATCAAAGCAAAGGATGATGCGTACAAAGTAGCCAGAAAAAGCAGCATACCAGAGGACTGGGAGAAATTCAGAGACCAGCAGAGGAGGACAAAGGGCTTAATTAGGAAAGGAAAAATAGATTATGAAAGAAAACTGGCAGGGAACATAAAAACTGACTGTAAAAGTTTTTATAGATATGTGAAGAGAAAGAGGTTAGTTAAAACAAATGTAGGTCCCTTGCAGTCAGAAACAGGTGAGTTGATCATGGGGAACAAGGATATGGCGGACCAATTGAATAACTACTTTGGTTCCGTCTTCACTAAGGAAGACATAAATAATCTGCCTGAAATAGCAGGGGACTGTGGGTCAAAGGAGGAATTGAGTGAAATCCAGGTCAGTCGGGAAGTGGTGTTGGGTAAATTGAATAGATTAAAGGCCGATACATCCCCAGGGCCAGATAGGCTGCATCCCAGAGTACTTAAGGAAGTAGCTCAGGAAATAGTGGATGCATTAGTGATAATCTTTCAAAACTCTTTAGATTCTGGAGTGGTTCCTGAGGATTGGCGGGTAGCAAATGTAACCCCTCTTTTTAAGAAGGGAGGGAGAGAGAAAACGGGGAATTACAGACCAGTTAGTCTAACATCGGTAGTGGGGAAACTGCTAGAGTCAGTTATTAAAGATGGGATAGCAGCACATTTGGAAAGTGGTGAAATCATTGGACAAAGTCAGCATGGATTTACAAAAGGTAAATCATGTCTGACGAATCTTGTGGAATTTTTCGAGGATGTAACTAGTAGCGTGGATAAGGGAGAACCAGTGGATGTGGTATATCTGGACTTCCAGAAGGCTTTCGACAAGGTCCCACATAAGAGATTAGTATACAAACTTAAAGCATACGGTATTAGGGGTTCAGTATTGATGTGGATATAGAACTGGCTGGCAAACAGGAAGCAAAGTGTAGGAGTAAACGGGTCCTTTTCACAATGGCAGGCAGTAACTAGTGGGGTACCGCAGGACTCAGTGCTGGGACCCCAGCTATTTACAATATATATTAATGATCTGGATGAGGGAATTGAAGGCAATATCTCCAAGTTTGCGGATGACACTAAGCTGGGGGCAGTGTTCGCTGTGAGGAGGATGCTAGGAGACTGCAAGGTGACTTGGATAGGCTGGGTGAGTGGGCAAATGTTTGGCAGATGCAGTATAATGTGGATAAATGTGAGGTTATCCACTTTGGTGGTAAAAACAGGAAAGCAGACTATTATTTAAATGGTGGCCGATTAGGAAAAGGGAGATGCAGCGAGACCTGGGTGTCATGGTACACCAGTCATTGAAAGTAGGCATGCAGGTGCAGCAGGCAGTGAAAAAAGCGAATGGTATGTTAGCTTTCATAGCAAAAGGATTTGAGTACAGGAGCAGGGAGGTTCTACTTCAGTTGTACAGGGTCTTGGTGAGACCACACCTGGAGTATTGCGTGCAGTTTTGGTCTCCAAATCTGAGGAAGGACATTATTGCCATAGAGGGAGTGCAGAGAAGGTTCACCAGACTGATTCCTGGGATGTCAGGACTGTCTTATGAAGAAAGACTGGATAGACTCGGTTTATACTCTCTGGAATTTAGGAGATTAAGAGGGGATCTTATAGAAACTTACAAAATTCTTAAGGGGTTGGACAGGCTAGATGCAGGAAGATTGTTCCCGATGTTGGGGAAGTCCAGGACAAGGGGTCACAGCTTAAGGATAAGGGGGAAATCCTTTAAGACCGAGATGAGAAAGACTTTTTTTCACACAGAGCGTGGTGAGTCTCTGGAACTCTCTGCCACAGAGGGTAGTTGAGGCCAGTTCATTGGCTATATTTAAGAGTGAGTTGGATGTGGCCCTTGTGGCTAAGGGGATCAGAGGGTATGGAGAGAAGGCAGGTACGGGATACTGAGTTGGATGATCACCATGATCATATTGAATGGCGGTGCAGGCTCGAAGGGCTGAATGGCCTACTCCTGCACCTAATTTCTATGTTTCTATGAATGTTGGTATGACAACAGAACCAGACACTTCAGCTTGGTCTGTAATCAGATTCACATTTTACTTAGAGTGAGTGACTACATGGAGAAGGCCGTCCCCACGCATGCGCTCATTACGTCTGACGCATTGCGCAACGACCGACTGGCAGGTGCGTCGCTCCTTCCAGCGGGTACGTTCAAAAGGTCCAGGTAGGTTTTTTTTCAAACAGCTTTGCTGGAATCGTTGCTCCAGGTTTGGAGTATATTTATTGGAGGACATTTTTTGTATTGTGTTTTCTACAAATATGACGAAGGCGAAGAGGCGAGCCGCGACCGAAATGGCTGCGGAAGACCATGGGCCTACGGGCAGCGTGCGACCACCGAATTCACCTAAAGAGCTGCTGGTAGACTTGGTGCGGGAAGGCACCTTGGCTGCTCCTCGGGGGAGGAAAGCCACTAGGAAGTCTGTAAGGGCCCTGGACTCTGAGGAGTCGGGCCAGGAGGAGGTGGACGAGTTCCCTCCTCAGGGCAGTGTTACCGGCAGGCTGGCCCAGCTGGAGAGCCTTGTGGAGACGTTACTCCAGCACGATACGCTCCAGAGGAAGGAGCTATCGGAGCCCGGGGAGTTTATTGTACCCGAGGCAGCAGCGCCTGTGACAGGGCTGCGTGATATCTCCCTGTCTGATGACGGGAGCGTACGAGGCCAGAGCTCTGCTGACCCAGAGTACGGAGGCACAGTTGGGCTAGAGGGACCATCGGGTGGATTGGCCATAGCATCCAGATTCGCAGTCCCAGCCCTCACCGGCGAGCCATTGGACACAGAGCTCGCTGAGAATATAAATTATATGGCTTCCCATCCTCTGCAAGATCAGACAATGGAGGAGACCGCTGCCAGGTACACTACTCCACAGAACTGTGCCTCACTGAGTGTCCCCATAGTAAACCAGTCTATATGGGGGCACATTGGAGGGGGCGTCAGAGCCCAGGAGTTTAAATTACAGAAGGTACTCCGGCTACTCGCCTCGGGCATCACGGCCTTTGCAAGGTCAGTGGAGGGGGCGCCTCTCTCAGAGACTCAGGAGGACGGCTTGGCATTAATGTGCAATGCACATTTTGAAATTAATTGTATCCGTAAAAATGCCATCCGTCCTACCATCAACCCTAACTTTGCTGGACTTTGTAAATGGGGACAGTTCAACCCCCAGACCTCCTATTTGGAGAAAACCTGAGTAAACAGGTGAAAGATTTGGACGGAGAGTCTAAGACTGTTGGACTCATTAAGGTGCCTCCAAAGAGGTCGTCGTTTCGCAGACTGTATCCCTACCCTCAGGGGCCTGCAAAACGGTTCACTGGGTGTGGTGGACGAAGTGTGACGCAAACTACACAGAGGCCTTTTTTAGGGCAGGGCCCGAGCCGGGCCATGTTCAAGATGCGGCGCTCTCCAGCAGTCCTACCCCCCAGACCTCGGGGGCAGATGCAGCGACATTACCACCAGTAAATCCTAAGGTAGGTGCGACTGCAATGGATACATTACAAGTTGGGGGGAGATTGCAATTTTTCTTACATGAATGGCAGTGGATAACATCTAACCCGTTTATACTGCATAGTATTCAAGGTTTTCAAATAGAGTTTATTTCTGACTTGCATCCACCTACTCAGCACACACCTGGCTGTAAGTTTGTGTTCTCACAACAGGGGTGTATTAGTGCACAAAAATAACTAGAGTCTTTGTTTAAAAAAGGTGTAATTGAAAGGGCAAGGCGTGAGTCTTATCAATTTGTTTCCAACATCTTTATGAGACCGATTTGACAGAGACTTTTGTGCTGTATAAACATTTCATAATGGAAATGTTTGTTACAGCTAAACAACTGCTTTCCAGGGGATGTTATATGGCAAGCATTGATCTCAAAGATGCTTACTATTCATTGGCAGTTCATTGGCTATATTTAAGAGGAAGTTAGATGTGGCCCTTGTGGCTAAAGGGATCCGGGGGTATGGAGAGAAGGCAGGTACAGGATACTGAGTTGGATGATCAGCCATGATCATATTGAATGACGGTGCAGGCTTGAAGGGCCGAACGGCCTACTCCTGCACCTATTTTCTATGTTCCTATGTTTCTATTCAGTGGCCATTCATGCGCAGCACAGAAAATTTCTGATGTTTAACTGGATGGGTTTAAAGCGTTGCCTAACGGATTAACTTTGGCTCCCAGTCTATTCATAAAATTGCTCAAACCAGTCCTGGGGTTACTCAGAGCACAAAATCATATTGTCATGGCATATTTGGACGACATTTTGTCATTGGGAGGCCTTTTGAATTAGCTGAATCATCTGAGGGAGCTACAAAACTAATTTTCGAAAAGATTGGATTCATTATTCATCCAGTTAAGTCTAAATTGGTGCCATCTAGAATAATTGACGATTTGGGCTTCACCATTAACTCAGTACACATGTCAGTGACTCTGCCTCAGGGCAAACAATTAGACTTAATTGAAGCCTGCAGGAAACTCATTGTTGATAATCACCCGTCAATTAGGCATGTGGCTCGGGTAATTGGGAAATTAGTGGCAACATTCCCAGCTGCTCAATTCGGGCCTTTGCACTACCAAAATTTACAGCGTGTAAAGGAACAGGCACGTAAGCTTCAGAGAGGTAATTTCGATAGACCCATGCAGCTATCAGCTGACGCTCTAACTGAGTTACAACGGTGGATAACCAATATTCAGTGCTGCTCTCGTACTATTATAGTCAATACACTATCAATTATCCTGCAGACTGATGCCAGTGCACTAGGTTGGGGTGCTACGGATACTGTCTCAAGCTGCGGTGGCAGATGGGACCTGCAGGAAGCATCCATGCTTCAATCACACGGCATTAACTATTTAGAGTTGTTGGGTGCACTCTATGGGTTAAAAGCTTTTTGTACCGACAGACATCATGTGTATGTCCAACTTCAGATTGACAATACTACTGCGATAACGTACATTAATCACATGGGTGGCAGTATGTCTGTATCATGTGATAGGTTGCCCAATCTTCTCTGGCACTGGTGTATTGCTAGCAACATCTGGGTTTCAGCTATCTATTTACCAGGAAGGTATAACACAGTGGCAGACAGTATGATCATGAGAGTTCAATGATAACAAAGAATGGATGTTAAATCACGAAGTGTTCAATTATATTGTCCTTCGTTATGGTGTGCCGGACATTGATCTGTTTGCTTCCTGGCTCAATCATCAGTTACCAATTTATGTGTCATGGGAGCAAGGGCAGTAGCGGTGGATGCATTCTTGCTACATTTTTTGTATGTATTTCCCCCATTCTGCCTCATTACCCGATGTGTGGCTAAGATCCAGCAAGACTCCGCCACTGGTATCCTGCTAGTGCCAGACTGGCCTACTCAGCATTGGTTCCCTCTGGTGCTAGCTTTAATCACAGCCTTTTATGCTAGTGCCCAAGAGCAAAAATCTGCTGGTACACCTAGTGACAGGGGATAGCCACCCTCTTCGTGACCGTATAAATCTGTTGGTTTGCAGATTCTGAGGAGACTGTTCCTGGGGCTCGGGCTTTCAGAGCGTACCGTTGATGTCATCACTGCGGCCTGGAGGAAGAGCACTTGGAAACAATATATTTCTCACATTAAAAAATGGGAGATGTACTGTTCCCGCTCTCACATTTCATACCACACAGTTACAATTACTGATGTCCTGGAGTTTCTATCATCACTCTATCACGATAGTAAACTGAGTTATAGTGCCATTAACAGTGCCCGCAGTGCTCTGTCTAATTATTTACAGTTGGGGTCAGCACATCACATGGTAGGGTCCCACCCTCTAATAACTAATTTTTTTTAAGGGCGTTTTTAATTCTACTCGACCTAGACCCAGGTACACTCATATTTGGGATGTCAGTGTGGTCCTCACGCTGCTCCGTCAGTGGGCTCCAGTTTCATCTCTGTCCCTACACCATCTGACATCAAAAGTAGTTATGCTCATGGCCCTGGCCTCAGCACAACGGGTCCAAACACTACACAAACTTAGACTGGACAGTATGACTTTGTCCGGCAATAATGTCACCTTTTTCATTAGGGACCTCATCAAACAGAGCAGGCCAGGGGTGCTAGGGCTCAAGTAGAGTTTCATGGCATATCCCCCAGATCCACGGGTGTGTGTCGTATCATCCATAACCCATAACATTAAAGTCACCAGGAGCCTGAGAGGCTCGGAACTCTCCTTTTTGGTCAGTCACACTAAACCTCACAAACAGGTTACGGTGCAGGCCATCTCTAGATGGATCAAACAGGTTCTGGCGTATGCAGGAGTGGACACTGACATTTTTAAACCTCAAATCCACCAGGGCTGCATCGACGCCAGCAGCAAGGGACATGGACGTTACTCTTGACCAAATTCTAGCGGCTGCGGGATGGTCAAATGAGAGGACGCATCAGAGGTTCTATAATAAGCCTGTCGCCAGATCCGGTGATTTTGCTGACTCTATTTTAAGTTCTGTTTCACAGTTTCCCCCTGGGTGAGAGGGGTTACTGTTTAGTTTTCTTTTATGTTATTAAACCGTTACTATTGTTAAAACATGCCATGTTTGAATGCATTAATTTTCTCACTCGTCCTTGTCAATTGATGCAGCTGTGACGCGTGGACTCGTTCCTCGGCATGAAGTCACAGACCTTCAAAGTCTTCACGTAGTCTTCACGTGACTCCGAAGTAAAATAGTAAGATTAAATGAGAATTTACCAGTTTGAAGTTTGATCGTTATTTTATGAGGAGTTACAATGAGGGATTACGTGCCCTCCACTCCCTACCCTCGTAATTTAACGATCATCTGGTAGTTCTAGTCATTTATAATCTTACTATGTTAGTTCAACTGCTGTTATCTGTGACTTCACACCGCTGCTTTGAAGATTGACGCGCATGCATGGGGCCGGCCTTCTTCATGTAATCCCTCGTCGTAACTCCTCATAAAATAACGATCAAACTTCAAACTGGTAAGTTCTCATTTAATCTTACTATTCGTACACTAAATTTCTCAATCTTTCAAAAGCAGAGCTGGCTTTAGCTATCCTGCAGGAAGGGACTGCAGATACATTTCATCTGCTCCACTGCCAACGTCTCCTCCAGGTATGCTTACTTTGACAAAGTTCTCCTCTTCTCTCCAACGAGGGTTCTGCAACACCCTCTCTTGCTGCTCCCCCTCTGTGGTTCCTCCTGCTCTCTGTCTACCCTTCCATATCTCTGACATATGATGAAAGAATGGGTCGACTGGGCTTGTATCTACTGGATTTTAGAAGGATGATAAGAGATCTTATAGAAACATAAAATTCTTAAAGGATTGGACAGGCTAGATGCAGGAAAAATGTTCCCGATGTTGGGGGAGTCCAGAAGCAGGGGTTACAGTTTAAGAATAAACCAGGCAGTCACGGTGCCTTACAGCGAATGCAGCGCCGGAAACCCGGGTTCCATCCCGACTACGGGCGCTGTCTGTACGGAGTTTTTACGTTCTTCCCTTGACCTGCGTGGGTTTTCTCCGAGATCTTCGGTTTCCTCCCACACTCCAAAGACGTACAGGTTTGTAGGTTAATTGGTTTGGTAAAATGTTTTTTAAAAATTGTCCCTAGTGTGTGTAGGATAGTGTTAGTGTGCGGGGAATGCTGGTTGGCGCGGACCTGGTGGGCTGAAGGGCCTGTTTCTGTGCTGTATCTCTAAACTAAACTAAAATAAGGGGAAGGTCATTTAGGACTGAGATGAGGAAAACCGTTTTCACCCAGAGTTGTGAATCTGTGGAATTCTCTGCCACAGAGGGCAGTGGAGGCCAATTCACTGGATGTTTTCAAGAGAGAGTTAGATTTAGCTCTTAGGGCAAAAGGAATCAAGGGATATGGGGAGAAAGCAGGAACGGGTTACTGATTTTAGATGATCAGCCATGATCATATTGAATGGCAGTGCTGGCTCGAAGGGCCGAATGGCCTACTATTGTTCTATGTTTCTAGTCTGTCTCTCCTGTGACTCTCAGTTTGAAGAAGGGTCTTGACACAAAACGTCACCCATTCCTTCTCTCTGGAGATGCTGCCTGTCCCGCTGAGTTACTCCAGCTTTTTGTGGAAATCCTGTGTTGACTTTGTCATCAATTTTGAGATCTTGAGAGAGTGCTGCCATGATGTGTGAACTTGTCCACTACTCAAAGCCTCTGACCATTCTCAAAGATGTTTGTTTCTGTGGAAGAGCTGTAGGTTGGTGCATCAATTTAGTTTTCTTTCTGCTAGCTGTGAGGCCAGAGTTACCACAGGTAATGGAATATTTGTCCACGCCTTCCTGCACATCAGCTGCGTAGCTTGCATTGAATGTACAGTCATCAGTAAAGAGGAAGTCCTATACTGTTTAAGAAGGAACTGCAGATGCTGGAAAAATAGAAGGTAGACAAAAATGCTGGAGAAACTCAGCGGGTGAGGCAGCATCTATGGAGCGAAATAATAGGTGACGTTTCGGGTTGAGACCCTTCTTCAGACTGACATGGCGGTGGGGGTAGGGGGAGTGCGTTGAGACCCTTCTACCCGCTGAGTTTCTCCAGCATTTTTGTCTACCCAAGTCTTATGCTGTGGTTACTTTGGTTTTGGCTGAGAATCTCTTCACTTCCACCTACTGGATGGACTATGGAGTCACTATCCAAAGTGAGTCACACTCACCCTCCCATTCAGTCGGGCACCTCTTGCCACATTTACTGAAGAGTCTGTGGTCCCTACGTTAGCCTAGTCAGTCACCCCAGAACACCCAACCTGATTGGAAACAAGTCATCCTTGATCCTGTGAATATAGACACAAAATGCTGGAGTAACTCAGTGGGTAAGACAGCATCTCTGGAAAAAAGGAATAGGTGATGTCTCTCAGACTGATGAAGCACCTTGACCCGAAATGTCACTTATTCCTTTTCTCCGGAGATGCTGCCTGACCCACTGAGTTACTCCAGCAGTTTGTGTCAATCTTCGGTGTAAACCTATACTGGAGTAACAGAATGCTGGAGTAGCTAATACGGTCATAAGGGATAGTAGAATTAAACCATTTGGACCATCAAGTCGACTCCGCCATTCAATCGTGGCTGATCTATCTCTCCCTCCTAATCCCATTCTCCAGCCTTCTCCCCATAACCTCTGACATCTGTACCAATCTGGAAGTGGCAGTGCTGCCCAATCAGCTGCAGATCGCCTGCAGTCCGTCTGTCTTTCCTTTTTTTGTTTTCTTTTTGTCTTGTTGGATGTATGTTTTAGTTTATTTTTAGTTGTGTATATGTGGGGGGTTTTAAACCTCTTCCTGCAACATTTTCCTTGTCGTATCTCCGTCTCCGTCTGCGCTGAGGCCTAATATCGTGGAGATGGCAGCATCCAACTGGAATCGACCTTGAGGCTCCGGTGGCAGAGCCTGTGGACTCACCATCACGGAGCTGGCTGACTTTGGAGGCTGCGATGGCTGCGACCCGACTTCGGAGCTTTGGCCGTGGACGGAAACATCGGGAGCTCGCAGGTCCCAGGTTGGTGACTGATTTTCGTGTGCTCCCGCAACAGCAGCTCCGTCCACCCCGAATCACGGAGTTTGAATCGGCACGTTCGCGGAGCTTAAAATCGGCCGCGGGAGCCTCGATCGTTTCGACGCAGCGGGAGAAGAAGCAAGGAAGAGATAAGACTTTTTGCCTTCCATCACAGTGAGGAGGTGTCTGGAAATTCACTGTGATGGTTGTTTGTGTTAAACTGTGTTCATTGTGTGTTGTCATGACTGTATGGTACGTAATCTCGTTCAAACCTGTTAGAATGACAATAAAGAAATTCAATTCAATCGAGAATCTATATACAGTGGCTTGCAAAAGTATTCATACCCCTTGAAGTTTTCCACATTTTGTCACGTTACAACCATAAACGTAAATGTATTTTTATTGGGATTTTATGTGATAGACCAACACACAGTGGTGCATAATTATGAAGTGGAAGGAAAATGATACATGGTTTCCAAATTTTATTACAAATAAAAAACTGAAAAGTGTGGCGTGCAAAAGTATTCAGCCCCCTGAGTCAATACTTTGTAGAACCATCTTTCAATGCAATTACAGCTGCAAGTATTTAGGGGTATGTCTCTACCTGCTTTGTACATCTAGAGTCTGATTTTTTGCCCATTCTTCTGTGCAAAATAGCTCAAGATCAGTCAGATTGGATGGAGAGCGTCTGTGAACAGCAATTTTCAAGTCTTGCCAGAGATTCTCAATTGGATTTAGGTCTGGACTTTGACTGGGCCATTCTAACACATGAATATGCTTTGATCTAAACCATTCCATTGTAGCTCTGGCTGTATGTTTAGGGTTGTTGTCCTGCTGGAAGGTGAACCTCCGCCCCAGTCTCAAGTCTTTTGCAGACTCTAACAGGTTTTCTTCCAAATTTGCCCTGTATTTGGCTCCATCCATCTTCCCATCAACTCTGACCAGCTTCCCTGTCCCTGCTGAAGAAAAGCATCCCCACAGCATGATGCTGCCACCACCATGTTTCACAGTGGGGATGGTGTGTCCAGGGTGATGTGCAGTGTTAGTTTTATGCCACACATAGCGTTTTGCATTTAGGCCAAAAACTTCAATTTTTGTCTCATCAGACCAGAGCACCTTCCTCCACATGTTTGCTGTGTCCCCCACATGGCTTGTGGCAAACTGCAAACGGGACATCTTATGGCTTTGGTTCAACAATGGCTTTCTTCTTGCCACTCTTCCACAACTTTATCCCTGACCTGTCTGGTGTGTTCCTTGGGCTTCATGATGCCCAAGGAACATTGTTTGTTCAGTAATGTTCTCTAACAAACTTCTGAGGCCTTCACAGAACAGCTGTATTTATACTGAGATTAGATTACACACGAGTGGACTCTATTTACTAATTAGGTGACTTCTGAAGGCAAATGGTTGCGCTGGATTTTATTTAGGGGTATCAGAGTAAAGGGGGCTGAATACCTTTGCACGCCACACTTTTCAGATTTTTATTTGTAAAAAAATTTGAAAACCATGTATAATTTTCCTTCCACTTCACAATTATGCGCCACTTTGTGTTGGTCTATCACATAAAATCCCAATAAAATACATTTACATTTGTGGTTGTAACGTGACAAAATGTGGAAAAGTTCAAGGGGTATGAATACTTTTGCAAGTCACTGTATCTCTGCCTTGAAAATATCCACTGACGGCCTCCACAGCCTTCTGTGGATAAGAATTCCACAGATTTGCCATCCTCTGACTGAAAACAATTCTCTTAATCTCCTTCCTAAAAGAACATCCTTTAATTCTGAGGCTATGACTTCTAGTCTTAGACTCTCCCACTAGTGGAAACATCCTCTCCACATCCACTCTACCTCCGCGGGGTCAGGCAGCATCTCTGGAGAACATGGATAGGTGACATTTTGTATTGGGGACCCGTATTCGGACTGAAAGTAGAGACTTGGGTTGGGTGTGAAAAGCTGGAGGTGAGAAAAGACAAGGATGAATTGGGGCCAGCCACACATGCCCTGGTAAGTCCACTGGTGGTCAGGGAAGGTGTGATCTCAAGAGGCATACAGTGTGGTGAATTGTGGAATTGTGGATGAGGTGTTCCATACTAGGACATTGGAGATATCCTCATTCTTTAGGGAACGGGGGTTCCCCTCTCCCATCATAGATGAGGCCCTCACTTGTGTCTCCTCGGTACCCCACAGCTCTTCTCTTGCTCCCCCTCCCCCTAGTCGCAACAGCGACAGAGTCTCCCTAGACCTTACCTTTACCCCATCAGCCGTTGCATACAACACATAATCCTCCAAAAATTTCAGCCATCTTCAACGGGATCCCACAACTAGCTGTGTTTTCCCATCTACACACCTTTCCGCCATCCGTGGAGATCGTTCTCCGCAACTCCCTGGTTAACTCATCCCTTCCCATCAAAACCAACCCCTCCCCTGGTACATTCCCCTGCAACCGCAGAAGATGCAACACCTGTCTCTATACCTCTTCCTTCTGAACCTTCTGATCTCTTCCCTCGACTCTCTCCAGGGATCGCGACAGTTCTTTCAGGTGAGGCAGAGGTTCACTTGCGCCTCCTCCAACCTCATCTTCTGTATCCCTTGTTCAAGATGTGGACTCTTATACATCGGCGAAACCAAACGCAGACTGGACAATCGTTTCGCGGCACACCTTCGCTCAGCCCGCCTGAACCAACCTGATCTCCCAGCTGCCAAGCACTTTAATTCTCCTTCCCATTCCTACACAGACCTTTCTGTCCTCGGTCTCCTCCATTATCAGAGTGAGGCTAAATGCAAATTGGAGGAACAGCATCTCATATTTCGCTTACAGCCCAGTGGTATGAATATTGATTTCTCTCACTTCAGGTAGTCCCTGTATTCCCTCTCTCTCTATCCCTCCTCCACCCAAGTCGCACTAGCTTCTTGTTTTCACCCCAACAAACAGCTAACAATGGCCTGTTTCCTTTATCACCGTTACTTTTTTGCACATCTTTCATACACTGTTCTTTATCTGTCCACATCACCGTCTATACCTCTCCTTTCCTTAACCTTAACCAGCCTGAAGAAGCCACCCATTCCTTCTCTCTAGAGATGCTGCCGATCCCACTGAGTTACTCTTTGTGTCTATCTGTGGATCCTGATAAACTGCTTCTGAAAAAGGACAACCCTCAGACAGAAAAATACCAGAAACAAAACTAAAAAAACACAGGAAAAAGGAAACGGAAGAAATACTAGATTAATTGTACTTATTTATTGTACTTCATGTCATAAATTGGTAAGCAATTTATGTTCCAATGGACCCCAACCAATAATTTCAAAATAAAAGCATCTCGTAGGTCCATCCATTTGATATCAACCCAGCATATGAACATATTATTCCTAATCATTTGATCCCAATCCCAATTGCATTGATCTTTCCCTTCATCTATTCATACGTTTCACTGTACTTCAATTGGTACATGTGACAATTAAATTGAATCTTGAATCTCTTGTATATTCCAGCATTGGACATGTCATTGTTGGATGGAGATACAAGGAACTGTGGATGTTGGAACCTTGAGCAAAGCACAAAGTGCTGAAAAAACTCAACTAGTCAGGCAGCATCTGTGGGGAGCATAGACAGGTACCCTGTAGGTCGGGACCCTTCTTCAGACTGATTTTATTTTACCTTATCTATCAAAGACTGGAAATAAACTCCAAAGCACTGCAACTCTATAAGATAACTTTCCTGTTCATCATTTAAAATGTCTCATGTTTAGTCTTCTCTGTGTGATAATAGACAATAGGTGCAGGAGTAGGCCATTCGGCCATTTGAGCCAGCACCGCCGTTCAATGTGATCATGGCTGATCATCCCCAATCAGTACCCCGTTCCTGCCTTCTCCCCATATCCCATGACTCCGCTATCTTTAAGAGCCCTATCTCGCTCTCTCTTGAAAGTATCCAGAGAACCGGCCTTCCACCGCCCTCTGAGGCTGAGAACACAGACTCACAACTCTCTGTGAAAAAATGTTTCCTCGTCTCCGGTTTAAATGGCTTACCCCTTATTCTTAAACTGTGGCCCCTGGTTCTGGACTCCCCCAATATCGGGAACGCGATGTCTTACTACATGGCATGATGATGAACGATTGGAAAGACTGGGCTTTTATTCACTGGAATTTAGATGGATGAGAGGGGATCTTATAGAAACATATAAAATTATAAAAGGACTAGACAAGCTAGATGCAGGAAAACATTTCCCAATGTTGGGGGAGTCCAGAACCATGGGCCACAGTCTAAGAATAAAGGGGAGGCCATTTAAAACTGAAAATAAATTTCACCCAGAGAGTTGTGAATTTGTGGAATTCTCTGTCTCAGAAGGCATTAGAGGCCAATTCACTGGATGAATTTAAAAGAGAGTTAGATAGAGCTCTAGGGGCTAGCGGAATCAAGGGATATGGGGAGAAGGCAGGCGCGGGTTACTGATTGTGGACAATCAGCCATGATCACAATGAATGGCGGTGCAGGCTCAAAGTACCAAATGGCCCCTCCTGCACCCATTGTCTATGTTTCTATGATGCCTTATTATTTTATCACACTCTAGATTGCTGTATCTTGATCTTTGTGTTGTTACATTAACGGGACCACAAGCTGCAGCAAGTAGGAATGCATTGTTCCGTTGTGCTGCATGTGACGGCACTGCAGCGATGACTCGACTGCAGTCTGTCTGTCTCTCTTCTTTCTTTGTCTTATCATGAATGTTAGATGTATGTAATAGTCTATTTTTAGTAGTGCATTATGTGGGGGGTGATGGAAACTTTTTTGATCTCTTTCTTCAACGGAGATGCGACGTTGCGGCCTAACATCGGGGAGCTGGGATTGACCTTGAGGGCTCCGGTTGCGGAGCCTGCGGACTCGTGGAGCTGGCTGACTTTCGGAGGCTTCAGCCGCGGGCCCTGTGGTCTCTAACAGCGGGAGCACGCAGGTCCCTGGTTGGCGACTGACGTTTTGGAAGCTCCAGCCATAGTAGCTTCATCCGTCCCGAATCGCAAGGCTTGAATCAGCCCGTTCGCAGGATATTTCATCGCCCGTCACGGCACGGCCGCGGGATCTTCCATCGCTTGGCGGGACCTTCAATATCGGGAGTCTCGATCGCCTCGACGCAGCAGTTGGACTGACTGACCATGTGAGAAGAAGCAAGGAAAAGATCAGACCTTTTTTTACCTTCCATCACAGTGAGGAAGTGCATGGAGGAGAGTCACTGTGATGGATGTTTATGTTAAATTATGTATTTGTGTGTTTCATTCGCTTTTTATTGTTATGGCAATGACATTTCATTCAAATTTTCTTTATGAATGACAAATAAATTCAATTCAATTCAATACTCTCCTGACTCTTGCATCGGTATTGTACTATCCTTAAAGCTTCAACATTCTTCTTTTAGGATGGAGCTCATGCTTCATAAAGGATAGTGCAACTCTGGAACTGAATATAAAAGAGAACTCACAAAACAGCCCTTTGGCCCACAATGTCCATAGCGAACATGATGCCAAATTACACTAATCTCCTCTGCCTGCACGTGATCCAGATCCTTCCATATCAATGTGTCTATATTAGTACGGGTGTCAGGGGTTATGGGGAGAAGGCAGGAGAATGGGGTTAGGAGGGAGAGATAGATCAGCCATGATTGAATCGCGGAGTAGACTTGATGGGCTGAATGGTCTAATAGTGCTCCTATCACTAATGAAATGCCACTATTGTATCTGCCTCCACCTCCAAGCCCAGCTTTAACTGTTCATTATTACCTTACATTTTATATTCTTTACTGCCTGTGTTAAAACCTAGGATCAAATATATTTTCTTTTCCACAACCTAAGACGTGCACTGAACCGACAACCACAATCCTTGCACAGGAGCTGTTCTAATACCATCTAAGGTATAATTATTGCTGAAATATCAAAATGTGCCACCTCACTATTCATTCTCATAGTTTAGGGCTAGAGGAAGTAGCTAAATATCACTTTGTTTGCATACAGGTGGTCATGAGTCAAGAATCAAGCCTATTTTATTGTGTAGGAAGGAACTGCAGATGCTAGTTTAAACCAAAGATAGACACAAAATGCTGGAGTAACTCAGCAGGACAGGCAGCGACTCTGGAGAAAGAATATGTGACGTTTAGAGTCGAGACCCCTCTTCAATAACAACATATTGTCACATGTTAGTGTGGGTATGTTACAAAACTTACCTTGAGCAGCGCTGCAGTTCCAGTGTGCGCGACCAAATTTTTCACCAGACCATTCAAATCGATCTCAGGGATTCTAAAGAAAAATCGCTCCGACATTTGATTTATGAAGGTATTTTTAAACTACATGAGTTCATTTATTAGCTAGAGTAATTTAAAAATCATCTTCTAAAGCCGTGAGCGCCGACAACGGGAAGGATTTTACGTAGGGGAGAAAAGAAGGTACACAGTTTATTTTTACATAAAAACGTGGTTCTTAGGAAGCATTTAATCAATTTTTCATGTTGCGAAATGGGGACAAAAAATATATACAAACCGGTAGTATTTTTCCTGCCGACTGGGTTAAATTCACCGCAAACCGCATCGTTCCAATCCACCGCATTCCACAAAATCCCACTCCGCAAGTTGATTTAAATGACCATTAATTTACAAGAATTAAACACTAAATTCCTTCCATTTGGCCTATAAATTCATGAAAATGAGATTTAAAAATCATGTTATATTGTGAATTATTGTGTGAATGTTATTTGGACACTTAGGCAATTTAAAAATGTTTATCTTTTCTTAAGAAATGGATAGATGTTTAGATCTAGTAATTGAATTTTGTAATTAGCTACAATTAGGTAACTAACTAATTATATGCTTTAATTTCAGGTCATCCAAGTAAGATTGTTTCATATTTGTTTCAGAATGCTTCAATCTATAATAACTGAAAATTTCATTGAGTTCTCTTAATTTTTAAGAAAGTTATGGGTTTTTGACTGTCCTAGATCACAGCTTTTGAGTTAAGTCAATGGAAAGGCAATGGGGAACAAGATGCTAATTTCCGAGTATGAAAATGGCCATAACCTTTTTAATACTGAAGATATGAAAGTGAATTAGGTGTCAAATTAAGCTTCTTTTTATGCTTTATCTGATGGGATAAATTGCAGACTTGATTTTCTAAATCTCACAATTTTGTAACATTGCTACATAGTGCTCAGCAGATACCATAATAAACATCAAACACAACCAAAGCCCAAAGTCCCCAGTGCAATCATAGAAACATAGAAAATAGGTGCAGGAGGAGGCCATTCGGCCCTTCGAACCAGCACCGCCATTCATTGTGATCATGGCTGATTGTCCGCTATCAATAACCCGTGCCTACCTTCTCCCCATATTCCTTTGCTCCACTAGCCCCTAGAGCTCTATCCAACTCTCTACTGTTATAAAATAATAAAAAATATAGAAGTATAAATAAGAATGACTGTAAATTTTAAAAATATTAAGAATGTATGTGACGAATAATATGTTTCTTTTTTTTCAATTTTATATTATTTCTTCTTAATATGTATTTACTTCTAATAAAAATATTTTACAAAAAAAAACAATAAGGGGTAAGCCATTTAGAATGGAGATGAGGAAACACCTTTTCTCACAGAGAGTTGTGAGTCTGTGGAATTCTCTGCCTCAGAGGGCGGTGGAGGCCGGTTCTCTGGATACTTTCAAGAGAGAGCTAGATAGGGCTCTTAAAGATAGCGGAGTCAGGGGATAAGGGGAGGAGGCAGGAACGGGGTACTGATTGGGGATGATCAGCCATGATCACATTGAATGGCGATGCTGGCTCGAAGGGCCGAATGGCCTACTCCTGCACCTATTGTCTATTGTCTATTGAAATGAGCCAGAAAAAATGTAACGTCCCAGTTCAGGAACAGCTTCTTCTCAACAACCATCAGGCTCTTGAACACTGCGAACTCCAACTAAACTTTGAAATACAAAATGCCTTGATTGATCCCTGGGATGGCGGGACTGTCATATGAGGAAAGATTGAAAACACTAGGCTTGTATTCACTGAAGGATGAGGGGGATCTTATAGATATATATAAAATTATAAAAGGACTGGACAAGCTAGATGCGGGAAAAATGTTCCAAAGGTTGGGTGAGTCTAGAACCAGGGGCCACAGTCTTAGAATAAAGGGGAGGTCATTTAAGACTGAGCTGAGAAAATCTTTTTTACCCAGAGAGTTGGGAATTTATGGAATTCCCTGCCACAGAGGGCAGTGGAGGCCAAATCACTGGATGGATTTAAGAAAGAGTTGGATTTTTATTAGAAGTAAATACATATTAAGAAGAAATAATATAAAATCGAAAAAAAAGAAACATATTATTCGTCACATTCTTAATATTTTTAAAATTTACAGACATTCTTATTTATACTTCAATATTTTTAATTATTTTATAACAGTAGGAAGTAAAGAGAAATAAGATGGAAATAAAAAAATCGATAAAATGAGTGGAGTATGAAGCAAGATATTCTTCTTTGGAGATATATTTGTGGTCTATTGTATATAGTTCTTCATCTATTCCTTCATTCAGGCTTCAGTCAGGGCCTCGAACCGGACCTCCTTGACCCTTTAAGTATTCAATAAATGGAGATTATTCCTCTGAATTGATCTAGTTTGTCCAAAAGGACAAGTCTTAATCTTTCCAGGTGAAGTGTCTCCGACATTTCTGTAATCCACATTTTGATTGTGGGGGATGTGGGACCTTTCCAAAATCTTAGTATTAATTTTTTACCAATTATTAAACTATAACCAATAAAAATTATTTGCTGTGTTGTTAGTAGCTGATCCATTTCTAATATTCCTAATATGATTAATTTTGAGCCTGGAGTTAAATTTGCATTAACTACATTCGAGATTATCTTAAAAATTTCTGTCCAAAAATTAGTAATTTTTGTACATTTTGTGAGTGAATGCGTTAGATTAGCTTCTAACTGCTGACATTTATCACATATAGCAGAAACATTTGAAAAAATTCTGTTTAATTTGGATTTTGAGAAGTGTAATCTATGTAAAACTTTAAATTGTATCAAGGAGTGTCTGGCATTTAATGAGCAGTGGTGTATATGTTGTAAACTTTCATTCCATACTTCTACACTAATTGTTTGACCTAATTCGTTTTCCCATGCTTGTCTATATTTTTCCGTGTTTGGTAAATCATTTTCCAGTAAGATATTATAAATATATGATATTATTTTTTCTGTATTTGGATGTTTATTTAGACATTCATCTAAAATTTCTGTCTTTCTATTCCTAAAATCTGGTGTATTTTATTTAACATAATCTCTAATTTGTAGATATCTAAAGTACTCATGAGTGTAATCCGTAATTTTGTTGTAATTCCTGAAATGAAAGAAATAAACTTTCCCTGTAGAGATCACCCATCTTATTTATTCCATAGTTCTTCCATTTAAAAATACCTTTATCCATCAATGAAGGTTTAAAAGTAATGTTGTTTACAATTGGAAGAGCCAGTGGTATACTCTGTAATTTTAATGTTTTCTTTAATCGTTTCCAAATACGTATACCACTTTCTATTATTGGGTTTCCCCTATAAATTTTCTTATGTATTTTAGTGTTAGCAAATAAAATCGAGCTAATTTCGAAGGTGAACAGTCTTCCTTTTCCATTTTTAACCAGTTTGGTTGTTTATCTACTTCTTCCAACCAGAAATTCATATTTTTTATATTAACTGCCCAGTAATAAAACATAAAATTAGGCAATGCAAAACCTCCATTCATTTTTGATTTACATAGATGTTTTTAAATTATTCTATGGTTCTTATAATCCCAAATAAAATTGGTAACTATAGAGTCCACTTTCTTAAAAAAAATTTTAGGAAGATATATCGGGATCAGTTGAAACAGGTATAATGATTGCGGAAGAAAAATCATTTTTATCGCATTAATTTTACCTAGCATTGAGATGGGTAATGTTTTTCCAATATAGGATATTCTTAAGTAGTTTATTCAATAAGGGTGGGAAATTAGATTTAAATAAAGAATCGTATCTTTTTGTTACATAAATTCCAAGATATTTGATTTTTTCATTTGCTATCTTAAAAGGATATTGTTGTAATATATGTAAGTTATTTCCCATTATTGGCATAAGTTCACTTTTATTCCAATTAATTCTATATCCTGAAAACAATCCAAATTGAGTTATTAAATCTAATAAGTTAGGAATACTCATTTCCGGCTTTGTAATATAAAGTAATACATCATCTGCGTATAAAGAGATTTTATTTTCAGTTTCTTTAGTTTCATACCCGTATATTTCAGGATGTAATCTCACGGATTTTGCTAGTGGTTCTATTGCAAGTGCAAACAGTAGTGGAGATAAAGGACAACCTTGTCTGCAGCCTCGGAATAAGTTAAATTTAGTTGTTAACATTTGATTTATTAATATTCTAGCTGTTGGCTTGGTATATAGTAGCTTAACCCATGTTATAAACTTCTCCCCCAACTGAAAAGTTTCCATAACCGAAAATAAATAAGACCATTCAATCTGATCAAAAGCTTTCTCTGCATCCAACAAAATAATTGATAAATCCTTATTAATATTTCTTTTCGAGTATATAATATTGAATAATCTTCTCAGGTTGTTTGAGGAGTATCGTTTTGGTATAAATCCTGTTTGATCTGAATGAATTAGTTTATTATCACTGTATTTAGTCTTTATGCTAGTGTTTTAGTTAATATTTTTTGATCAGTATTTAAAAGAGATATAGCTCTATATGACCCTGGGTCATCCAGATTTTTATCTGATTTAGGTATGAGCGTTATAATAGATTAATTTAATGTTTCTGGTAATTTCTGTTGTGCATAAATGTGTTCATAAAGTGTCTTCAAACGTGGAGCTATCATATCATAAAATGTTTTATAAAATTCTGATCCAATACCATCTGGTCCTGGAGTTTTACCATTTTTTAATGACCTAATAGCTTCTTCGATTTCTTTAGTAGTTATTTCAACGTTTAATAATTCTCTATTCTCTAAATCCAGTCCTTTTAGATTACAATTTTTTAAGAATGTTTCTAATCCTGTCCGATTTTCTGTCGTTTTGGATGAATATAATTTTTTATAATATTGCAAAAATCTCTCGTTTATATCTTTAGTTTGTATTAGTAATTCCCCTTTGTCTGATTTAATCCTATAGATTAATTTTTCTCCCTCCAATTTTCGTAATTGACGAGCAAATAATTTATGTGGTTTATCTCCAAATTCAAATTGTATTTGTTTAGTATATTGGTATAGTTTTACAACTTGGTCTGACTGTATTTTATTTAGTTTATATTTCAATGCAAAGATTTTATTATGTTTTATCATGGTTGGATTAACAGCGTTCTCTGTGTCTAATTGTTTGATCTGCCTTTCCAATGCCATTTGTTCCCTCCGATTCTCTTTATTATAAAATGCTTGAGAGGATATCATAATTCCCCGAACATAAGCTTTAAAAGTTTCCCATAATAGGGACGAAGATATTTCTGCCGTATCATTTATTTCAAAGAAAATCTTGATCTGTTTTGTGATGTATTCTTGAGTTATTTTGTCTTTTAAAGTTTGTGGGTTAAATCTCCATTGTCCCTGTTTTTCCGTTTTACCAGTTATTTTCATCATAAAAGTTAAAGGTGCATGATCTGAAATTATATTATGATATTTTGAATTATACGTAAGTGGGATAAATTTTAAATTTACCAAAAAATAATCCGCATACTCACAACTCTCTGTGAGAAAAAGTGTTTCCTTGTCTCTGTTCTAAATCGCTTACCCTTTATTTTTAAACTGTGGTCCCTGGTTCTGGACTCCCCCAACATCGGGAACATGTTTCCTGCCACTAGTGTGTCAAAGCCCTTAATAATCTTATATGTTTCAATAAGATCCCCTCTCATCCTTCTAAACTCCAGATTGTACAAGCCCAGCCGCTCCATTCTCTCAGCATATGACAGTCCCGCCATCCCGGGAATTAACCTTGTAAACCTACGCTGCACTCCCTCAATAGCAATTTCAGGAGTGAAATGAGAGCGTGGCCAGGGTGGTGTGGATCTTTTTGAGGTAGTGCCTCCAAGAGATCCCTTCGACGGTGGGGAGGTTGGTAACCGTGATGGACTAATGTTGAATCGAGCTGTCAGAAGGTATACACGTTTCATGTAAAAGTGCGTTTAATGTTCATCAGCATTTCTGACTGGTTCAGAAGCTACACCTCAGGTTAGAGATAGTTGGATAGCCAAACAAAGAGCATCATTTGGGAGCAAGCAAGCTTTCAGATGAGAAGGATTATGCAGAATGCCAAAGGGAAGATATTAATACCACCTCAACTGATTAAAGTAATAAGAACGTTGGAAGATATTCCCAAACAAACATGTCACATCATGAAAAACAGAAATGTCTTTCCAACATTATATCTATCTCTGGCTGATTGCCCTCTGATGCCGCAATCAAAATCCTAGACACAAAACGCTGGTGTAATTCAGCGGGACAGGCAGCATCTCTGGAGCAAAGGAATGGGTGACGTTTCGGGTCAATACCCTTTAGACTGAAAGTCAGGGGATTAAGAAATATAGATGATGACATCTCTCTACATTATCGTGTATATCTCTCGATCGCCTTTCCCGTGATTTTCAGTCTGAAGAAGGGTCTCGACCCAAAATGTCACCTGTTTCTTCTCTCCAGAGATGATGCCTGTCCCGCTGAGTCACACCAACATTTTGTGTCTATCTTCGGTTTAAACTAGCATCTGCAGTTCCTTCCTACGCAATAAAAATCATAATTCCTTGTGAAAAATATAAAGCCAGTTTGAACCATGACCTTTCTTCCTCCATTGGTGGCATGAACTCCAATGACCATGAACTGTGGATGGCTCGATCTTATTTATGTATTGTCTTTCCCCTGGCTGGTTAGCAGGCAGCAAAGGTTTTTCACTGTACCTTGGTACACGTGACAATCAACGGAACTCAACACTCATGTCGGTTCGACTTCCTGCATGTCTACTTTCACCCTTCTGAAACTGCATGGATAGGGATCTCAAATTCCACCTCATAAATAGATGGAGGTGAATTAGAACAGTGGAGATAAAATGCTGGAATATGAGACACAGAATACAGCAGTTGTTAGAAATTTGATATGAAAAAGAAAGTCAGAGATGGAGTCTGTGGTGAGAGCAAAACTGAGTTTAAATTATTTTTTAGTTTTTGGTTTATTTTATTAGAAGTTAATACAGTACAAAACAATACAGTGGCGCCTAATTTTAGGTGCCAACTATGTCATAACTTAAACATTCTATGTACAACCTCTAGTTTTATGTTTTTGAAAATGAAATTAAAAAAGACAAGAGATAGAGAGAAAAAAAAGAGCAAAAATAAATAGTAGAAAATAGAAAAACGTGAAGTGTATATATAAGAAAAGAAAAAGTAGAAATAGGAGAAAAAGACCCTTAAAAAGAAAATGTTCAAATCTTTGTTCGGAGATGTAATTCTATCCATGACCTGACCTGAAATCAGTAATCTTTACAGTACTGCTGCATCACATGATTCCAAAAAGTCGATGAAAGGGGACCAACTCCTTAAGAATTGGTCATATTTATCTATTAGGCGGAGTCTCATTTCTTCAAGGTGAGCTATGTCCGTCATATTACTAATCCACATTTTAATAGTTGGTATAGCTGTATTTTTCAATTTCTTTCCAATTATGAACCCATAATTAAAGAATACTTTTTGGTCTTTGTTTAACTTGATATCTTCTACTATTATTCCAAACATAATCCATTCCGTATTTGGTTCTATTCTTGACTTGAAGAACTTTGTAAATATATCAAATATATCGCTCCAAAATGTATTCAACTTTATAATCCTACAAATGAATGTGTTATATTGGCATTTTGAAACAAACAATTATCGCATCTAGGAGAAACATTTGAGCAGAATTTATTCAACCTCGTTTTTTAATAATATAGTCTATGTAATAATTTAAATTGAATTAGATTATGTCTTGCATTAATGGAACAATTATGTGTGTTCGTCAGATACTTTTCCCATCTATCTTTCGGAATCTTTATCATTAGTTCATTTTCCCAATCTTCTCTTAGTGCCTCTGTTGAGGGTAATTCTCTATTTAATATACTATTATAAAAATATGATATTAGTTTTTGTGAATCGGCCTTAATATTCATTGCTTCTTATAAAGGGTCTAAAAATATAGTTTGAAATCTATGTATATATTTCTTCATAAAGTCACATATCTGTATATATTTAAAATATTTATTATCATTCAGTTTAAATTTTGATTTTAATTGTTGAAATGATAATAATTTACCCAATTCATACATATCTCCTACTTTCATAATTCCCAGTCTATCCCAATGTTTAAATGATGTTGATTTAGTTTAGTTTAGAGCTACAGTGCAGAATCAGACCCTTCGACCCACCGAGTCCAAACTGACCAGTGATCTCTCGCACAATAACACAAGCCTATTAACCTAGGGACAATTTACACTGACGCCAAATATACAAACCTGTACGTCTTTGGAGTGTGGGAGGTAACCGGAGATCTCGGAGAAAACCCACGCAGTCACGGGGAGAACGTACAAACTCTATACATTCATACATTAGTCGGGATGGAACCCGGGTTTCTGGCGCTGGAAGCGTTGTAAGGCATCTGCGTCATCAAATTCTGGAATTCGATAACAAAGGAAGGTGAAGAGTGGAAGAAATAAGGGAGGGATGGTGGCAGCTGGGAACAACCGAGCGAAGTGAGCAGTGTTTGGAGAGAAGGGAAGATGGGAGTTGTTGAAGGAAGGGGAAATAAATAGGGTGATAGCGGTCTGTGGGATGAACAGTGTGTGTGAGGACCTGCGTGGATAGGAGGGGAGAGGGGTAGGGGAGAAGGAGGGGAGAGAGGGGGAAGGGAGGGAGGGGGAAGGGGAGTGGGAGACGGAGAGGGAGGGGTAGATGGAGGGGGAGGGAGATGGAGGGGATGGAGACTGAGGTGGAAACAGAGAGGGAAGGGGAGAGTCAGGGAGAGACTTCATGACTTGTTTGTAGACCAGTTCAGTTCAGTTTACTGTCACATGTACCGAGGTACAGTGAAAAGCTTTTTGATGTGTGCTAACCAAGCAGGATAAAGACAATACATGATTACAATCGATCCATTGAGAGCGTATAGATACATAAGGGAATAACGTTTAGTGCAAGGTAAAGCCAGCAAAGTCTGATCAAGGATAGTCCGAGGGTCATTTAAAGTTAGAAATGTTGCTGTAGTAATAGAGATTTTAGAGTGTGGGATGATTGTAATACGAGTTAGTAGATCTGCTTCTGTGACTAGCACGGAAATAGTCGCCTGTGTTGGGCGCCCAGCATTATCCAGCCGGAATACACGGTGCTTTTCACTAGATTGTGTTTGGCCTCAATCTGGCAGTGGAGGATGCTGAAGATAGACAGGTCGGTGTGTGAACGGGGAAAGGAATGGTTGGCAACCAAGAGATCTACGAAGATAGGTTTAACAAGAAGGCACTACATAATTGCAAGAACAGATGAATGATCCATTGCTGCCTCCACGTGAAACTAAATTGAAAGATACAACTAAAACGAGCAACGTATTCTGCATTTAGCTATTTTCATGGAGCCGGTCTCGTTGTCTTATTTATAAATAATGAAAAAAGTTCATAGTATACCAAAGCAGAGGAACAGTCAGTGGCAATGAAAGGGCAGTAACTGGGCTGATGACTGGAGAAATGTCATCTACTAATTGAAGACTGGGCTCTGTTAGATGAAGAACTAACACTTTATCAGGAAACTGCTCAGCCACGAGACTCATCATTTAGTAGATGAGGCAGAGTAGCTGTAAAATTATAGCCTGATTGATGGCACAAGGAATGATTTAGTAAAACGAAGCAGGATGCAGTTATATACAGAGCCAATCGTGTTTTCAGTATATTTGAATGCAGTAAACAAGCGGTGAAATGGTTTTGAGATAATGTCACCATTGTATCTTAACCAAAATGTCAAAAGTCTAGCAATGGTTAGTTACGGTTGCCATGAAGTAGTACCTCTTCGCACATATACCGTGGGTGTAAGAGCCGGTCTAAAGTTGGATTTCCTGTGGTTAGTAACTTAACCTCCTGACATTCCTTCATCGAGAGGTCACAAACCAAGATTGGAAATGAAATACTCTCCTGATGCCTGAAGGATGGAACTCCAATGCTCAATGATCTAATCAACATCCGGAATGAAGCAACTTATTTCAACTACATGTGACAATAATTAACCTATAGTAAACACTGAAACTTTACATGTGTTAAAACTTTAACTTTGGGGGAACACAAAGTAACATTGACATGAAAATGAAGATGCCAGGCACCCAAGTGGGAGCCAATCCAATTTTGCTCAGTTTACTTCTTCCTTTCATGGACAGTTCCACCCACAGAATTTTGCCTTAAAATGAATCTTTTTCATTAATGGTATAATAGCAATGATTAATATCCAATTTGCTGTGAATGTCATGCCCTCCTTATCACTATTTTGCTCTGGTCTTTGAGCACTTGATTCAGTGGCAGCAGACCCTTATTTATAACGTTGAAAATGCATTTGATGGAGACTTGCAAAGGCCCAAATTTCCATGGGTAACACCACTGAAGCAAAATGAAGCACTTTGTTTGCCTTTGTCTCCTGCTGAGTTTGGCTCTCATTTCTGCTTAATTGCCTTGACGTTAGGTCTGGTGTTAATCAACAGAAATGATGAAAGTACTCATTACTGGTGCAAGTGAAAACAGAGTTGATAATTTGAGTCAATATTTTTCATCGGAGCTACAATAAAAGTTGAAACTTTTAATACATAGTAAAACTCCAACAACCCAGCATGCGATTCCCGATGGTTCACTCACTTGACCTGAAGTTGAGCCATTAGTCCAGAGAACAGGTGTTCTACAAAATGGGAACGCAACATGTGATTGGACTCGCTTAACTTTAAATAAAATGTAAATAGACTTTATTCAAAGTAGAAAATAGGTACAATACAGGAACTGCAAAAAAATATTCTGTCATTCTCGGAACCTATACATACATTCAATTTGTTGTTACATAGTGTTTTCACAATTTTACCCCCACCCCTTGCCACTCATGTGGCCCCCTGGGGTGAAATCCCTTCCCTTGTTTGAGGGGTGTCTCCACCATATTTTGCCCCCCTATGTCCAGCAGCGGAAGGACCCTAGACTGTGATCCTCCCCCACCGAGCCTTGGCATGGGCTGCACCGAGCTTCAGTGCGTCCCTCAGCACGTACTCCTGTAGTCTGCAGCGGGCCAGTCTGCAACATTCCCTGAAGGACATTGGACACTCTAACATAGGGAAGATTCATGTGCGTTATGATGGTGTAATGAATTAAGTGAAGAACAAAATAAATTGCTATTTCATCTGGACAGAATGGTGGTCGGTAAGGAGGACATAAAGAGCAGACAGTCCATGTGAGGTGCACAGTTATAGGTGTGCAATATACACATCTGCCTTATCAGAATGGTAGCTTCTTTCTTGAAGCGGGAAGGCAGTGAGTTCATCTAGCAGCGAGGGATTATGGCAGCATTGGAGATAGTCTTTTCAGACTAGATATTAATCTAGTGCATCATCTATACCTTATACTGAAGATTCACTGTTTAAGAAGGAACTGCAGATGCTGGAAAAATCTAAGGTAGACACAAATGCTGGAGAAACTCAGCGGGTGAGGCAGCATCTATGGAGCGAAGGAATAGGTGATGTTTCACGTCGAGACGTCGAGAAGATTCACTGGTCAGTTTGAGGAAGGAAGAGTAGGTCAGTTCATCCAGATCACTACACACACTTCAAAAATATATTTGTGGGACCATGCTATGTCCCAATTTGAAATTAGCTTTGTTTTAGTTTTTAGTTTTAGAGATACAGTGCGGAAACTAGGCCCTTCGGCTGGCCGTGTCCGCGGCGACCTGCAATCCCCACACATTAACATACTGCTAATAGTAAATCACTATACTCCAGCAATGTTTGTTTAGTGTTAAGTGTTTGCAGTATCCTGAGAACACAAAAGGGCTTTAATGAATAAAGGGCCTGTCCCAGCAGTATGCAACTCCATGCGATGAGCGCGACCTAACGTGGTCGCTTGAGCCGTCCGGCGTCGTGGGACGGTCCCACTTCGATCGCCAGAGCCGCGTGGAGTTGTGCGGAGCTGGTCCCGACATTGCGCGGAGAAAAACCAACACTGTTCAAAAACCCCGCGCGGCAAAATCCTGTCGGCCGCAGCTGCATCGAGGACGCGAGTAACGTCTTGACGTTGTGCGTCTTCCGCATGGCGTTGCGCGATGACGTCACTGCCCGACGCCATGCGACGCGCATTATTAGTCGGCCCGCCTTTACCGTGACACATTAAAAGCGCGCGCGCTTTGAAAAGAACCACCACTTACCGCGTTTAACCATATAACCATATAACAATTACAGCACGGAGACAGGCCCTCTCGGCCCTTCCAGTCCGTGCCGACCATTTGTTTTCCCCTAGTCCCATCTACCTGCACTCAGACCATACCCCTCCATTCCCTTCACGTCCATATACCTATCCACTTTACTTTTAAATGTTAAAATCGATCCTGCCTCCACCACCTCTGCTGGAAGCTCATTCCACACAGCCACCACCCTCTGAGTAAAGACGTTCCCCTTCACGTTACCCCTAAACTTCTGTCCCTTAATTCTCATGTCATGCCCTCTTGTTTGAATCTTCCCTACCCTCAATGGGAAAAGCTTATCCACGTCAACTCTGTCTATCCCTTTCATCATTTTAAAGACCTCAATCAAGTCCCCCCTTAACCTTCTGCGCTCCAAAGAATAAAGACCTAACTTGTTCAACCTTTCTCTGTAACATAGTTGCTGGAACCCTGGCAACATTCTAGTAAATCTCCTCTGTACTCTCTCTATTTTGTTGACATCCTTCCTATAACTAGGCGACCAAAATTGTACACCATACTCCAGAATTGGTCTTACCAATGCTTTGTACAATTTTAACATTACTTCCCTACTCCTATATTCAATGCTCTGATTTATAAAGGCCAGCACACCAAAGGCTTTCTTTACCACCCTATCTACATGCGATTCCACCTTCAGGGAACTATGCACAGTTATTCCTAGATCCCTCTGTTCCACAGCATTCCTCAATTCCCTACCATTTACCATGTACGTCCTATTTTGATTTGTCCTGCCAAGATGTAGTACTTCACACTTATCAGCATTAAACTCCATCTGCCATCTTTCAGCCCACTTTTCCAAATGGCCCAAATCTCTCTGTAGACTTTGAGAATCTACTTCATTATCCACAATACCACCTATCTTAGTATCATCTGCATACTTACTTATCCAATTTTCCACCCCATCATCCAGATCATTGATGTACATGACAAACAACAGTGGACCCAACACAGATCCCTGAGGCACCCCACTGGTCACCGGCTTCCAACCTGACAAACAGCCATCCACCATTACTCTCTGACATCTCCCATTCAGCCACTGTTGAATCCATCTTGCTACTCCGCCATTAACACCCAAAGATTGAACCTTCTGAACCAACCTTCCATGGGGAACCTTGTCAAAGGCCTTACTGAAATCCATATAGACAACATCCACTGCTTTACCCTCATCAATTTCCCTAGTTACCGCTTCAAAAAATTCAAGAAGGTTTGTCAAACATGACCTTCCCGGCACAAATCCATGTTGACTGTTCCTGATCAGACCCTGTTTATCCAGATGCTTATATATATTATCTCTAAGTATCCTTTCCATTAATTTGCCCACCACTGACGTCAAACTAATAGGTCTATAATTTGCTAGGTTTATTCTTTGAACCCTTTTTAAACAATGGAACAACATGCGCAGTACGCCAATCCTCCGGCACTATTCCCGTTTCTAATGACATTTGAAATATTTGTGTCATAGCTCCTGCTATTTCTACACTAACTTCCCTCAATGTCCTAGGGAATATCCTGTCAGGACCTGGAGACTTATCCACCTTTATATTTTTCAAAAGTGTCAGTACTTCCTCCTCTTTGAATCTCATAGTTTCCATAGCTACTCTACTTTTTTCCCTTATCTCACAGAGTTCAATATCCTTCTCCTTGGTGAATACCAAAGAAAAGAAATTGTTCAATATCTCCCCCATCTCTTTTGGCTCTGCAGATAGCTGTCCATTCTGGTTCTCTAATGGTCCAATTTTATCCCTCGTTATCCTTTTGCTATTAATATAGCTGTAGAAACCCTTTGGATTTACTTTCACCTTTCTTGCCAAAGCAACCTCATATCTTCTTTTAGCCTTCCTAATTTCTTTCTTAAGATTCTTTTTACATTCTTTATACTCCTCTAGCACCTCATTTACTCCATGCCCTCCTATAATTCTTGTAGATATCTCTCTTTTTTCGAAACAAGTGTCTAATTTCCCTTGAAAACCATGGCTCTTTCCAATTTTTACTATTTCCTTTCAACCTAACAGGGACATAAAGATTCTGTACTCTTACAATTTCCCCTTTAAATGTCCTCCATTTCTCTTCTACATCCTTCCCATGAAACAAAGTGTCCCAATTCACTCCTTTAAAATCCTCACGCATTCCCTCAAAGTTAGCCTTTCTCCAATCAAAAATCTTCACTCTAGGTCCAGTTCTGACTCGCTCCATAATTATATTGAAACTAATGGTATTGTGATCACTGGTCCCGAAGTGCTCACCAACGCATACCTCCGTCACCTGTCCTGCCTCATTTCCTAACAGGAGGTCCAGCACTGCCCCTTCTCTGGTCGGTACCTCTATGTACTGCTGCAAAAAACTATCCTGCACACATTTTACAAACTCCAAACCATCCAGCCCATTTACAGAATGTGTTTCCCAGTCTATTTTTGGGAAATTGAAATCTCCCACAATCACTACCTTGTGCTTACTACTAATATCTGCTATCTCCTTACTAAGGGGTAAGTGCGTTGTAAAGACAAGCCTGAAGGCTTTGTGTCTCAATGCAAGGAGTATTCGTAATAAGGTGGACGAGTTGAACGTGCAGATAGATATTAATGATTATGATATAGTTGGGATCACGGAAACATGGCTCCAGGGTGACGTAGGCTGGGAGCTGAACATCCAGGGATATTCAATATTCAGGAGGGATAGAGAGAAAGGAAAAGGAGGTGGGGTAGCGTTGCTGGTTAGAGAGGAGATTAACGCAATGGAAAGAAAGGACATTAGCTTGGAGGATGTGGAATCGGTATGGGTAGAGCTACAAAACACTAAGGGGCAGAAAACGCTGGTGGGTGTTGTGTACAGGCCACCTAACAGTAGCAGAGAAGTTGGGGATGGTATCAAACAGGAAATTAGAAATGCGTGCGACAAAGGCAAAACAGTTATAATGGGTGACTTCAATCTACATATAGATTGGGTTAATCAAATTGGCAGGGGTGCTGAGGAAGAGGATTTTTTGGAATGTATGCGGGATAGTTATCTAAATCAACATGTAGAGGAACCAACGAGAGAGCAGGCTATTTTAGACTGGGTTTTGAGTAATGAGGAAGGGGTAATTAGCCGTCTTGTTGTACGTGCCCCCTTGGGCAAGAGTGACCATAATATGGTTGAGTTCTTCATTAGGATGGAGAGTGACATTGTTAATTCAGAAACAATGGTTCTGAACTTAAAGAAAGGTAACTTTGAGGGTATGAGACGTGAATTGGCCAAGATTGACTGGCAATTAATTCTAAAAGGGTTGACGGTGGATATACAATGGAAGACATTTAAAGACTGCATGGATGAACTACAAAAAAATGTTCATCCCAGTTTGGCAAAAGAATAAATCGGGGAAGGTAGTGCATCCGTGGATAACAAGGGAAATCAGGGATAGTATCAAAGCAAAGGATGATGCGTACAAAGTAGCCAGAAAAAGCAGCATACCAGAGGACTGGGAGAAATTCAGAGACCAGCAGAGGAGGACAAAGGGCTTAATTAGGAAAGGAAAAATAGATTATGAAAGAAAACTGGCAGGGAACATAAAAACTGACTGCAAAAGTTTTTATAGATATGTGAAGAGAAAGAGGTTAGTTAAAACAAATGTAGGTCCCTTGCAGTCAGAAACAGGTGAGTTGATCATGGGGAACAAGGATATGGCGGACCAATTGAATAACTACTTTGGTTCCGTCTTCACTAAGGAAGACATAAATAATCTGCCTGAAATAGCAGGGGACTGTGGGTCAAAGGAGGAATTGAGTGACATCCAGGTCAGTCGGGAAGTGGTGTTGGGTAAATTGAATGGATTAAAGGCCGATAAATCCCCAGGGCCAGATAGGCTGCATCCCAGAGTACTTAAGGAAGTAGCTCAGGAAATAGTGGATGCATTAGTGATAATCTTTCAAAACTCTTTAGATTCTGGAGTAGTTCCTGAGGATTGGCGGGTAGCAAATGTAACCCCTCTTTTTAAGAAGGGAGGGGGAGAGAAAACGGGGAATTACATAGAAACATAGAAATTAGGTGCAGGAGTAGGCCATTCAGCCCTTCGAGCCTGCACCGCCATTCAATATGATCATGGCTGATCATCCAACTCAGTATCCCGTACCTGCCTTCTCTCCATACCCTCTGATCCCCTTAGCCACAAGGGCCACATCCAACTCACTCTTAAATATAGCCAATGAACTGGCCTCAACTACCCTCTGTGGCAGAGAGTTCCAGAGACTCACCACTCTCTGTGTGAAAAAAGTCTTTCTCATCTCGGTCTTAAAGGATTTCCCCCTTATCCTTAAGCTGTGACCCCTTGTCCTGGACTTCCCCAACATCGGGAACAATCTTCCTGCATCTAGCCTGTCCAACCCCTTAAGAATTTTGTAAGTTTCTATAAGATCCCCTCTCAATCTCCTAAATTCCAGAGAGTATAAACCGAGTCTATCCAGTCTTTCTTCATCAGACAGTCCTGACATCCCAGGAATTACAGACCAGTTAGTCTAACATCGGTAGTGGGGAAACTGCTAGAGTCAGTTATTAAAGATGGGATAGCAGCACATTTGGAAAGTGGTGAAATCATTGGACAAAGTCAGCATGGATTTACAAAAGGTAAATCATGTCTGACGAATCTTGTGGAATTTTTCGAGGATGTAACTAGTAGCGTGGATAAGGGAGAACCAGTGGATGTGGTATATCTGGACTTCCAGAAGGCTTTCGACAAGGTCCCACATAAGAGATTAGTATACAAACTTAAAGCATACGGTATTAGGGGTTCAGTATTGATGTGGATAGAGAACTGGCTGGCAAACAGGAAGCAAAGAGTAGGAGTAAACGGGTCCTTTTCACAATGGCAGGCAGTAACTAGTGGGGTACCGCAGGGCTCAGTGCTGGGACCCCAGCTATTTACAATATATATTAATGATCTGGATGAGGGAATTGAAGGCAATATCTCCAAGTTTGCGGATGACACTAAGCTGGGGGGCAGTGTTCGCTGTGAGGAGGATGCTAGGAGACTGCAAGGTGACTTGGATAGGCTGGGTGAGTGGGCAAATGTATGGCAGATGCAGTATAATGTGGATAAATGTGAGGTTATCCACTTTGGTGGCAAAAACAGGAAAGCAGACTATTATTTAAATGGTGGCCGATTAGGAAAAGGGGAGATGCAGCGAGACCTGGGTGTCATGGTACACCAGTCATTGAAAGTAGGCATGCAGGTGCAGCAGGCAGTGAAAAAAGCGAATGGTATGTTAGCTTTCATAGCAAAAGGATTGAGTACAGGAGCAGGGAGGTTCTACTTCAGTTGTACAGGGTCTTGGTGAGACCACACCTGAAGTATTGCGTACAGTTTTGGTCTCCAAATCTGAGGAAGGACATTATTGCCATAGAGTGAGTGCAGAGAAGGTTCACCAGACTGATTCCTGGGATGTCAGGACTGTCTTATGAAGAAAGACTGGATAGACTCGGTTTATACTCTCTGGAATTTAGGAGATTGAGAGGGGATCTTATAGAAACTTACAAAATTCTTAAGGGGTTGGACAGGCTAGATGCAGGAAGATTGTTCCCGATGTTGGGGAAGTCCAGGACAAGGGGTCACAGCTTAAGGATAAGGGGGAAATCCTTTAAGACCGAGATGAGAAAGACTTTTTTCACACAGAGAGTGGTGAGTCTCTGGAACTCTCTGCCACAGAGGGTAGTTGAAGCCAGTTCATTGGCTATATTTAAGAGTGAGTTGGATGTGGCCCTTGTGGCTAAGGGGATCAGAGGGTATGGAGAGAAGGCAGGTACGGGATACTGAGTTGGATGATCAGCCATGATCATATTGAATGGCGGTGCAGGCTCGAAGGGCTGAATGGCCTACTCCTGCACCTAATTTCTATGTTTCTATGTTTCTATGTTTCTATATTTGCTCTTCCAATTCTCGCTCCCCATTTGGCGGTCTATAGTACACCCCTAGAAGTGTTGCTACACCGTTCCCACTTCTCAGTTCCACCCAAATAGCCTCCCTAGACGAACCCTCTAATCTATCCTGCCAAAGCACTGCTGTAATATCCTCTCTGACAAGCAATGCAACACCTCCACCTCTGGTCCCTCCAATTCTATCACCCCGGAAGCAACGAAATCCTGGAATATTTAGTTTCCAATCACAGCCCTCCTGCAACCATGTTTCACTGATTGCCACAACATCATATTTCCAGGTGTCAATCCAGGCTCTAAGTTCATCCACCTTACTTACAATGCTCCTAGCATTAAAATATGCACATTTTTATAAACCCACCATCCTTTATTCTCTGTCTATTATCTTTTTCATCTTTCTCGCCTACATTTTGGGTCCGAGTGCTTCCCTTCTCTGTCTCTTGCCCCACACCCTGACCCCTAGCCCCCTCTACCCGAGTCCCTCCCCCCAGCCTTTCTAGTTTAAAGTCTCCCCAGTAGCCTTTGCAAATCTCCCTGCCAGGATATTGGTCCCCTTCGGGTTCAAGTGCAACCCGTCCTCTGCGTACAGATCATGCCTTCCCCAAAAGAGGTCCCAGTGATGAAGAAACTTGAATCGCTGCCCACTGCACCAGTCCCTCAGCCACGCATTTAGCCTCCACCTCATTTCATTCCTACTCTCACTGTCACGCGGCACAGGCAGTAATCCTGAAATCGTTACCCTTTTGGTCCTTCTCTTTAACCTTCCCCCCAACTCCCTAAATTCTCCCTTCAGGACCTCGTCACTTTTTCTGCCTATGTCATTGGTACCTATGTGTACCACAACATCATGCTCCTTTCCCTCCCTTATCAGAATCTTTTGGACACGTTCTGACACATGCGAGACCCTGGCACCAGGGAGGCAAACTACCATCCGGGTCTCCTGACTGCGTCCACAGAATTCGCCTATCCGACCCCCTAACTATAGAGTCCCCTATTACAATTGCCCTCCTCTTTTTGCTACCCTTCTGAGCATCAGGGCCGGTCTCTGTGCCGGAGGCCCGGCCGCTGTTGTTGCCCCCAGCTAGGCTGTCCCCTCCAATCGTACTCAAACCCGAGTACCTATTTTCCAGTTGTACGGTCACAGGGGTACTCTCTAGCCCCCGCCTCTGCCCCTTGCCCTTCCTAACCGTGACCCACTTGTCTGCCTCCTGTGGTTTGGGAGTGACTACCTCCCTGTAGCTCCTCTCTATGACCTCCTCACTCTCCCTGACCAGACGGAGGTCGTCGAGCTGCTGCTCCAGGTTCCTAACACGATCCTTTAGGAGCCCCATCTCGACACACCTGGCGCAGATGTGTACGTCTGGAGGGCTATCAGATTCCCTGACCTCCCACATCTGACATCCAGAACAGTACACTGCCCTGGCCTTCATACTCCCCCCTTACACAGGATACAATAGCAACACAATATAAAATCACTACAAACTGCTGGGATCTGACTGTAAATCAGCTGCTTTCCCTAGTCCACTTCCCACCAATCAGCTGCTTTCCCTAGTCCACTTCCCACCAATCAGCGGCTTCCTCAAAAAAACCCACTTCTCCAAATGGAATGTTATGGATTTGGGTAAAAACAAGCCCCGCGCTTGATTTTATAGCTTACCGGTCGGGTGTCGCTCCTCCCCCTCCTCCTCTTCCAACGGCTCCTGGGGCCTCTGAAAAAACAAGCCCCGCGCTTGATTTTATAGCTTACCGGTCGGGTGTCGCTCCTCCCCCTCCTCCTCTTCTTCCAACGGCTCCTGTGGGCGTTTCTTGCAACGGAGTTCTTCCCAGCTGCATCGAACTCCAGAGAACATGAGGAGAACAAGGAAACCCAGGATCATGTTTGTTTGCACTAAATAAAGGAATTGATTCTTATAAAGTCCTGGGTTTTTGTCTTTATCAGAGATAACCTCACAGACAACTTGATTATTAAACTTCAGTGTAACCATTTCGTGTAGTGGGAAAAGCAGTTGTTAATCATGGAGTTCATCTCTCATATAGAAACCACGTCTAATAATGGAATGCATCTCACATATAAAATCCACGCTTTATTAGATAAATGAAACACACACAGGCATTGAACTGCATTGAATTGCAAAGAGTGTCATGAGACATCATGTAAAGCGGATGTTGTCTATATGGATTTCAGTAAGGCCTTTGACAAGGTTCCCCATGGAAGGTTGGTTAAGAAGGTTCAATCTTTGGGTGTTAATGGCGGAGTAGCAAGATGGATTCAACAGTGGCTGAATGGGAGATGTCAGAGAGTAATGGTGGATGGCTGTTTGTCAGGTTGGAAGCCGGTGACCAGTGGGGTGCCTCAAGGATCTGTGTTGGGTCCACTGTTGTTTGTCATGTACATCAATGATCTGGATGATGGGGTGGAAAATTGGATAAGTAAGTATGCAGATGATACTAAGATAGGTGGTGTTGTGGATAATGAAGTAGATTTTCAAAATCTACAGAGAGATTTGGGCCATTGGAAAAGTGGGCTGAAAGATGGACAGATGGAGTTTAATGCTGATAAGTGTGAAGTGCTACATCTTGGCAGGACAAATCAAAATAGGACGTACATGGTAAATGGTAGGGAATTGAGGAATGCTGTGGAACAGAGGGATCTAGGAATAACTGTGCATAGTTCCCTGAAGGTGGAATCGCATGTAGATAAGGTGGTAAAGAAAGCCTTTGGTGTGCTGGCCTTTATAAATCAGAGCATTGAATATAGGAGTAGGGAAGTAATGTTTAAAATTGTACAAGGCATTGGTAAGACCAATTCTGGAGTATGGTGTACAATTTTGGTCGCCTAGTTATAGGAAGGATGTCAACAAAATAGGGAGAGTACAGAGGAGATTTACTAGAATGTTGCCAGGGTTCCAGCAACTATGTTACAGAGAAAGGTTGAACAAGTTAGGTCTTTATTCTTTGGAGCGCAGAAGGTTAAGGGGGGACTTGATTGAGGTCTTTAAAATGATGAAAGGGATAGACAGAGTTGACGTGGATACGTTTTTCCCATTGAGGGTAGGGAAGTTTCAAAACAAGAGGGCATGACATGAGAATTAAGGATCAGAGGTTTCGGGGTAACGTGAGGAGGAACTTCTTTACTCAGAGGGTGGTGGCTGTGTGGAATCAGCTTCCAGCAGAAGTGGTGGAGGCAGGATCGATTTTAACATTTAAGAGTAAAGTGGATAGGTATATGGACGTGAAGGGAATGGAGGGGTATGGTCTGAGTGCAGGTAGATGGGACTAGGGGAAAACAAATGGTCGGCACGGACTGGAAGGGCCGAGAGGGCCTGTTTCCGTGCTGTAATTGTTATATGGTTATATGGTTATATGGTTAAAGCAGACAAATGCATTTATCCACTTTTAAAATTATGACATTTCAAAGAAAGTACAATGTGCGATGTGTGAGATATTATTATCGTCACAGTATTACTCGCACATACAAAAACCTTCCATTAACGTACATAGATCTCCTTTTCATAGAAACATAGAAATTAGGTGCAGGAGTTTCAGCCTTCGAGCCTGCACCGCCATTCAATATGATCATGGCTGATCATCCAACTCAGTATCCGTACCTGCCTTCCTCCATACCCTCTGATCCCCTTAGCCAAAGGGCCACATCCAAACTCACTCAACATAGCCAATGAACTGGCCTCAACTATGGCAGAGAGTTCCAGAGACTCACCACTCTCTGTGTGAAGAAAGTCTTTCTCATCTCGGTCTTAAAGGATTTCCCTTATCCTTAAGCTGTGTGGACTTCCCCCAACATCGGGAACAATCTTCCTGCATCTAGCCTTCCAACCCCTTAAGAATTTTGTAAGTTTCATAAGATCCCCTCTAATCTCCTAAATTCCAGAGAGTATAAAAAGTCTATCCAGTCTTTCTTCATCAGACAGTCCTGACATCCCAGGAATCAGTCTGGTGAACACTCCCTCTATGCAATAATGTCCTTCCTCAGATTTGGAGACCAAAACTGCACGCAATTTGGTCTCCTTTTATTAGATCAGTTCCTGCAGTGGTGGTCCTCTGTGGTGTGGGATGTTTGCTTTTGATCCTCGCAACATTTTGTTCTGCCAGGGTACACTGCCTCGCTTGGAGTTGTAGTAAGCACAGAGATGGTCCCTCTGCTCCTTTGCCCTTTTGTTGCTGGTGTTTCCTTGCAATGCACCTAGTGCCGCCATCGGTGCAGCCTGTCTTGCATCTCTCCAAGAACCTGGTGTGACTTCTCCTGTCTGTTTGACCATCGTGTCACCCTCCACCATGGCTGCTGCTGCACCTCTGGTGCGAATCAGGTTGTGGAGGACGCATGCCGCGTAGACAATGGTCTGTACATTCTCGGGCTCCTGCTCCATTGTAGTCAGCAGGAATCTGAATCTGCTAGCAAGGATACCAAAAGCGTTTTCCACGACCCTCCTAGCCCTGGACAGTCTGTAATTAAAGATCCTTTGCTCCCTAGACATCTGCCTGTCAGGGTATGGCTTCATCATCCATGGCCTGAGTGCGAAGGCATCATCACCAACCAATGCGTAGGGGATGTCAGGATTGTCTTCTCCCGGTAGAGGTACTGGATCAGGAAGGCCTGCTCTCCCTTCTTCCAGTGCTTGCCCAAGGGAGGTCTCTCTCCAGATCCCTCCATCTGCGGCACTGCCAGGTGTGCCCACATTCACAAACAGGAAGTTGTAGTTTGCATCGACCACAGATAACAGCACAATGGAATGGACCTTCTTGTAGTTAAAGTACGTAGAACCTCCCCTGGGTGGACACCGGATGGCCACATGCTTCCCGTCAACTGCCCCACATGTGTGCAGGAAGTTCCATCTGGTTTGAAAGCCATGCGCCACTATCCTCCACTCGTCAGGCGTACTAGGGCAGTCAATCATTTCTTCATATGCATTGTTGATGGCATCACAGGTCTCTCGGACGACCTTGCTGATGGTGTTGTGAGCCACACGGAAGTTGTACGAGAGGCTCTTGTAGGAATCCCCTGACGCACGGTAGCGGAGGGTGATGGCTAGGCGCAGGCCTGGTTCCAGTGACTTCCGCATGACGGTGTCTCTTTTCTGCAGAAGAGGTCCGACTCGTGTCTTTAGCTCCTGAAACAGGTCAGGGGGTAACCTGGTGAAATTTCTAAAGGCAGCCTCATCTTTCTGCTGCAGATCGGTCACCATGTTCTCATACTGGCCCAAAGTGGGTCTCATCCAGAACAAAGACCTCACCCACAAAGACCTCTTCCTGGGTTTCTTCATAGCCTTCCTTGTTGAACTCCTGCCCAGCTGACCTGCCAGCATGAGGGCTGCTGCTAACGGAAGCCTCTCTTGCTGTTGCAGCAATGCAATCTGTATCTGTTTCTGTGTCTCTTCCATGATGATCATGGAATAGCAAGCAGCCTGCAGCCCCGTTTATATGAGGAAAAATGACGTCACGCGCAACCTTCCCTCGGACTTCACACGAACTTCGCGTCAACTCGCTCGGGGATCGCCCGACCTCCACTTCCGATTTTGTCGGGCTAGTCGCATGCAGTTGCATGCTGGTGAGACAGAGCCTTAACATTCTTTCTTTCTTTGAATTCTGCAGTGTTTCAATTGCATATTTCCGTCTACCTATTCCTTCCAAGATTGCCTTTCTCTACCATGCTACAAAGTGAGATGGACGCATCATCTTGCATTGAACAACACGACACAGCAATGGGCCCTTTGGCGCACCATGTCTATTATAATCACCATGTCACTGTGTAATCCCATCTGCCACACAGGGTCTGCACCCTCCCCCCCCCCCCCCCCCCCCCCCCCCCCACCCCCCCCCCCCCCACCTGTTCACATGCCGGTCTAAATGCTTCTTAGACTTTGCTATTGTTGTCTTCCGCAATAAATCTGCCAGACTGCATCAATGTGGTCCTTCCACACCTCCCAGAAGGTACGCACTACCTACGGTTCAGGGAGATGAGTCCGAAACCGGCGGAGTTGTCTGTGAATCAGTATTGAGTGATGTCCTTGAACAGAGACCCTTTGGTAAGAGCCTACATTGCAGTAATATTGCCTCAGCCTGCTTTATTTACAAAGACTGGTTTACTTTATGACCATTTCTGCAGTCTTGGGTTGCACCATTAGCCATGGCTGTGTACTAACGTTAATCACTGACCAGAGAAACGAACATTTCTTTAACCTAAATTGGAAGCTGAACATGTAGCTGCTAGATTCAGTGAAACTAGCCAAGAATTACGAAGTGTGCAGCATATGGTGACAGCTGCTTTGGTCTAATTTACCATGCAGAACAGATAGCTGAACCAACAGCTTGCCTGTCTGGTTGATAGGCTAATGTTGTTTCACACAGCACATGATTTATTTGCTATCAGATCCAGCAACCTTTCAGTACATTAATATACAGCCTTCCTGAGTGAATAGGCTGCAATTCACACAAAGTTGTAGTTTGTATCAGAGATTTCTTCAGCAGACCGAAAGTGTGCCCAAAGTGGTACCAAAGCACAGCAGAATGCATTAAAGGCTGTTTACAAATACATTCATTCTTGCAACTAAGCAACGTATGTACACAAAATGCTAGAGTAACTCAGCGGGACAGGCAGCATCTCTAGTGAGAAAGAATGTTACTCCAGGGATGCTGCCTGTCCCGCTGAGTTACTCCAGCATTTTGTGCCTATCTTCGGTTTAAACCAAAATCTGCAGTTCCTTCATACACATAAGCAATTAATATAATTGATTTGGGCTTCAAATGAATTTTAATTTACTTTGTTACGGTAGATATCAGACAGGACAGCCATCAAGAGAAAGAACTCACATTTAAACCACAAATAACAGCCAGTAAGCTATTAAACGCTACAACCTCAAATAAGCTCTGAACTACATTTAACTACTCTGAACTATTGAAACAAATAAGATCATTAAGGGTTTGGGCACCCTATAGGCAGGAAACATGTTCCCGATGTTGGGGGAGTCCAGAACCAGGGACCACAGTTTAAGAATAAGGGGTAAACCATTTAGAACGGAGATGAGGAAAAACGTTTTCACCCAGAGTGGTGAGTCTGTGGAATTCTTTGCCTCAAAGGGCGGTGGAGGCTGGTTCTCCGGATGCTTTCAAGAGAGAATTAGATAGAGGTCTTAAAGATAGCGGTGTCAAAAAATATTGTGGGAAGGCAGGGACGGGGTACTGATTGTGGATGATCAGCCACAATCACATTGATCGGCAGTGCTGACTCGAAGGGCCGAATGGCCTACTCCTGCACCTATTGTCTATTATTGTACTATTATAGTTTGTTTTTTGTGTGTACATATGTGTGCATACTGTATATATATACATATGATCTGTATAAAAGTATGTGTATATATACATACACTGAACTTGTTTCTTGTTTATCATATTGTTTACAATGTATTGTGTTTACATATTGTGTTGTGCTGCTGCAAGTAAGAATAGTAAGATTAAACGAGAACTTACCAGTTTGAAGTTTGATCTTTATTTTATGAGGAGTCGAGTTGAGGGACTACGTGAATAGAAGCCCGTACAGCCGTTGGTGCGTCAATCTTCAAAGCAGCGGAATGAATTCACAGCTAACAATGACTGAAGTATAATGGTAAGATGATAAAACTAGAACTACCAGATGAGATCTATGAGGGTGGGAGCGGAAGGCACGTAGTCCCTCAACTCGACTCCTCATAAAATAAAGATCAAACTTCAAACTGGTAAGTTCTCGTTTAATCTTACTATTTTACTTCGGAGTCACGTGAGTGACTACGTGAAGACTTCAAAGCACTGTGAATTCACGCCGCAGACCCAAATCCGACGTTCACACTGCCTGGATTGACTCAAAGTCGTTAACAATCAATCATGCATCAGTAACAACATTTGTTAAATGAATAACAATTTATTTACAAACAAATCATACCAAACCCCTCTAACTCAGGGGGAAAGTGTAACAGTACTCAAAACAGAATCAGCCTTGAAATCGGCTTGTGATAAAACCTCTGAAAAGTTAGCTCACTGGACCATCCTGCGGCCGCGAGGATATGGTCTATTGGCAAGTCCATCGCCCTTGCCGCGGAGGTTGATGCCGCCCTGGTGGAATGAGATTTGAATTTATCAGTATCAATTCCAGCACTTGCCAGGACCTGCTTTAGCCACCTTGAAATTGTTTGCACCGACACCTTACTGTGTGGTTTTTTGTGACTAATAAACAAAGCCGACTCTGTTCCTCTCAGAGGTTTAGTAATCTCAATGTAACGAGATAAATGTGAAACTACACACAAGCGATCATCTGCGGGGTATGCTGAAAACACAATCTTACATCCTGTCATGCCTCTTCTATTATGTTTAAGCAATCATAGACATAAAATATAATGGCATCTGCCGACACATGCATTCTATCTAGCCGTAGCTTTTGCAACGTTTGTACACGTTGAGCTGAAACCAACGCCATAAGCATGACCACCTTAATAGTTAATTTGGCTATAGATAGGCTTGTAACCGGAGCCCACTGGCGAAGAACCATAAGAACCTCACTCACATTCCAAATCCCGGCATACCTGGGTTTAGGAGGATTAGAATTGAAAACTCCCTTCATGAATCGTGAAACTAACGGATGTGTCCCTACTGTATGTAATTCTGCATTCATAGGTAAATAAGAAGACAGCACTTCTGGCTGAATTGATCGCACTGTAACTTAATTTTTGGTCGAAATAAAGAGTTGACAAAAACTCCAATACGTCCGTGATCCCTGCAGTGTGATATACAATATTCTGCTGTAGGCAGAATTGCTCCCACTTCCTTATATAGGTGATATATTGCTGCTGTGTACTATCCCTGCAGGCCGACGTGAGAACATCCACAGTCCGATGAGACAGTCCTCTCCCCAGGTATGGCCTCCTTAAAATCTGCAAATTAACAGATCAATACGATCATGTAAAGGATGTTGATCCCCAGTGACTGGATTTACCAGTAGATGTTTATTCTTGGGAATAATCATGTAAGGCTCCCTAGCCATTTGTAATACAACGGGAAACCATGCTTGTGTAGGCCAATCTGGCACTACCAATACTCCTGAAGCAGAGTCCTCCTTGATCTTTTGCAAACATCTGCTGATGAGACAGAATGGAGGAAATACATACACAAACATTCCTCCCCAATGCAGCGAAAACGCATCCACTGCTACTGCCCCATGATCTGGTTCCCATTAAATATATCTAGGCAACTGATGATTTAATCGAGATGCAAACAAGTCAATATCTGGCATTCCATACTGAACAATCATTTGGTTAAATACATCCTGATTTAACATCCATTCAATGTTGTCATTAAACTGACGTGACCTAGTGTCAGCTACAGTGTTGAATCTTCCTGGCAAATAAAATGCTGAAAGCCAGATATTTTGGTCAATACACCAGCTCCAAATCTGGTTAGCCAGTCTATCACAAGACTGTGACTTAACTCCACCCATGTGGTTTACATATGCCACTGCTGTGGTGTTGTCAATCTGAACCTGCACATGCAAGTCCCTCCTTGTAGAACAATAAGCTTTGAGCCCATACCAGGTGCCCAACAACTCTAAATAATTAATCCCTCTTAGTTGAAGAAGCGATGTCTCATCCACATTCCATCTGCCTCCACAACTAGAAGACATATCTGTTGCACCCCAACCCAGTGCATCTGTAATATCAGTGACGGTGGTTCCACCAAAACCTTCCTAAAACTTGTTGAAACATTTGCTATCCACCATTGTATGTCAGCAATCGCCCCAGCTGACAACTGCATAGGCCTATCAAAATGGCCCCTTTGTATTCTCAGTGCCTGTTCCTTTGATCGTTGTAATTGTTGATAATGCAGAGGACCATACTGCACAGCTGGAAATACTGCCACAAACTTCCCAATTAACCTGGCTACTTGTCTAATCGAAGGCCTTTGTTCTCCAACGAGATTAACACAGTCCTCAATTAACTGATTCAATTTATCCCTGGGCAAAGTTACCAAATGTGATTGGAATTAATGGTAAATCCCAGATAATCAATAATTTGGACTGGTGATAATTTAGATTTATCTGGGTGAATAACAAATCCCATTTGTTCAAAAGTAATTTTAACAACTGAAACTGATGATTGAGTTTCAGCATGAGTCTTTCCAACAATCAGAATATCATCTAAGTAGGCCATTACCACATGCCCCTTAGCTCTAAGTAACGCTAACACAGGTTTTACCAATTTAGTAAATAATCTAGGAGCTGAAGTTAATCCATTCGGCAATGCCCTGAATTGCCACAGCTGAGTCATCCAAATAAATTTCAAATATCTTCTATCATCCTCACTGAATAGACACTGAGTAATACGCATCCTTTAAATCAACAGTTGCCATATAACACCTTTTGGACACTAGATGTTTGGCCATGGTAAAGGTTTCCATTTTGAAATGTCTATAACAAACAAACTTGTTCAAACTCGATAAATCCAAAATAATTCTACACCCCCCAGTCTTTTTAGATCTGGGAAATATATTTGACACAAATTGTCGACTTTGATAGACAGAAGGCTCAATTACCCCTTTCTTATGTAACGACTGAATCTCTGCTTGAATAAGCACATTTTCTTCATCTGAAAAAATAAGTTTACGACTAGGAAAATGTTGATTAGGTAGACTGTCCTTAGAGTAAAATTCAATTTTCACCCCTTCAATACTACTAAGTATGAACAAATCTGATGTCAACTGCTGCCATTGTTTGAGAAACAATTTTAACCTTCCCCCAATTTGAACAGGAACATCAATTAATTCATCGTCTGTCGATGTTTTCCTTACCTGCATCTTTCCTTGTGGACCTTGTTGTCCTCGACCTCTTGTGGAGAAAGGCACCTTCCCCTTCATGCTGGCAGCCTGCCAGTTCCGAAATTGAAGACCTGAACGGCTCGTTCCTTCTCCTGCATCCACATTAGTTCCTTTCCATTACGGAGAAATCTTTTTGCTTACCAGCCGGCTTAATGAGGGCCATAGTTTTAACATCTTCATGACATTCTTTGACCCTTTTTGCAAGGTTACCTCCAAACAACAGATTTTGTGGTGGTACACTGGTCGGTTTGCACAAACTTGCCAAATTCGGATTAAGCACTGGCCTAATAGCGGCCCTCCTGATGTTATTGATTTCAAAAAATGCATTACAAAGGAATCCCAGTCCGTCCTGGTGTGCTTCAACCATATTGCTTGGATCAATAACTTTCACCACAGCTGTAATACCTGCTGACAACAGTTTAAGCACTTTTTGAAACTTCATGTCCTGGGCCCTAGCAGGCATACCCATCTGTGACCAAATTTGGTGATTAACCACCGGTACCTTCAGGAGATCACAATTAACAGGAGCTTTATAGTTTTTTGCTGCTTCATCCATAGCTAGCTCCTGTAACTGGTGGGAGAGCATATACTGAATGGCTTCAGCCAATTCCCCATCAATCGCCTTTCACCTGCCTCTCTACGCTCAGCAAACTTTCCAGCAATGTTCGGAATTACCTCCAACCGAACTCCTTTACTGCTCTCCCCCAGCATAGAATCAGTGTCAGCAAACTGCACTGATAGAACATCCTCCTCACAGGCAGGATAGTTCTGCAGCCCTGAAACAGGTGCTGCTAGCACAAGCTCTCCATCAGCCTGGCTTGGGCACCACTCCTCCTCACGGAGCTGGTCCCTGTCGAGCATTCTTTGAAATAAAATCTCGACTTGGGAGAGCCGTGAGCAAACGGACTCTCCTATGGAGGGTATAACCTCTATGCCCGACTCATCTACGGGCCTGACAGACTTGCCAGTGGCCTTCCGCCCTACCGGCAAGCCTTCACTGCCCCCAGGCAGTGGGTCCGCAACCACTGGCTGTGTAGCCAGCACCGGACCAGGTGTACCAGACGGGCCTCCTTCCACAACACTCTCCTGGTCACTCTCCTTTCTACCTGCGGAGCGCCTCGCCGACACCTTCTTTACTTTCTGCAACATATCTCCAAGAACTTCAAACCGTCGCAGAAATGACCTGTGGTAAAAATTTCAACAACTTTACCTCCGTTTTTAAACTTACCGCTCAGAGGAGCGCTGCTGCTCCAACCGCCCAACTATTAACGTCTGACGTCATGACGCACCAACGACTGTACGGGCTTCTATTCACGTAGTCACTCACGTGACTCAGAAGTAAAATGTCATTGTTCTATCTAGGACACGTGACAATAAAACTCTCCTGACTCTTGAATTTTACAGGGTACACAAAAGGCTGGAGAAACTCAGCGGGTGCAGCAGCATCTAAGGAGCGAAGGAGATAGGCAACGTTTCGGGTCGAGACCCTTCTTCAGACTGATCAGGGATCAGGGAAACGAGAGAGACAGACGGTGATGTGGAGAGTTAAAGAACAATGAATGAAAGATATGCAAAAATGTATCGATGATAAAGGGAACAAGCCATTGTAAGCTGTTTGTGTCTTTAACTCTTGAATTTTACATTGTGGAATCAATTGACATTTGCTGAATGTTGTCACTAGAGTCATGGAATAATACAGCACATAAATGGGCCCTTTGGCCCATCTTACCCATGCCGACTAAGATACTTTCCTGTGCTAGTCACATTTACCTGTACTCGACCCATATCCCTCTAAAATGTTTAAAAGATTGAACCTGTCAGAGTCCTTTAAATGTTGTAATTGTATCTACCTCTCCGAATCCCTCTGGCAGCTCGCTCACTCAACGTGAAAAACTTGCCCCTCAAGTCACCTTTGAATCTTTCCACGCTTATCTTGAACCTATGCCCTCGAGTTTCATCCCATACCCTGGGAAAAAAGACTGTGACCATTCACTTTATCTTTGATTTTATAAACCTCTATAGGATCGTCTGCCAGATTCAGTCGCTCCTTATAACACCAAACCCTCTAGTCCCAGCAACTTTCTTTGCTGCGCACTCTCATGCTTAATCACATCTCTCCTCTCGTATGGCGACCAGAAGCACACACAACATGCCAAGTGCAGTCTCACCAATGTCCTGTACTGCTATGGCATGGTGTTAAACCTCTTGTACCGACTACCCCATCTGACAAAGGCAAGCATGCCATATGTCTTCTGCACCACCTTGTCTGCCCATATTGCCACTTATAGCTCCAGGATTCTCTGTTCTACCCAGGGCCCTGTTATTTACCGCATAAATCCGTACAAGCCCTGCCCGTTCAAATTCACAAAATTCATCACTTTGCATCTATCGGAGTTAGATTTCCGAGATCTTCGGTTTCCTCCCACACTCAAAAGAAATACATGTTTGTAGCTTGTTGTAAATGTAAAAATCATTGCCCCTAGTGTGTGTAGGGTATTGTTAATGTGCGGGGATCGCTGGTCGGTATGGACTCGGTGGGCCAAAGGGCCTGTGGCTGAGCTGCATCTCTAAACTAAACTAAATTTAATCCGTAATTCTTTCCCTGAATTCCCGGTTGATCTAGATCCTGTTGCAACCTGTGACAACTGTCTTCACTGTACCTACTGAATGACCTACCCCTGCACCTATTGTCTATTAACTTGATTGTATTAATGCAAAATATTATCAGATCTGTTTGGATAGCATACAAAACAAAGCTTTTCATTGCACCTCAGTACACAATAGACAATAGGTGCAGGAGTAGGCCAATCGGCCCTTCGAGCCAGCACCACCATTCAATGTGATCATGTTGATCATCCTCAATCAGTACCCCGTTCCTGCCTTCTCCCCATATCCCTTGACTCCGCTATCTTTAAGAGCACTATCTAGCTCTCTCTTGAAAGTATCCAGCGAGCTCTATCTATGCCCTGACTCTGCTATCTTTAAGAGCCCTATCTAGCTCTCTCTTGAAAGTATCCAGAGAACCGGCCTCCACCAACCTCTGAGGCAGAGAATTCCACACACTCACTACTCTCTGTGTGAAAAAGTGTTTCCTTGTCTCCGTTCTAAACGGCTTATCACTTATTCTTAAACTGTGGCCCCTGGTTTTGGACTCCACCAACACGTGACAATAATAAACCTAAACCTCGTACTATACCGGCAGTGCTTGGATTATGTCTTCAAGGCTGTCAGTGAGTCTTGAACCCACAGCCTTTTGGCAGAAACAAAAACAAGAACCAGTGATGCTTGTTGGAATAATGTGAACCACACAACAAATTTAACAGAAGTTCTAAAGCAATTAAAACTTTGTTGTTTGTATGTTTCTTTCTAAGTTGTGCTATAATTACTCTCTAACTGGTACATTGCCCAAAACACTATTATTCATGCATAGCTGACCTGGTGATGTAAGATTGGAGGTGAGCCAACTCTTTGTGACCGTCCGAAGAATACCCCACCCATTGTGACCACTGGACTCCAAGGGTCTGTTAATGATTGATTGTTGATAGTGGACCATGAACAGGAGCTGGAGTGGTTAATCTCTCCCAGAGAGATGGTATTGCACCCATTGGGTTCCAAATAGTCTGCAAGCCAATGGTTTAACCAAAGGTGGACAAAAAATGCTGGAGAAACTCAGCGGGTGAGGCAGCATCTATGGAGACAAGGAATAGCCAACGTTTCGGTTTGAGATCCTTCTTCAGACTGATGTCAGGGGAGGGAGTGGGAAGGAATTGGCGACGTTTCGGGTCAAGACCCTTCTTCAGACAGATGTCAGGGGAGGGGGCGGATCCTGAAGAAGGGTCTCGACCCGAAACGTCGCCTATTCCTTCTCTCCAGAAATGCTGCTTCACCCGATGAGTTTCTCCAGCATTTTTTGTTTACCTTCGATTTTTTCAGCATCTGCAGTTCTTTCTTAAACAATGGTTTAACCAACGTCACTCATAGATTATCTCATCATTAGCACAACAGGAGTGACCGTGTAAAAATTGTAGTTGTCACGATTCCTCTATTAAGTTTTAAGTTTTTTTTAAGTTTAAGTTTATTGGCCAAGTATTCACATACAAGGAATTTGCCTTGGTGCTCCGCCCACAAGTAACAACATGACATACAGTGACAGTTATGAATGATTCAGAAGAAATTACAGTAGAAATTGCTCTTTGAAATTAACATCCGATTTGGTATGTTCAGAAGTTGTGAAAGGATCCATGGAGATGCAAGCTTTATATCGATAATAAATATGCAAACACTGTTCCGTTTGTTCAATTGTAACTCAGGAGAACAAAGTCCAGGAGAACAATTCCCACTATTGTCTAGGTCAAATATAGACATTGACAGGAATCATAGAGCTTGAGTGGGTTTAGATTATTCACTGCACACTATTCACCAAGGTACAGACTGTCCCTCTGTTACGGACGACAAACTTATGGCCACCCCCACATAAGAATGAGTTCCCATGATATTATTAAATTCAAAAGCCTGTACATACATTCGTTCCCAGTAAATAGCAAAACCAGCTTATAGGCCTGTCCCACTTACGTGACTTTTTGGGCGACTGCTGTCACCCGTCATAGGTCGTTACAGGTCGCCGAAAATGTCCAACATGTTGAAAATCCAGCAGCGACCAGAACAAGGTACGACTCTTTGGGCAACTACTCACGACCATGCAGGTTTCACCCCGCGACATGTCGCCCGGGGTCGCCTGTATGGTCATGAGTCGTCTCCTCAGTCGCCCAAAGAGTCGTAGCGTCTTTCTGATCGCCGCTGGATTTTCAATATGTTGAAAAATTTCGGCGACCTGCAACGACCTATGACGGGTGCTGGCAGTCGCCGAAAAAGTCGCGGAACTGGGACAGGCGCATTACTCTCTCTACCCAATTTTAATAATTGTTCTTTATCAGTCTTATATGTTTTTGATGCAATTCATAACAATACAGAAGAGACATGGTTACCATATTCAGTGATGTTGGTGATTTACATGCAAAAGTAACTATTTGGATGTGAATGTACATGCCATGGTTAATAAATTTGCGGATGATAATACAATTGGTGGTATAGTGGACAATGAAGAAAGTTATCTGTTATCACAACGGGAACTTGATGAACAGGGCCACTGGGCCAAGGAATGGCAATTAAGCTTAAATAAATATTTAAACAAATTCAAATAAATATTTGGTGTTGCATTTTGTTTGGGCAAACCAGGGCTGGACTTACACAGTAAATGTTAGAGTCCTGGGAAATAAAAACATAGAACATAGTAAAATAGCTGCAAGAGTAGGCCTTTCGGCCCTTTAAGCCAGCACCGCCATTCAATATCTAAAATCAGTACTCCATTCCTGCTTTTTCCCCATGTCAATAGACAATAGACAATAGGTGCAGGAGTAGGCCATTCGGCCCTTCGAGCCAGCACTGTCATACAACGTGATCATGGCTGATCATCCCCAATCAGTACCTGTTCCTGCCTTCTCCCCATATCCCCTGACTCTGCTATCTTTAAGAGCCCTATCTAGCTCTCAATATCCCTTAATTCCTTTAGCCTGAAGAGCTAAATCTAACTCTCTCTTGAAAACATCCAGTGAATTAGCCTCCACGGCCTTGTGTGGCAGAGAATCCCTCAGATTCACAACTCTCTGGGTGAAAAGCTTTTCCTCATCGCAGTCTTAAATGGCCTACCCCTTATTCTTACACTGTGTGACCCCTGGTTCTCGACTCCCCCAACATTGTGAACATTTTTCCTGCATCTAGAATGTCCAATCCTTTAAGAATTTTATATGTTTTTATAAGATCCCCTCTAAATTCAAGTGAATACAAGCCCAGTCGACCCATTCTTTCATCATATGTCAGTCCCGCCATTCTGGGAATTAACCTGGTGAACCTACGCTGCACTCCCTCAATAGCAATAATAACCTTCATCAAATTAGGAGACCAAAATTGCACACAATGCTCCAGGTGCGGTCTCAAAATGTGGTAGAGCAGAGAAACCTCGGGTGCAGATACATATTTTCATGAAGATGGCGACACAGATAGACAGGGTGGTGAAGGTGTTTGGCATGCTTGGCTTCATCGGTGGGGGTATTGAGTATAGAAGTTGGGATGTTATATTATAGTTGTATAATACATTGGTAAGGCCAAATTTGGAGCGCTGTATACTGTATTGGTTGCCCTGTTATAGAAAGGATATCATTAAACTGGAAAAGGTACAAAATAGATTGACCGAGTCCAGAGGGTTTGAGCTATAAGAAGAGGCTGGATAAGCTGAGACCTTTTTTCTTGTGTGTAGGAGGCCAATGGATGACCGTATCAAGAGAGAGATATACAAAATCACAAGGAGCATAGGTAAGATGAACAGCCAGTCTTTTCCCCAGGGGAGCGGAATCAAAGGCTGGAAGGCATACATTTAACGTGAGAGGAGAAAGATTTAATAAAGTACCTGAGCAGCAATTGATTCACATGATGGTGGTGCATGAATGGAACAAGCTGCTATGGAAGTGTTAGAATCCGGTACAATTACAGCATTTAAAAGACACTTAGACAGATACATGGTTCAGAAAGGTTGAGAGGGAACAGGACCTTAAGCAACTTGGTTGCCATGGACAAATTGGGCCGAAGGACAATAGACAATAGGTGCAGGAGTAGGTCATTCAGCCCTTCGAGCCAGCACCACCATTCAATGTTATCATAGCTGATCATCCACAATCAGCACCCCGTTCTGCTATCTTTAAGAGCTCTGTCTAGCTCTCGCTTCAAATATCCAGAGAACCGGCCTCCACTGCCCTCTGAGGCAGAGAATTCTACGGACTCACAACTCTCTGTGTGAAAAAGCTGTTTCTATGCTGTGTAGCTCTATATTGCTCGCTGGAATTTGGAAGATTGAGGGGGGATCTTATAGAGACTTACAAAATTCTTAAGGGGTTGGACAACTAGATGCAGGATGATTGTTCCCGATGTTGGGGAAATCCAGAACAATGGCTAAAGGGGTCAGGGGGTATGGAGAGAAGGCAGGTACAGGATACTGAGTTGGATGATCAGCCAACATCATACTGAATGGCGGTGCAGGCTCGAAGGGCCGAATGGTCTACTCCTGCACCTATTTTCTATGTTTCTATGTTTCTATAACTTGATGATAAATTTACTGGCGTTTGTGAAAACATAACGGAACAATCCATGAGGAGAACTCGTTCAATCAATGCAAATTTGAAACAAAAAATCAATACATCAGAAATTAGTTTTAAGATCATTTTTCAATAATCCAAGTAAACATCACTGAAATTCTTCACAGATTTCTTCTTTAATAAACAACGAAAATAATATCCGCAAAGGCCGCTTCTGGGATGAATTGATCAGCCATACCACAGGGCTTCTGTGGTCACTAAACCTCAAAGAAACCTCTGATGAATGGTCCCTTTTCATTAGAAACAGTGCCCGAGGCCCTGAATTTGATTCAACCACTCAGAACTGCCTCAGTCTAAGTAATTTAATCTTTATCAGTTCTTGGCTCCAAAGACACCAAGATAATTTATTGCCTCAATGATTCTTAGCTTTATTTTCAAGATACTGTACCTTGAGAAATATGAAACAGTGATTTATTTCTCCTTTAACTGTACCCTCATAGATTGTAAGGAATTCAATGTTATTTTTCCTCGTAGGATCAAAAATAGCTGCAGGATCATAGATTCCACAAGATTTGGAGTTTGGATGAATGTCCACTGCAGTACAGCTGAGGAACTTGATTATATACATTTTTAGTTTTGTACACGTCCAATGCACAATGGAGGAACAGGCCATTCTACTTCCGAGTTGTAGATTACTCAGTTCATATTTCCAGAGTCCAGAGTACAGTCCTGTGCTCTGATGATATATGTGTGGAGTTTGCACGTTCTCCCTGTGGCGGCCAAATCCAAAGACGTTAATTGACCACTGTAAATCAGTCCTAGTGTGTGGGCGAGTGGGAGAATATAGGGAGGGTTGAGAGAATGTGGGGCGATAAAATGGTATTAGTATAGGATTAGTGTATTAGTGTAGCACATCTTAGTCAGTCCCATTCCCCCCATTTCTTTCTCCCAACACGGTTTTCACTTTCAAATCACTGGCTAAATATCATAAGTTCATAAGTTTAGAAGTGATAGAAAAATTAGGCCATTCGGCCCATCAAGTCTACTCTGGCTAATCTATCTTTCCCTCTCAACCCCTTCCCCTGCCTTCTCCCCATAACCCCTGACACCCATACCAATCAAGAATCTATCTATCTCTGCCTGAAAAATATCCATTGACTTGGCCTCCACAGCCTACTGCAGCAATGAATTTCATAGATTCACCACCCTCTGACTAAAGAAATTCCTCCATCTCCTTCCTAAAGTAAACATAGAAACATAGAAATTAGGTGCAGGAGTAGGCCATTCAGCCCTTCGAGCCTGCACCGCCATTCAATATGATCATGGCTGATCATCCAACTCAGTATCCCGTACCTGCCTTCTCTCCATACCCTCTGATCCCCTTAGCCACAAGGGCCACATCCAACTCACTCTTAAATATAGCCAATGAACTGGCCTCAACTACCCTCTGTGGCAGAGAGTTCCAGAGACTCACCACTCTCTGTGTGAAAAAAGTCTTTCTCATCTCGGTCTTAAAGGATTTCCCCCTTATCCTTAAGCTGTGACCCCTTGTCCTGGACTTCCCCAACATCAGGAACAATCTTCCTGCATCTAGCCTGTCCAACCCCTTAAGAATTTTGTAAGTTTCTATAAGATCCCCTCTCAATCTCCTAAATTCCAGAGAGTATAAACCGAGTCTATCCAGTCTTTCTTCATAAGACAGTCCTGACATCCCAGGAATCAGTCTGGTGAACCTTCTCTGCACTCCCTCTATGGCAATAATGTCCTTCCTCAGATTTGGAGACCAAAACTGTACGCAATACTCCAGGTGTGGTCTCACCAAGACCCTGTACAACTGAAGTAGAACCTCCCTGCTCCTGTACTCAAATCCTTTTTACATCCTTTAATTCTGAGGCTACGGTTCTAGACTCTCCCACTAGTGGAAACATCCTCACCCCATCCAATATATATAGGCCTTTCACTATTCTGTAAGTTTCAGAGGTCCCCCCTCATTCTTCTAAACTCCAGTGAGTACAGGTCCAGTGCCGTCAAACACTCATCATATGTAAACCTACTCATTCCAGGGATCATTTTCGTAAACCTCCTCTGGACCCTCTCCTTAGATATGGAGCCTAAAATTGCTCACAATACTCCAAAAGCAGTCTGACCAGTGCCTTTTAAAGCCTCAACATTACATTCCTGTTTCTGTATTCTAGTCCTCTCGAAATAAATGCTAGCATTGCGTTTGGCTTCTTTACTTCCGATTCGACTTACAAATGAACTTTTTGGGAATTCTGCACCAGCAATCCCGTCCCTATGAAAGTTACAATCAGTTGAAAGTTACATTTAATAGTAAGATTAAATGAGAACTTACCAGTACGAAGTTTGATCCTTATTTTATGAGGAGTGACGTTGAGGGATTACGTGAAGCCCCGCCAGGCGCATGCGCGTCATACTTCAAAGCAGCGGCGTGAAAACACAGAAACAAATAGCCGAAGTAACATTGCAAGGCTCGTAGAAGACTAGAACTACCAGATGATCTCTTAGATTATGAGGGTGGGAGCGGAGGGCACGTAATCCCTCAACGTCACTCCTCATAAAATAAGGATTAAACTTCGAACTGGTAAATTCTCGTTTAATCTTACTATTTTACTTCGGAGTCACGTGAGTGACTACATGAAGATTTCAAAGCTCTGTATTTTCATGCCGTAGATGCACACCATATGACAATCTGTTTCGGTTGACACAGTAGGGAATAAATAATATATTGAACATTGCTTCGAATTATTCAATGACTATTGTTAACAATAATAAACACAGGAATAACCCCTCTGTCTCAGGGAAAATTACAAACAATGATAGAAAACAAAGCAAATGAATTAAATGTGACCCAAAACAGCATGCCAAACCGTGGCACGGTCTGTACAAGTTTGTCAGAAAATTGAGAAAATGTTGCTCCTCGAGACCATCCTGCGGCCTCGAAGATTTGGTCTAGCGGCACGTCCTGAGCGTTCACCGCGGAGATTGATGCCGCCCTGGTGGAGTGAGAGTTAAAGACAGGAATGTCGACTCCAGCATAATTGAGAACCTGTTTCAACCATGTAGAAATAGTTTGTGCTGACACTCTTTTATATGTCTTTTTGTGACTAATGAGCAGTCCTGTCTCAGAACCTCTGAGACTCCTTGTTACCTTAATATATTGGCTTAAGTTATATGGCGTAACTACATATAACATTTGGTCAACAAGATAGGCTTTAAATGTCACCTTGATTCCAGCCAGACCGGGCCTGCTTTGTTTGATTAAATCATAAACATAGAAGTTAATGTCATTGACAGACAAATGCATACAAGGTATTCGTAAGAATTGTAATGTTTGTACACGTTGTGCTGAAACCAGCGCTATTAGCATAACCACAGCAAGAGTTAATCTCTGCGTAAATAATGAAGTGATTGGAGCCCATTGCCGAAGCATTGTGAGAACAGGAGTGATGTCCCAGATTTCGGTATGGCGAGGTTTCGGGGGGTTTTTATTAAAAATTCCTCATAAATCGGGATACTAACGGATGAGACCCGATAGGATGTTGTTCTGAAGACTGCCCGCAATAAGAGGACAACGCACTCCGAGCGCTGGTAATGTCACTATAACGCAGGTGCTCATCAAAATGCAACTTAGCAAGGAACTCCAACACATCACATATGCTTGCATTATGATAAGACATATAGAATTGTACACAGAAACAGTTCCAATTTCTTTATGTGAACCATATATTGTTTTTTGAGTGCTATTTCGCCAGCCTGCAGTGAGAACCACCCTGGCCCTGTTCGACAATCCAAGTCCTTGGAAATGTCTGGTCAGAACCTGCAGACCAACAATTAATACGGTCATGTAAAGGGTGATTTTCTCGGATGCACCAAGAAATTACTGCAGCTGGGAATCATCATGAATGACTGAACCATCGTTGAAAACACTAAGGGGAACCATGATTGTGTTGGCCAATCTGGGACCACCAAAACAACTGTGGTGGAGTCTTGCTCTATTGTGGTGAGACAGTTCAGGATGAAAAAATGGAGGAATTGCAGAAAATTTTAGTGCCCCCAATGTAACGAGACTGATCCACGGCAACTGCACCTGGATCTGGCTCCCATGAAACATATTTAGGCAACTGGTGATGTAATCTGGATGGAACAGATTAATGGCTGGCAACCCAAATCGAGTGACAATTGTGTGACAAAGTTTAGAATTCAACATCCACTCTGCATTGGCATGAAACGTACGCGACCTATGGTCGGCCACCACATTAGCTATAGGTGGTGAATAAATGGCTGAAACGCAGATATGCCTTGACATGCACCAATGCCACATGACGGTACCCAGTTAACACATGATACTGATCGTGCTCCTCCCATATGATTAATATATGCCACTGCTGTGGTGTTATTAATCTGAAGTTGAATGTGTAAATTCTTCATTGAGGAGCAATATGCCTTTACCCATAAAATGCCCCCAATAATGCGAAATAATTTATCCCGTGTGTGTGGCGAATCAACCCTTTGTGTTCATGCCAGCTACCCCCACAGCTAGACTCGGTGTCCGTAGCCCTCCATCCGAGAGCGCTGACATCAGTCTGGAAGATTAGGGAAGAGTCTAGTACCCAAAATGTTATTGGTAGCTAGATTAACATTAACAATGCACCACTGCAATTCTGCGAGAGCTGTGGTTGGTAACTGGATAACCCGATGAAAATGGTCTGCATTCGATTTTAGTGCTAGTTCTCATGCTGCCTGCAAATGTTGATAATGCAAAGGCCCGAATGTACTTTGCAAAGCTGGGCTGGCTCTCCTTTATTAACTTAAACTATTCCAAGTGCCTATAATCTAAACTGTTTGCCTTTTGTCATATCTAACAGATTTCCCACCACAAGGTTAAACTAACCTGTGTGTTGTTTCTGTGCTTTTGCTTTCGTAATGTCTTCACAGTGCTGGGTCTGGTTCGACAACTCGAAAGCTCAGGAACAAAGAGGATTGCAAAAAGTGGTATATATATATATATATATATTATAGGAATTTGAGGGAGAACGAGCTACAGGAGGAGGTAGTTGAGGCAGGGACTATCGCAACATTTAAGAAGCAATTAGACAGGTACATGGATCACACAGGTTTGGAGGGATATGGGGCAAACGCCGGCAGGTGGGACTAGTGTAGCTGGGATATGTTGGCTGGTGTGGGTAGGTTGGGCCGAAAGCCCTGTTTCCATACTGTATGAATCTATGACTATATATATATGGCATACTGAGCTTTAGTTTCAGTATTGGCACATATGACAATTTAACTCTCTTGGCTCATAACACTTGAAGTATACATGGTCTAGTCAGTGACTTGGATTGGGGCTACTGTACATCCACTACTCTGCAGTTAGAAAAGTATTGATATACAAAGCAATCTGGGTGCCCTTGTACATAGGTTACTGAAAGCCAGCACAGAGACAATTATTGAAGGCAAATTATATGTTGGTCTTTATTCCAAGAAGATTCAAGAATAGGGCAAAGATGTGCTCCTATATAGGGCTTTGGTGAAACCACGACTGGAGCAATATGTGTAATTTTGGTCTAATTATCTAAAAAAAGGATATATTTGCTGTCGAGGGAGTGACGACGATTCAACAGACAGATGCCTGGATTGAAAAACCATCATGGGTGGAAAGATTGGGTCTGGTAAGCCTTTGATGTCTAGACTTTAGAAGAATGGGAAATGAATAAAGTGAATGCTTCACAGTATTTTTCCCAGGGTAGAGGTTTCTAGAACTAAAGGACATAGGCTGAAGGTGAGAAAAGAGAAATTTAAGAGGGAGCTCTTAACATAACATTCTTCCACACAGTGCTCTGTGTAGGCTCAATCATTGACTGGGTTCCGAACAAATTGATAAGGTTTAGGAAATTAAAGTAATCAAGGGATATGGAGATACTGAGCAAAAAACAGTGCTGGAGAAACTCAGTGGGTCAAGCAGCATCAGTAGAGGGAAAAGACAGGCAACGTTTCAGGTTGGGACTCTTCTTCAAACTGAGGGAGAATGGGGTGAGAAAACTGGAAAAGGGGTGAGGATCGGGCAAAGCCTGGCAAGTGATAGGAAGATAAAGGTGAGGGGGGGGGGGCGGGGGTGACTGGCAGATGTACAGAGTCAGGGGTGCAGTGTTGCCGGAGCTCACCTCTGTAAAAAAAAAGCCAAAACAAACAGTGGGGAATTTTAACTAGCAGGAAATTTAACAGCGGCTGCATATTAAATAAAGGGGATTTTACGGAAGCAAAACTTGGGGTAGATAAGATAATAATTTATGTAAAGATTCAACCTTCTTTAACTTATTATATATCTAACAACTAAACAGAATTTGTATTGGTCTACCAACCACGTAATACCCACGTGTGAGGATATTGTGAGTATCGGCACGTACATTTCCTGTCCAAACATTTCTGTGAGAGAAACTGTACACGGCAGAGTTGCCAACCTGCCGCTTTTGATACTAATGTTCTGTGATATTCGTGGCGTTAGCAATAGTTCATTGGATGTTTTTTTTCACACTTGATTACTTGGTTGAGCTGGTTACAATTTAGGCGGCGGAAAAGCAATAAAACGTATTTGTTTTATTACGGTAATTTCTGTTATTTTTACAACTGCAGCTTAGCAAAACTGCTAAGCGTCGTGGGCCCTGCTGTCTGTTGTGACTCAGCCGCATTAGTAAGACTATATCTGTGGTAGTCCGTGCCATTCCGTAGATTACTCTCTAATATTAAAGTTAATTTTTCTCACTAACAACCCTATGGCTTCTATGCAAACAACGTTATCTTTAGATTCTGGATTAGTTCCTGAGGATTTAGCTATTATAACCCCACTTTTTAAAAAGGGAGGGAGAGAGAAAACGGGGAATTACAGACCAGTTAGTCTAACATCGGTAGTGGGGAAAATGCTAGAGTCAGTTATTAAAGATGGGATAGCAGCATATTTGGAAAGTGGTGAAATCATTGGACAAAGTCAGCATGGATTTATGAAAGGTAAATCATGTCTGACGAATCTTATAGAATTTTTTGAGGATGTAACTAGTAGAGTGGATAAGGGAGAACCTGTGGATGTGTTATATCTGGACTTTCAGAAGGCTTTCGACAAGGTCCCACATAAGAGATTAGTATACAAACGTAAAGGACTTCCGGTGGCGCTGTTGCTAGCTGCCTCCGCCTTCAGTCCGGTATCTTTTTGTTTTTTTGTTGTGTTTGAAGACGTTTTTGTGTGCTTTTTCTAATGTCTTTATGTGAGGGGAAGAGGGTACGGTAAGGGGGATACCGTCCTCCAGTCGCTTCCTGGAGGGGATGCGACTATTATTCGAGTCGCGTCCTCGCCCCCCCCCCCCCCCCCCCCCCCCCCCCCCCCCCCCCCGCGGCCTACCTACTGGATTGGTTCGGCCTTTCCTGCCGGGACCGACCAGAGCTCCAGCAGCAGCGGCACAGTGTTGGAAACATTGAGGGGCAGGTCATGCCTCACCGGGGATCGCCATTTGGAGCTCTGGAGTGCTGGGCCTGCTGCACCGACATTGCGGAGCTGTGGTTCGAGGAGCTCCCAACGCGGGCGGCACTGACCAACATCGCGGAGTCCTGCAACTCCGCCCGGCTCGGCCTGTGGACTTTGGGAGCCGCGGACTCTGGTGGGAGGTGGCTGATCTAGAGGTCCGGGCCGCTGAGGATGTTTTTCGTCGGGGTTCCATCATTCCCAGCGAGAGGGCCTGAGCATTGTTCCCGGCGAGAGGGCCTGCGGGTGCTCGGGAGGCCCCGACCACGGGTGAACATCTGGGAAGATCGGCAGGGAGGCTGGCTGGACTATGGTACCTTCTTTAACTCTGGTGCCGCTGTGGGGTTATGTTGTGTGTGGACTTCTGTGTTTGTGCTTTAAAAAAAAAAATGTTTATTTATTTATTATTTACTTTTATGTTACTGACTGTAAGGAAAATCCATTTTGTTGTCTCTAAAATGAGATAATGACAATAAATTGAATACAATACAATACAATACAATAAAGCACATGGTATTGGGGGTTCAGTATTGATGTGGATAGAGAACTGGCTGCCAGACAGGAAGCAAAGAGTAGGAGTAAACGGGTCCTTTTCAGAATGGTAGGCAGTGACTAGTGGGGTGCCGCAAGGCTCAGTGCTGGGACCCCAGCTATTTACAATATATATTAATGATCTGGATGAGGGAATTGAATGCAACATCTCCAAGTTTGCGGATGACACGAAGCTGGGGGGCAGTGTTAGCTGTGAGGAGGATGCTAGGAGGCTGCAAGGTAACTTGGATAGGTTGAGTAAGTGGGCAAATGCATGGCAGATGCAGTATAATATGGATAAATGTGAGGTTATCCACTTTGGTGGCAAAAACAGGAGGGTAGATTATTATCTGAATGGTGACTGATTAGGAAAAGGGGAGATGCAACGAGACCTAGTTGTCATGGTACACCAGTCATTGAAAGTAGGCATTCAGGTGCAGTAGGCTGTGAAGAAAGCGAATGGTATGTTGGCATTCATAGCAAAAGGATTTGAGTACAAGAGCAGGGAGGTTCTACTGCAGTTGTACAGGGTCTTGGTGAGGCCACACCTGGAGTATTGCGTACAGTTTTGGTCTCCTAATCTGAGGAAAGACATTCTTGCCATAGAGGAAGTACAGAGAAGGTTCACCAGACTGATTCCTGGGATGGCAGGACTTCCATATGAAGAAAGACTGGATAGACTCGGCTTGTACTCGCTGGAATTTAGAAGATAGAGGGGGGATCTTATAGAGACTTACAAAATTCATAAGGGGTTGGACAGGCTAGATGCAGGAAGATTGTTCCCGATGTTGGGGAACTCCAGAACAAGGGGTCACAGTTTAAGGATAAGGGGGAAGTCTTTTAGGACCGAGATGAGAAAATCATTTTTCACACAGAGTGAATATGTGGAATTCTCTACCACAGAAGGTAGTTGAGGCCAGTTCATTGGCTATATTTAAGAGGGAGTTAAATGTGGCCCTTGTGGGTAAAGGGATCAGGGGGTATGGAGAGAAGGCAGGTACAGGATACTGAGTTGAATGATCAGCCATGATCATATTGAATGGTGGTGCAGACTCGAAGGGCCCAATGGCCTACTCCTGCACCTATTTTTTAGGATTCTCTGAACTTCTTTCTTTCAGCCACTAGTGTTTAAAAAATGTTGAAATTCTCTATCCTGTCAATCATGGCATGAAGGCCACACCCCTTCTGGTGGGAGGGGGGAGGGCCTATAAAACCCAGAATTGTGGGCGTGGCTCAGTCTCTGGAAGATGGAGGAGGGAGAGGTCACGACTCGTTGTCTTTAGTGGCTTTGCATCCTGCTTGAAATGGTATGAAACTGCACTTGAATTTGGTGGACGCACCCTCCTTGAAATGGAATTTCAAGGAATAGCCGCAAGTCAACTTCCAGACCACCAGCCGTGAGTGAGTGAGCTGCCAGCCCAACAGGCTTGAATGACTGAGCCGCCAGCCCAAGAATCCATTTGACCCACAATGCCCATACTAGCCCTCTTGAAACCAGTCCCTTCAGCCCACAACACGCATACTAGCAATCCAGAAAGCCCCCCCCCCCTCCCCCGACTGCCACCAATATTGGAATTGATGGAGAGGTGGAATATTGGGTTATGGACCAGCCCTCCCGTGTGATACTGGGACCCAACAGGTCCCACTTAGTCTAGTTATATAATATAATAATAGTTATATAATATAATAGTAAGACTAATAATAGGTGCTAGTTCGAAGGGCCGAATGGCCTACTCCTGCACCTATTGTCTAAAAGTGATAGAAGCTGTGTTTCGCCTACTTATAGTTCAAATTTTCTAATCAGGTCCAAATATAGTTATGAAAGTAATGATGTTTCAAAGTCAGGCTTGTATCAGGACTGAAGAAATGTGGAAGAAAAAGAAAGAAACTTATCCCTGGTTCGACTTCAAGAATGATAAACTTGGGTGTAAAGCATGTGCAAACATTAGCAATCCGACACACTTCACTTCTGAGAGTTCGAGGCTGTCAAATGAATGGCAAATGTACCAAATATCCTATTATGGAGTCGATCGGAGTACACGCTTGAAGTCTCTGAAAAAAAAATTGTTGATCACAAACTATCAAAAGCTCACACTGCTGCTCTATGTGTTGAAAATAAAACTAGTGAAGATTCTCTTGGAAAATTATGTGACACCATGAATGCTTCGCATCTAAAGGCAACTTGTTCTGTTTATCATTCTGCATATTATTTAGCTTAGAATGACAGACCATACTCTGATCACTTTGGCTTGCTGGAATTTTAAACAAAAATTTTATTGACATTGGAATTGGACTGCATTCCCGCTCTAGTGCTGCAGAGATCATTAACCACATAGCCATTAATATGATAAAGAAAATTTGCCAGCACATCAAGCAGATAAATGGCAACATTTCTGTTCTCATTGATTGAACAACAAGCCTGAGCAGCAAGACCGCCCTAATAGTTTATTTCAAATGTGACAGTGATGAAGAAGGTGGTTACTGGGATGTTGTGCTAGGTTATAATCTTGTTTAACCCTCTTGGGAGACTAGCTTGCCCCCCCTCTCCCAAGCAAAACCTGAAATGACGCCCCTGTTTGACAGCTCCAGCCCCTAAAAATTCTGTGCTGTATCTCTTAGGGGGACCTGGACAGGTTGAGTGAGTGGGCAGATGCGTGGCAGATGCAGTATAATATAGATAAATGTGTGGTTATCCACTCTGGCGGCAAAAACAAGGGGGCAGATTATTATCTCAATGGGGTTAGGTTAGATAAGGGGGAGGTACAGCGAGACCTGGGTGTCCTTGTTCACCAGTCACTGAAAGTTGGCGTGCAGGTACAGCAGGCAGTGAAGAAAGCTAATGGAATGTTGGCCTTCATAACAAGAGGATTTCAGTATAGGAGTAAAGAGGTTCTTCTTTCAAAACTCTTTAGATTCTGGAGTCGTTCCTGAGGATTGGCGGGTAGCAAAAGTAACCCCTCTTTTTAAGAAGGGAGGGAGGGAGAAAATGGGGAATTACAGACCAGTTAGTCTTACATCGGTAGTGGGGAAACTGCTAGAGTCAGTTATTAAAGATGGGATAGCAGCACATTTGGAAAGTGGTGAAATCATTGGACAAAGTCAGCATGGATTTACGAAAGGTAAATCATGTCTGACGAATCTTGTGGAATTTTGTGGATGTAACTAGTAGCGTTGATAGGGGAGAACCAGTAGATGTGGTGTACCTGGACTTCCAGAAGGCTTTCGACAAGGTCCCACATAAGAGATTAGTATACAAACCTAAAGCATACGGCATTGGGGGTTCAGTATTGATGTGGATAGAGAACTGGCTGGCAAACAGGAAGCAAAGAGTAGTAGTAAACGGGTCCTTTTCACAATGGCAGGCAGTGACTAGTGGGGTACCGCAAGGGTCCGTGTTATTTATAATATACATTAATGATCTGGATGAGGGAATTGACGACATATCTCCAAGATTGCGGATGGCACTAAGCTGGGGGGCAATGTTAGCTGTGAGGGGGGTGCTAGGAGACTGCAAGGTGACTTGGATAGGCTGGGTGAGAGTGGGCAAATTTGATTTAGGGGATCAGTACAAAATTCTTAATGCAGTATAATGTGGATAAATGTGAGGTTAAAGGACTTTTTTCCACTTTGGTGGGAAAAACAGGAAAGCAGACTATTATCTAAATGGTGGCCGGATTAGGAAAATGGGGAGATGCAGCGCGACCTGGGTGTCATGGTACACCAGTCATTGAAAGTAGGCATGCAGGCGCAGCAGGCAAGTGAAGAAAGCGAATGGTATGTTAGCTTTCATAGCAAAAGGATTTGAGCATTGTTCGCGGAGCATTCAGTGGATTTTTAAGGCAGAGATAGACAAATTCTTGATTAGAACGGGTGTAAAGGGTTATGGGGCGAAGGCATGACAATGTTGTTTGGAGGCAGAGATCAGCCATGGTTGAATGTGTAAGAAGGAACTGCAGATTTCGGTTTAAACCGAAGATAGACACAAAAAGCTGGAGTAGCTCAGCGGGGGACAGGCAGCATCTCTTGAAAGAAGGAATTAAAGGGTGCTCTTATAAAGGATGTGGGGGAACATCTTTACTCAGAGGGTAGAAGGCTGTCGAGGCCAAGTCAGTGGATATTTGTAAGGCAGAGATAGATAGATTCTTGATTAGAACGGGTATCAAGGGTCATGGGGAGAAGGCAGGAGAATGGGGTTAGGAGGCAGAGATCAGCCTGATTGAATGGCGGAGTAGACTCGATGGGCCAAATGGCCTAAATCTACTCCTGTAACTTGTGATATAGACACAAAAAGCTGGAGTAACTCAGCGGGCCAGGCAGCATATTTGGAGAGAAGGAATGGGTGATGTTTCGCATCGAGACCTTTCTTCAGACCCGAAATGTCATCCATTCCTTCCCTCCGAAGATGCTACCTGGCACGCTGAGTTACTCCAGCTTTTTGTATCTATCTTCGGTTTAAACCGGCATCTGCATTTTCTTGAATGGGTCGACAGGGCTTGTATTCGCTGGAACTTAAAAGGATGAGAGGGGATCTTATGGAAACATATAAAATTCTTAGAGGATTGGACAGGGTAGATGCAGGAAAAATGTTCCCAATGTTCGGGAAGTCCAGAACCAGGGATCACAGTTTAAGAATAAGGGGTCAGCCATTTAGGACTGAGATGAAAAACGTCTTCACCCAGACAGTTGTGAATCAGTGGAGCTCTCTGCCACAGAAGGCAGTGGAGGCCAATTCACTGGATGTTTTCAAGAGAAAGTTAAGGGCCTGTCCCACTTGGCCATCATTTGCGCGCCATTTACGCGACCTGGTAGCATTTGGGTAGCGCGGGACGGGCGCATGGAGCGACGTGGAGGAGTGTGGAGTTGCGCGCAGCATTCCATGATTTAGTTCTGCATGAAATCGTAGCGTGCCACCGGCCTGTCACGTGAATGACGGCCAAGTGGGACTCCATGGTGCGACGCAACGTCTCACTTCCAACAGCAGCAGAAGCAGGCAAGCGATCGCCATGTTCGGCCTGGGGCTCACGGCCGTTGCGGATCCGGATCCGCCCCCACTTCTATTCCCAGAACTGGGCCAAGACGATTCGAGATAGACACAAAATGCAGGAGTAACTCAGCGGGACCGGCAGCATCTCTGGAGAGAAGCAATGGGTGATGTTTCGGGTCGAGACCCTTCTTCAGACTGAAGAAGAATCTCGACCCGAAACATCATCCATTACTTCTCTCCAGAGATGCTACCAGTCCGTCCCGCTGAATTACTCCTACATTTTGTGTCTATCCCCAAATGAAGTCACGCGCTCCAGACGGCTGTGCGGACGCATGATGACGCGCTTCAGTCACTACTGGCCTGTCGCTTAAATGACGGCCAAGTGGGACAAGCCCTTAAGATTTAGCTCTTAGGAGTAACGGAATCAAGAGATATGAGGAAAAACCTGGAACGGAGTACTGATTTTGGATGATCAATCATGATCATATTGAATATGATTTGTGACTAGGACTCACATGAACTTGTGACTAGGACTCACCGTCGGTGTGTAGGAAAGAAGTGCAGACGTTGGTTTAAATCGATGATGGACACAAAATGCTGGAGTTACTTACTCAGTGGGTCAGGCAGCATCTGTGGAGAGAAGGAATAGGTGACGTTTCGGGACTGGACTCACCTGTCCGCTGTCCGGGGAGGGGGGGGGGGGGGGGGTTCAGGTGTGCTGAAGGGGGCGGGTGGAGTCGAGTCCCTCCACCTGCCGCACCTGCCCAGCCGCCGCCCCCCCCCCCCCCCCATTGGCCGTGAGGGGAGGGCGGTTTCCCGCCCGCGCGCTTTGCCGCCTCGCGCCGCGGCGGCGGTTGTGCGCTGCAGTCGCGAGCCGCGGCTCGAGCATGGCTGACGCGTGCGCGGAAGGCGCCGGGCAGAGTGAAGCGCAAGGTCGAGCGGCAGCGGCGGGCAGTGCGCGCAGGGGCGCGCTGAGGGAAGGAGGGGGGGTGCCGCCGCTCCGGCCGCAGCCACCACAACAACAACCACCACCACCACCGTCGCCGCCGTCTCCAAGCCAGCGGTCGTGATTTTTTTGGTTAGAAAAGGTGGTTGGGGGTGTAGGTTACCGAGCAGGGATGGCCGATCCCTTACGCCGGACATTGTTCGCCAAGCTGAGGGGGAAGAAGCCCAAGAAGACGGCGAGCGGCGGCGGCTCCAGGAACCACGAAGGTAAAGCCAAGCTTCTTCACCAGCGGCGGCGGCGACAACAACAGCAACACCACCACCAGCAGCAGCTCCAGGCCGGGCCCGGGGGGGGTGGTTCGGGGGGCAGCAGTCGGGGTTCCCCGGTGCCAGGCGGAGGAGAGGACGAGATGCCAGGCGTGGGTGCGGGCCTGGCCGGCCGAGAGCTGCCGAGCCCCGGGTTGTCTCAGGTGGCTGCCCCGCCGTCCCCGGACGACGACGACGATGGCGGCGACTACTACGACAACCAGCAGCCGCGGGGCTGCGAGGGGCAGCGGGCGGAGGTCGGGGCCGGGGTCGTGGTGGTGGCCGTCTCTGCCGCTTCCCCAGGCGGCAGCGGCGGGCAGCAGCAGCTGGTGGAGAGCGCCCGGGAGAAGGAGAGGCTGAGGAGCCGGCTGCATGAAGCCTATTACCTGCTGATGCACGCCATGCACGACCTGCCCGTGGACAACCCCCGCCGGGACACCGGCCGCGCACCCTCGCCAGGCCGGGCCTCGACCACCGCTTCCCCGCCGCCTCCCCGCCGGAGCGAACACGCCAGCCCCGGCCCGCCGGCTCCCCTCAGACCCCCTCTGCAGCGGTCAGTGAGCGACGGGGTCATAGACTACGTCTCTCTGCTTGTGGCCGAGCCCAGGGGGTGCTGCCGGGCTGTGGAGGGGCTTTGCCCCCAGGGCCAGGCTGGCTGCTCCCTTCTCCACCACCATGTTCCCACAGCCGAGGCTTCAGAGTGCGCGGAGGATGTAGCTCAGCCCCCGGAAAGCAGCTCAATGTTGGGCGACGCTAGCTGTAAAGTTGCTAAGTTGAGGTGTTCAGCTGACCGGGTCTGTGGCTCGTCTGACGAGCAGGACGGCAGGCAGGGGTGCTCCTTAAAACCACCTGCAGTGACGGTCAACAAAATGCAAGAATGGATGCACAGAGGGCGCATGCTGTCGATGGAGATGAAAGAGCGCATTAGTGGGTCTGTAAAAGTCAGTGTGCCCTCTGCTTCATTGCCAGTTCAGGCAATCGGCAAAGCAGAAGAAGCGCAGAAGGCAAGTTTCCCTGTTGCTGTCAGAGTGCAAGGAAACAAAACAGCATCGTCCCCTACCAGCCAAAGGGTTTTGCTGACAGGTAGGCAGTTGCTTTGGCAGCTGGTTCACTCCTTCACTGGGACTTGTGCATGGGTTTGTCTTAACACATCCACATGGTGTCTTGTTCTCCAGAATAGGCTGTCTGGAAGTGGAATTCTGCCATTCGGTCTTTTACCGATTTGATGTTTAGTGCTGGTGGTGGTTATTTCTTTAATAATGTGTCTGAATTGTCAAGACTACTACTACTAACACTCACAACATTAACTTTAAGAATGCAATATTTGGTCAACCCAAGGTTAACAAAGTAGGTATTTGTATTTGGTTGGCAATTCATATTGTAAGTGCTGTATGGAGTTAGTTTTTCAATTTGTTGCATACTTATGGTAGGTTATTAATTGGAAACTGCAAGTAAAATATTTGTTAAAGGTCAGTGACATGTGCTGATATTGCTTCCCTGATTCGTAGATTCCAGTCCGTACCCCAGTGAATGCATTTTTGAGACATTCTTTACATATCTGGCAAATAGCGCAGACATTTTGGGGGCGTATTTGCAGTTTTTCTGGAACTCCACATTATCTTTATTATATACTAAATGGTTAGTCTTGTAATTTTGTTAATCCACAAGTTTTAATAGCAGCATTGAATTAATAGCGATGTTACTCGTGCAGCATGACAACAGACCCTTCTGCACAACTCATCCATGCTGACCTTCTATCTAAACTCATCCATTTGGCTCATATCCATCTAAACCTTTCCTATCCGTGTCAAAATGTCTCTTAAATGTTGTCGTTTTATTAACCTTAATTTACATCAATCATAATATTGGGGTAAATTAAATGAAAAAATTGGGTTATGGCAAATGGGCACAGAAGAATTGGGGCCATCATAGATCATATTGAAGGTGCAGGAAAAAATTGCAGATGCTGGTTTAAGTCTAAGGTAGACACAATGCTGGAGTAACTCAACGGGACAGGCAGCATCTCTGGAGAGAAGGGATGGGTGACCTTTCAGGTCGAGACTTCTTCACCCATTCCTTCTCTACATAGATCATATTGAACGCAGGGCAGGCTGGTGGCTCATACAAGGTTAAAATTTGGAATAAAGTTTCAAACATTTTTAATGAATCTGAGCATGTGATTATGGTTGGACATGGTGTAGAAAAGTCTGGCATTAAATGGAATTGATTGAATGTGGTAGAAAAGTATTCTAAAATACCTCAAATGTGAGACCTGTTTGTTTTCCCCTTTTAGTGGAAGTTGATTGAGGTGCTAATGTTTTCTTTGAGTGCAGCGATGAAATATTGTGCTTTGAGAATGTTTTGCTAAACAAGTAATGGTGTGCTGTTGATGGCCAGATGTCTGTTTGACTGCTGGTTTCCTGCATACCAATAAGTAGTATGAGAAAGCCATTTTGCCCCTCGAGTCTGCTCCATCATTCAATAAGTCATGGTTGATCTGATCCTAACAACAACTCTACATTCCAGTCTACTCCCAACTGCTCCAGAAGCAGTCCATTTCTTGGTGTATCAGCATTCTATCTCACTCTATCTTACAGATATTCAAATACCCTGCTCCTGAGAGCATAATGATAGGAAAGCTTCAACTTTTGAGTGAAAAGATTTTCTCAGCTCTTAAATGGACTAAATTTTGGAACATTCCTGAGCAGAAGGGAAAATGTAGGAAAGTTGGTGTGTTGATGGAATTATTTAATTAGAACTTGTGCCATTTCTCTTCTGGAGGGACTCTATTGACTGTCCGTAGTAGTACTGGAGTTGTGGGGAAAAACTCTTAGCAAATTCTGGCACCTATCTATGTTGTTCCAATCAGATGCAGTAACTTGTTTTGTTTGAATTTGCTTCTAAATACTGTGGTATTATGCAAGGCTCTACAATACCATTCTTCTTTGCGAAACATTATATTGATTTGGATTTCTAATTGAGTTCTTACCATTTTATTCTTTGTTTAATGATCATTCCCCAATGTGCAGTATGGTCAGTGGCAACTAGTGTCAGGGTTGAATGAGGTTGATACATGCAGTGATACTATATTACCATTTCCTATTTTCAGCAATTGTTGTGTATAGGAGCCAGGGAATCGTGATGTAGCTTTATAGGACTTTGGTTAGGTGGTATTTGGAGTATTGCTTGTAGTTCTGGTTACCCCATTACAGGAAAGATATGGAAGCTTTGGAAAGGGTGCAGAGGTTTGCCAGATTGATGCATGGGTTAGGATGTATTAGTTACAGGAAAAGATTGGACAGTCTTGTATTGTTTTGTCTAGAATGCCAGAGATTGCAAGGAGACCTGACAGGTGTATGAGAGGCATAGGTAGGATAGACAGTTGGAACCTTTTCCAAGGATGGAAAAATTAAATATTCAAGACCATAGCTTTGTCAGGGGAATAGTCTAAAGGAGATGCATGGGGTAAGATTTTTTGGAGAAGGTGGTATGGGCCTGAAATAAATATATATGTATGTATGTGTGTGTGTGTGTGTGCCCCCCCCCCCCCCCCCCCCCCCCCCCCCATATGATTGTGGCACTTGGTGATTTTTGGATAGGATGATTGAAATAGAGGGATATCGGTCATGTGGAGGCTGATAGGAGTTGGTCTAGGCATCATGTTTGATAGTCGTTGTGGCCTGGAGGGCTTGTTTCTGTTCTGTTATCTCTATATGAATAGGACAGTAAATGGCACACTACGGATCTTAAATCTAAAATTGTAAACATTTGAATCAAGCAGGGTCTTTGGAGAAAATTTGTAACATCAATTTGGTGACTATGATTTGAATTTAAGGAAAATAACCATTGTGTCACTAAGAAACCAGAAGCAAAACTATTGACAAATAATATTTTAATTTATTGGGCTTCCATATGTTAATTATATTGATCCAAAAGTTTTTATTCTCTAAACTTTGTTTTTTCTGATTTTTGAAATTAGGCTTTTGAAAGTCAATTTTCAAACATCACAAGCATGTTTGGGAAGAAATATGTGAGCCATTAAAATTTAACCTTTAATTGCAACTATGGAATTCTGTTTTTAGATCTTGTGAAATTTACTTTCAAGATAAATTAAAAATGCTGTTAGGAAGTTTGACAGTTACTTCAGTACTAAAGACTGGTCATGAGAGGAATTGCTAGCCTTGGGCACTGATTCCAGACATGAACATGGTCTGTTGACTCTGGTATGTGGAATATTTTGTGGAGGTTTCTTTGGTGAATGTATGTGTTCGTTAAATTACTTGCTTTAAGCCTCGAGGCACAAATTCCCTCCTTCACCCCCCTCCCTAACTGCTTTCTCCTTCCCTCGACACAATCTAGAAGTGTAAATTGGACAGAAGAAATGGCACAATGTTTCGATAACGGATTTTAATAAAACATTTGGCTCCTGTGAAACTGATATTAGGAACTACCTGGATGAAAGCATCATCCAGTAAAACTCAGATAGCTGTAAACTAGGAGCTTGCTGTTGTAGACGATTAAAAGGCAAGGTCAAGCCGAGTACTTTAATTCTTGCAGTAATATGCTTTATACATTCAAGAAAAATCTTTCCTTTTTATCAACAATTGGAAATTATGATTAGATCAGATTCAAAATATTCACTTGCCTAGCGAATACAAAAATTGTTGGAGAAGCTTGGTGGGCCAGGTAACATCTGTGGAGGCATAGGTGTTGGGTGGGATTCCTTCTTCATAGTAGAAGGTGAAGATGGATAGTAGAGAGGCATGGGGCAAATCCTCCAGCAGTTTGTTTCTTGCTTGGAATTCCAGCATCTGCAGTCGCTTGTGCATCCACTAGCATTTATTCATTGAGGTACTTTACAAAATGCAGCAGGTATGTATGTAAATAACTTGCCACCTCACTTGTGGCAACTGAGTTGTACCTGGATGTGTGTTTTGGCTCTTATCTTCCTGACACTGTTATCAATATATTAAATGTGGTCCTGTGGAACACCTAATAAATGTAACATAATCTAGATGCTCAAACGCTCACCTACTGATATTTTCACATTGTCCAAACAGCATTGGTGTAGTTATGGTTAAAATACACATTTGATAGAAGTTGTGCAACAATTTCCTAGGCATTGCAATAATTTCCAATTTTTAATCTGGACTCTGTACCACCCATTATGGAATTATTTGTCCCTTTGACCTCCCTGAATGTGCTGCTCAATGAATTCCTATTGCCAATCCTGCAGTCCATTTTTTTTTCCATCAACTCTACAGTTAAATTTGGCTTTGTACTGCTAAATTGTGGCTCTTAGATTGAGTCCAGGCATCAGTATCTACTTTCATACGTAAGGTATGTAGTCCTGATCTTAGCAGAACAGCATAGCAAACAGCCCACCGACACAAAATCACCTGGCCATCATTTTTGACTTCCTGCCACAGCCAATTGTGGTTCCGGCTTGCAGCTTTCCTTTGAACTGCATGAGGACTAGGTTTTTTTAAATGGTCTACACGTGGAACCTTTCAAAGGCTTTCCTAACATCCATGTAGACAATATAAAACGGAATGTCCTTGGTGACCTTGATGCATCTCTCAAATAATTCTGGTCACTACACGCAGTTTATCCTTGCCCTTTCTGACTCGCCTCAATGAACCTGTGCCTTTTAAAATGATTGTGATACTGAACTTAATCGCTATCAGTGTTTGGCTGACTAGCTTGTAACTAGTTGATCTGTTTTGTATTTTGGCAATGGTGCCATATTCATCGTTCTAAACCTCCAACACATCTCCTTACAGAGATTTGGAAAAAAAATAAAAATTTAATTGCTTGTATTTTTTTTCTGCTTCAAAGGTTACCAACCCTGTGATATTTTTCTGTTTACCATAGACAGTATTTCATACTCTTAAATTTAAAAGGAGAGTGCAAGTTTCTATTTTAAATGCTCTTAAATCTTAAGGGACATTAATTTTTTACTTTTGTCTGCACTGACCTCCTTTCTATTTGATCTTTAATTAGTGTTCTTGGGTCGTTTTAATCAAAAGAATCTCTTGGTCTTCTGGCTGACTGCAAAATAGTTTTTGTTAAATGTAGCTCTATAAAAGTGAGAGCAGTGATGGAAATGAGTATAATTGTGAGAAATTTGCTTGCCAAGAGTGTTTGATTATAGGCACCTCATATTTTGCTACCTCAAAGCAGTATGGTTATTTGTAAATGGGTGCTACTTTATGGTTAATTAAGCATCGGAAAATATAGTATGAAAATTATTGTTTTGAGTGCTATCAACACAGTATTCAGTATACTTTAATAATGGAGTTTAGTAAGAAAGCAGGACTCTGAGTATTTGAAAAGCGTTTACATTTTATAGGTTATCATATCAACATCGTATTGCATGTGAGCCAGGTTGATTTGAAGCAAAACTTTGATTACTGATAATTGTTTTGTATTACCAACTTGCTTGTGCAGACACGCATATGAATGAAAAGCATGCCATCCACTAGCGAGCTAGCATGCACATTTAAGAGGTTATTTCCAGTCAGAATGGTTCAATTGTGGGTTAATTTCTGAACTAAGTATATGCTTGGTAAAATTTATCTAATAATATCAGCATTGGGAAAGAATCTTATCTGGATTCTACTGGAATGTAGTGCAAGCATAAACGTGCTTGTATGAGTTGCCTTGCCTAAAAAGTAATAATATACCAAAGTGTTGCAGCACTTGTGTGTTTTGTGACATTGCATTCCTGTGAAAGTATTTGCCTAGAAGGCAGCATTATGTGGTATAGTCAGCCACGCAAAGAAGAATGGATGTAAACAGATTTTAGTCAAGGTGACTTGACTCTGTTTATGCAGAACATGGCAGCCTTAAATTGCCTTGATAGCCCAGAGCAAGCGGATTATTTGCTAGATTTGTGTTTTGCCTATCAATTGAAGGGCTTGAAGTTGTGCAAGACAGTGTTGAAGGAACTCAGCAGGTCCGGCTGCATCAGTGGAAGGAATGGATAGGCAACTTTTTGGGTCGGGGCCTTTCTTCAGACTGTGTGAAGAAGGGTCCCGACCTAAAACATTGTCTGCCATTCCCTCCAGCACTTTGTTTTGCTAAATATTCCAGCATCTGCAGTTTTTTCTATCTCGGCCTGAACTCGTTCCACGAATTGTTCAAATGTAGGCTACAGAAGCCAGCTGTGGCATAGGCCCAAATATTTTGAGAGCCATATGATTTCTTTCTTTAAAATAAGCACTTTCATTTGATTGCAAATAAAATTGGATTGTTGTGACAATTCTCAAGTCTTGAGGGTAATAGCATTAAGAGAAGTAGTTAGATTTGGTTATGGAATTTCCATAAGTATGCAACAGTTCAAAATACTGTTATTTGCCAAAATACTTCTGTTCATCAGTTGTAACCCGTGCCTATCGGCAATCTAATTCCATACAGTATGTACAGTGCCCTACATAATGTTTGGGACAAAGATACATCATTTATTTATTTGTCTCTGTACTCCACAATTTGAGATTTGTAATAGAAAAAAATCACATGTGGTTAACGTGCACATTGTCAGATTTTGTTAAAGGCCATTTTTATACATTTTGGTTTATTTTATTGCTGTTTATCAATATGAGGACCTAAGTTGTGCCAATGAGAGTCAAATAAGCCATTATTAGAATGATGAACAAGAATAAAACTGTTGGAGGTCAGCCAAACCTCGGGCTTACCAAAGTCAACTGTTTGGAACATCATTAAGAAGAAGAGCGCTGGTGAGCTTACTTAATAATCGCAAAGTGTCTGGCCAGCTAAGGAAGACCTCCACAGCTGATGACAGAAGAATTCTCTCTATAATAAAGAAAATTCTCCAAACACCTGTCTGTCAGATCAGAAACACTCTTCAGGAGTCGGGTGTGGAATTGTCAATTACTTCTATCCGCAGAAGACTTCATGAACAGACATAGAGCCTACACTGCATGATGCAAACCACTGGTTAGCCGCAAAACTAAGATGGCCAGGTTACAATTTACCAAGAAGTACTTAAAAGAGCAGTCACAGTTCTGGAAAAAGGTCTTGTGGACAGATGAGACGAAGATTAACTTGTATCCGAGTGATGGTAAGAGCAAAAAATGGAGGAGAGAACTGCCCAAGATCCAAAGCGTACCGCCTCATCTGAGAAACATGGTGGTGGGGGTGTTACGACCAAGGCATGTATGGCTGCTGAAGGTACTGGCTCGCTTATGTTCATTGATGATACAACTGCTGATGGTAGTAGCATAATGAATTCTGAAGTGTATAATCACATCCTGTCTGCTCGCGTTCAACCAAATGCCTCAAAACTCATTGGCCGGCAGTTAATTCTACAGCAAGACAATGATCCCAAACATACTGCTTAAGCAACAAAGGAGGTTTTCAAAGCTTAAAAAATGGTAAATTCTTGAGTGGCCAAGTCAATCGCCTGACCTGAACCCAATTGAGCATGTCATTTATATGCTGAAGAGAAAACTGAAGGGGACTATCCCCTAAAACAAGCATAAGCTAAAGATGGCTGCATTACAGGCCTGGCAGAGCAACACCAGAGAAGACATCCAGCAACTGATGATGTCCATGAATCGCAGACTTCAAGCAGTCTAGTGCATGGAAAGGATATACAAAATACTAAACATGACTACTTCCATTTACATGACATTGCTGTGTCCCAAACATTATGGTGCCCTGAAATGGGGGGACTATGTATAAACACTGCTGTCATTTCTATATGGTGAAACCAAAATGTATAAAAATGGCCTTTATTAAAATCTGACAATATTCACTTTAACCACATCTGATTTATTTTGTTTCTATTACAAATCTCAAATTGTAGAATACAGGCAAATAAATGATGGGTCTTTATCCCAAACTTTATGGAGGGCACTGCAGTTAAATGTTTAATTTCAGCAAACTTTATGAATTGCAAAAATTAAATTACTGTTTTGAATCTTTGTAAATATTCTGATGTTTTCGCTGAGCAAATTTTCCCCTCCTGATTACAGATTTCATTGAAAATGTACACAACGCTTCAAAAATCAGGAGAGAATTCAAAGCCAGTGAAGCTAATAAGATCAATGACTGCAGGCCACACATAAACAACATCACTGTGTCCAAGAAAAGAAACTGGTTACAGCAGAGTACTCTGAGCCCTTTTTTGAATGAAGAGTCCAATGCTCCTGTATCATTAGAGCTAACAAACCATGTGATTGCCCCAAGCCCCTTGCAAGAAAGACAGCAGCCTACAATTTTGCCTCCTGAGTCTGCCCAACCAAACAACCACAGAATTGCTGCAAAGGTTACTATGGATAATAGTGAAGAAAATGATGCCGATGATGAGGGGGAGATATGGTATAATCCTATCCCGGAAGATGAAGACGTTGATGTACCACAAATTCTGTCACCTCCTGCCAGTTGTGTGGCTAAAACTGAAAACTCAGACAGTCTGCAGATGAAGCCGCCCTCATTGCCTGTTGATGATTTAGTGGAAGGACAAGTGACTTTGGGAATCTCTGAAAGCACGAGGGAAATCCAGAAAGCACCAACGACTGATGTGAATCGGGTGGATTTAGTGAATTCTATTAATGCCACAGAATGTGTGCAGCCGCAGAGGCAGGCGCCTGGGTGCAAATCTTGCATTGGGACGAATGTGGATGAGATCTGTGTACACAAATCTCCAGCTTCAGGTAAGCTCTTTATGTCGTACAACAGGAAACCCTGGCCGATTAAAACATTGAGGCTTTGTCAAAGATGTTGCAACATAAAATTGAACACTAATATATCACTTGTTCACTCTCCTTGCAATTGTCCAGCTTTGTGTTCACACTTTTCTGATTCAGAAAACTGTATAGCACAGAAATGGGTTATTTTTGCCTATCTTTCATCTCATGCTGATGTTTATCCATGCCAAACATCCCACCCCATCCCATTCCAAATCTGACCGTTCTGTCCTGGGCCTCCTCCATGGCTAGAGTGAGGACCACCGGAAATTGGAGGAGCAGCTCCTCATATTTCGCTTGGGCAGTTTGCACCCCAGCGGTATGAACATTGACTTCTAATTTCAGGTGGTCCCAACTTTCTCCTCACCTTCTCGGCTCTCCCACAGCCCACTGGCTCCACCTCTTCCTTTCTTCTCCCCCCCCCTCCCCCCACCCTCACATCGGTCTCGACCCGAAACGTTGCCTATTTCCTTTGCTCCATAGATGCTGCCTCACCCGCTGAGTTTCTCCAGCATTTTTGTCTACCTTTATCCATGCTAATGTTGTTTGCATCATTTAGCATGTATCCCTTTTAATAGTTCCAATCAGAGTATCTGTCCAAAGACATTTTAAACAATGTAATTATATTCACCTCTGAAAGAAAGTCTCAACATGAAATGTCGCCTATTCCTTCTCTCCATAGATGCTGCCTCACCTGCTGAGTTTCTCCAGCATTTTTTGTCAACTTTGATTTTTTCCAGTATCTGCAGTTCTTTCTTAAACATTTCACTTCTACTGGCAGCTTGTTCTAAATAACCACCACCAGTGTGAAATGTGCCTCAGCAAGTAAGAATTTCATTGCCTCTTCCAGGACCTATGACAATAAAACATTCTTGACTCTTCCCTTCTTGAAAGTGTGCCCTCTAGTTCTAGACCTGTGCGCTGGGGTAAAAGGCAGTCCTATCTCTGCGCCTTATCTTTCTAATATGCCTCTGTTGCAAGCTATATCCTGGTGAATCTATTCTGCACTTTCTCTATTTCCACATCCTTCCTGTGGTATGGCAACCAGATTTGTACACAGTGCTCCAAGTGTGTCCAATGATTTGTTTAGCTGCAGCATGACATGCCGATTCTTGTGCTCAATGGCCAAGCCTATGATGGTAAGCACTGCAAGTGCTGCATTCGCTATTGACCAGTACTCCTAAGATAGCTGCCTTTCAACTTGTGTCCTACCAGAATTTGACCTCCAGTGAATTCCTGCACACTTATCTGAATTTACAACACATTGTCCAACTTTCCAGCTGATCTATGAACCACTAAATCCCTATTTAACCTTATTTGCCATCTGTGACTACCAATTTTTGTCCTCTAAGAATTTCCATGCTAGGATTATATTTGCTCTAACTCTAGTTTAAGTTGGTTTCCAAATTGACATTTTTTAACTAGGTTCTTTAATAACTAGTTTTAAGCCCCTATTTATTTCGGCATGAATTTGGGATTGAGATTTTCCATGGTCCATAGAAAATGGCTGGGATTTAATTTTGAATTTCTATTGTTTGTCCTTCGTTATGATATTTGTGGTGTTGTGCTGATAATCTGGCAGCTAGTGTTCGCCTGGAAAACAACCAGATCAGCCTCAGAGATTGAAGGGATAAATATTCCCTTAACCTCAGCAGTAGCTTCCCTAATTATTGAAATAACATTACTGCATTCTTTATGTTAAACATAACTGAGGGGAGCTTATATCCGTTTATTGTCTTTGAGAGATGGCACATCAGGCATTACTTGGGATTGCTCCTGAGGTAAAATTGCTGTTGAGAATTAGATTAGTTTATTCTCGTTTAAACAGGGTGCAATGCAATTCCTTTTTGGACTGAAGCTCAGAGTAAACAGTATATATCATAATAGACAATAGGTGCAGGAGTAGGCCATTCAGCCCTTTGGGCCAGCACCATGATCATGGTTGATCATCCCCAAATCAGTGCCCCATTCCTGCCTTCTCCCCATATCCCCTGACTCTGCTATCTTTAAGAGCCCTATCTTGCTCTTTCTTCAAAGTATCCAGAGAACCGACCTCCACCGCCCACTGAGGCAGAGAATTCCACAGACTCACAACTCTCTGTGTGAAAAAGTGTTTCCTCATCTCTGTTCTAAATGGCTTATCCTTTATTCTTAAACTGTGACCCCTGGTTCTGGACTCCCCCAATATGACAATTCCGCCATCCCGGGAATAAACCTTGTAAACCTGCGCTGCACTCCCTCAATAGAAAGAATGTCCTTCTTCAAATTAGGGGACCAAAACTGTACACAATACTCCAAGTGTGGTCTCACTAGGGCTCTGTACAATTGCAGAAGGACTTCTTTGATCCTATACTCGACGACTCTTATTATAAAGGCCAACATGCCATTCGCTTTGTGGGTACACAAAAGGCTAGAGAAAATCAGCGGGTCCAGCAGCATCTAAGGAGCGAAGGAGATAGGCGACGTTTCGGGTCGAGACCCTTCTTCAGACCATTCGCTTTCCTCACTGCCTGCTGTACCTGCATGCTTACTTTCATAGACTGATGAACAAGGACCCCCAGATCCTGTTGTACTTCTCCTTTTCCCAACTTGGCGCCATTTAAATAGTAATCTGCCTTCCTGTTTTTACTACCGAAGTGGATAACCTCACATTTATCCACATTGAACTTCATCTGCCATGCATCTGCCCACTCCCCAACCTGTCCAAGTCACCCTGCATTCTCATAGCATCCTCCTCACAGTTCACACTGCCATCCAGCTTTGTGTCATCTGCAAATTTGCTAATGTTACTTTGAATCCCTTCATCCAAATCATTGATGTATATTGTAAATAGCTATGGTCCCAGCACCGAGCCATGCGGTACCCCACTAGTCACTGCCTGCCATTCTGAAAGGGACCCGTTAATCCCTACTCTTTGTTTCCTATCTGCCAACCAATCTTCTGTCCATGTCAGCACACTACCCCCAATACCATGTGCCCTAATTTTGCCCACTAATCTCCTATGTGGGACCTTATCAAATGCTTTCTGAAAGAACAGGTACACTACATCCACTGGCTCTCCCTTGTCCATTTTCCTAGTTACATCCTCAAAAAATTCTAGAAGAATAGTCGAGCATGATTTTCCCCATCGTAAATCCATGCTGACTCTGACCGATCCTGTTACTGCTATCCAAATGTGCGGCTATTTCATCTTTTATAATTGACTCCAGCATCTTCCTGCTACCGATGTCAGGCTAACTGGTCTATAATTCCCTGTTTTCTCTCTCCCGCCTTTCTTAAAAAGTGGGATAACATTAGCTACCCTCCAATCCACAGGAACTGATCCTGAGTCTATAGAACATTGGAAAATTATCACCAATGCATCCATGATTTCCAGAGCCACTTCCTTAAGTACCCTGGGATGCAGACCATCAGGCCCTGGGGATTTATCAGCCTTGAGTCCCATCAGTCTACCCAACACCATTTCCTGCCTAATGTGGATTTCCTTCAGTTCTTCCGTCACCCCAGATCCTCTGGCCACGACTATATCAGGAAGATTGTTTGTGTCCTCCTTAGTGAAGACCGATCGAAAGTCCCTGTTCAATTCATCTGCCATTTCCTTGTTCCCCATAATAAATTCACCCTTTTCAGTCTTCAAGGGTCCAACTTTGATCTTGACTAATTTTTTCCTCGTCACATACCTAAAGAAGCTTTTACTATCCTGCTTTATATTCTTGGCTAGCTTACCTTTGTACCTTATCTTTTCTTCCCGTATTATCTTTATAGTTATCTTCTGTTGCTCTATAAACATTAGCCAATCCTCTTGCTTCCCGCTCCTCTTTGCTGCGTTGTACTTGTTTTAATTTTTATACTGTCCCTGACGTCCCTTGTCAGCCACGGTCGCCCCTTACTCCCCTTGGAATCTTTCTTCCTCCTAGGAATGAACTGACTGCACCTTCTGTATTATTCCTAGAAATACCTGCCATTGTTGTTCCGGTGTCATCCGTGCTGGTGTCTTTCCAGTCAACTTTGGCCAGCTCCTTCCTCATGGCCCCATTGTCGTATTCAACTGTAACACTGACACCTCCGATCTACCCTTGTCCCTCCCCAATTGCAGATGAAACCTGACCATATTATGGTCACTACCTACTAATGGCCTATTAACCTCAAGTTCCTTTATCAAGTCCGGTTCATTACATAACACTAAATCCAGAATTGCCTTCTCCCTGGTAGGCTCCAATACAAGCTGCTCTAAGAATCCTTCATGAAGACTATACAAAGTCCCTTTCTTGGTGTCCAGTACCAACCTGATTTTCCCAGTCTACCTGCATGTTGAAATCTACCATAACAACCACAGCATTACCTTTGCTTCATGCCAATTTTAACTCCTGATTCAACTGCCACCCTATGTCCAGGCTACTGTTTGGGGGCCTGTAGATAAGTCCCATCAGGGTCTTTTTACCCTTACAATTCCTTAGTTCTATCCATACTCACTCCATATCTCCTGTTTCAATGTTGCCCTTTGCAAGGGACTGAATTTCATTCCTCACCAACAGAGCTACCCCACCCCCTCTGCCCACCTGTCTGGCTTTTCGATATGAGGTATCCCCTTGAACATTCAGTTCCCAGCCCTGGCCCTCTTGCAGCCATGTCTCTAATTCCCACAACATCATACTTGCCAATTTCTAACAGCCTCAAGCTCGTCCACTTTTTTTTAATACTTCGCGCATTCTTATACAACACTTTGACCTCCGTATTCATGACCCCGCTCGCAATTGGCCCTGACCTTTCTCTTTTGCCTTGTTGTAGTTCATTTGGGCTGAAGCATAAAATATGCATACATAAATTCCATGTTTGGCAAATTATATTGTATGCGAGAAAGATGAATAGTAATGAAGCCCAGTCTTTAAACGGCACATCTGTTTAAAAAAATACCAGAATATATTTGAAGCTTTCTGAATTGGGTATTTCTTGGATTACTTCATTTCCAGAGAAATCTTTACCAAATGTATGAAAACATTTTGTAGCAGGTGCCAACAAGCATGAGCTCACGTCTGATGGCGGTGAATCTGTGGAACTCATTGCTAAAGACGGCTGTGGAGGCAAGTCAGTGGATATTTTTAAGGCAGAGGTAGATAGATTCTTGATTAGTACGGGTGTCCGGGGTCATGGGGGGAAGGCAGGAGAATCGGGTTAGGAAGGAGAGGTTGATCAGCCATGATAGAATGACAGAGTAGACGGGCCAAATGGCTTAATTCTACTCCTATCACTTATGACCTTCTGTAGAATTGTTAGCACACACGTACCGGTTATTTAAATACATTTAATTGCAGTTGCATGTAAACAAACTATCTTTAGCATGAAGGCGGCTAACTTGATTGTCTGTGTTGGTTGGATTTGAAGTGACAGGTGAGTTGGCGTGTTTGCTGGGTGACACGTACTTGAAATTGGATAGCAAGATCTATCTCTTAAAGTTGAGGCAAAGCAGCCATGCTGAGAACTTGACTATCATGTGGAAATGATTTTGAGCAGCAGCTAAACAGGAAACTAAGCATTTTTGAAATTCCACCTGGCCTCCCCTCTTGAAATTGGGAATGTAAAATACTAGTCATTTGGGAGATTGAGGCTTTTAATCGCTATGTTGGGAAGGGGAACGGATCACTTTGCAACACGCACTCCAATGGGCATCGTGGTGTCGTAAGCCTGAAAGTACTTTAGTGGTGTTTTGGCGATACAGTGCCGAAACCTTGCCCTTCAGCCCACCGGGTCTGCGCTGGCCATCGATCTCCGCACATTAACACTACCCTACATAGTAGAAACAATTTTACATTCATACAAAGCCAATTAACCTACAAACCTGTTAGTCTTTGGAGTGTGGGAGGAAACCAAAGATCTCTGGAAAAACCCATGCAGGTTGCGGGGAGAACGTACAAACTCCGTACAGGCAAGTACTTGTAGTCGGGGTCGTACCTGGGTCTCTGGCACTCTACCACTATGCCACCGTCCCACCCTAAATTGGATAATGACTGGATAGTTGATCTGCCCAGAAAGTCCTGATTGAATTATCTCTTGCTGTTCATCATAGTGAAGACAATTTAAGTCTGCAGACCAAATATTATAGAAACATTGGGAAATGTACGTGGGGTTGGGAAAATAACACCGGAGAATGATTTTGTCAACTGTAATTCTCTATTAAGTGGCTCAAATTATTAATGCTATTATTTATCTAGGCATTTTTGTACAATTGTTCCCATGTGTATTTGAATATTTCAGCTTCTAGCCTTAACTTTCCCCACCACAATTTCAACATGGCTGGCTTCTTTTCTGAAATGTGCCAGTTGTAAACATGTTATAATAAGGGCTCCATATGTTGCCAACAGCTGATACTTGGTGTAAACATTTCTTACAACTTCTGACTAATTTAGTCTTTCAATGTTTAGTGGAAGTTCTTATTCTTTAACTACCTGCCTAGACCAAATCAGAAAATTATCCTGAAATAATTCTACAGTCTAATAGCCAGCAGTATACTTTTTTAAACCGCATGAACAAAACTTGAGCTCTGGGTTTGTGGAGAGTTGTTTGTGCTTGCATATATCCCTGAAACACTACCTTTAGTAGTTGCGTCTTAAACTTTAGAATAGTTGCAGCTTCACAATTTAATCGTGCCAGCTGGGTGCTTTATGGATGTTTCATTAGAATTTCTTTCAAAGTGATGATGCACAGAAGCGACCAGAGTGCTCCATCTACAATAGTCCATCTGCCTGTGTTTGGTCCATAATTTGGGAAGGAGGGGGGGAGAGAGAGAGAGAGAGAGACTGCCCCTTGGATTCCCATTAAATCTTCTTCCCCTCACTTTATTCCTGTGACTTCTGGTTCTTGATTCCTCTACTCGGGGTAAAAAGACTCTACCCTATCTATTCCCCTCATGATCTTGTATACCTCTATAAAATCACTTCTCAACCTCCTATAGTCCAAGGAATACAGTCCTAGCCTGGCCAATCTCTCCGCCTATAGCCATCAGGTCCTGGCAACATTGACGTAAATCTCTGCAATCTGTCGGCGTAACATATTTGTAGGACAATGTTTACTTCTCCCTCAATGGCTGCAGAATGAAAGCTGATCATTGATACCGGGTCTGTATCCGTGGTGCTGAAGCCGAGATGGTGCAAAGCTTTGTTCTTGCATGTCAATATCACCAACAATTTCTGCTCCAACCGCATTGATACCACGGCCAATTAAACATACCGTACATGTATCCATTGCACTGTATACGGTATGATTGTAGCTTATTGTATGATTTACCTTTTCACTTTATCTTGGAACATGTGACAGTAAACTGATACCACACTTTTTTCCTTTGCACCAACATTTCTTTGTTAAGTAATCAACCTATTGTTGCCTTCAAATCTTCACTGAAATTACTTGTGGCAAATGTTTTTCTGTTTGACATTTACATTTCAGCTGCATTTTTTTATCTAGAATTCTATTTATAGTTTTAAATTTATAAGAAATGCACCCTTTGTCTCAGCATGTCTCCGACACTTGCCTGCGTTCAGTCTCTTGTATCAGTCTGTTCTATTATATTGCAAGCACTGGGAATTGGAGCTGGACTGACACTCCTTCCAGTTGTAGAAAAGAACCTGATTATTGGATGTAAACTGCTTTCTATAATGCTGCCAAGATTGCAGCAAAGACCCAAATATCCATTGAATTGTAGAATGAAAGTGGATTTTCTACAGGTGCTTGTTGAAAATCAAAGGGTGATGGTGAGTGGAGATGGGTTTGGACTATTCCAGCCTGCAGGTGTGTGCTGAAGAGTGTATCTAAAACTTCGTCAATTTACTGCAGACTGCAACAGGAAAATCTGTAACTTGCCCCTGCAGTAGCACACTGAGCAGCTGGAACTTTTTTAATATTTTAAAAAACCCATTCAAGACTTCAAGAGTGTTTATTTGTCCAATGCACTGGATGGGAACCAGTGCAAAAAATTCTTAGTTGTGTATTTACAGTCATATATTAGATGCAACAACAAACACATATACAATAGGTTCTCAGTAATCCAGACTAGTACAAAAAGTGAAGCACATTGAGCAATGGTCATGGTCAGTGCAGGGATGGGTTTGTGCAGAGATGTTCAGGAGCCTGATTGATAGTTGCTGGGCAGAAGTTTCAACTTGGAGATAATGGTTCTTCAGGTTCCTGTACTACCCTCCCAATGGTAGCTGTGGTGTGCGGCTTTGGCCTTTAGCTGTCTTGATGGATGTCCTGTCGATCTCCAATAGTGGGGAAATTCTGCCCCACACACCCTAGGGACAATTTACACTTGTACCAAGCCAATTAACCTACAAGCCTGTATGTCTTTGGAGTGTGAGAGGAAACCAAAGATTTTGGAGAAAATCCACAGGGAGAACGTACAATCTCTGCACAGACAGCACCTGTAGTCAGGATGGAACCCGGGACTCTGATGCTGTAAGGCAGCAACTCTACCGCTGCGTCACCCTGCTATAGATTGCACACACTCTCCCCCTGCGCTTTGTGATTTGCTTTGTGCAGTAGCACTTTACATGAAACTCTACCAAGTGCATTCAGGGAATGCTAATGCACTCCATCTACCATTTCTACATTGACTAGGAGTTTGCCTTGTGTACTAGGCCCAGAGAGTTTGGACATAACCTGAGAAATGGGAAACAAGCAGTTGCTGAGGAGCTGAAGCCAAGCACCAGCACAGAACGTTAGCAGACTTCCTGCTCTTGAGGGTCAATGTATCAGAGCTACAACTGAGGTTTTAGTTTCTGTTCATATGGCCGTCTGCATGGTCAGTCAGCGTTTCACCGAGGATCTGCATGATTAATCTCAGCATATCGCCAGTGTGCTGTCGGGAGCTGACCCATTGTCCATCTTTATTGCCCATCTGTCAACCAAAGAACCATCTTGAATGTTACTTTTATTGTGCTGTGTACAGAAATTGAGGCATTTCTTAAAGTGGTAGCACCCCAATGCTTCCACACATACAAATGCTTGGCTAAAATGTAAAATGCTTTAAAAATGAGCCAGCCATTGTGGAAATGGCAATGAATGAATAAGTTTATTGGCCAAGTGTTCACATACAAAGAATTTGCCTTAGTGCTCCGCCTGCAAGTGACAACATGACATACAGTTAGGAATGACCCATAAAACATTAATAATAAAGCACTATCGATTAAACATGTTAATTAAATAAAATACCAGAGCAAAAAGGAGGCTACATATTTTTGGTTATTGGCTCCTGTCCTGTGCACACAAACTCTCCATGCGAAAGGAAGAAGCTGGGCAGTGGGCAGGAAAACAGGTTATCTGAGTTTTATGGGAAATTCATCAACACGGCTAAATGTGAGATGTTGCATTTTTCATAGAAAAATAGAAATTAGGTGCAGGAGCAGGCCATTCGGCCTTCATACGGTATTAGGGGTTCAGTATTGATGTGGATAGAGAACTGGCTGGCAAACAGGAAGCAAAGAGTAGGAGTAAACGGGTCCTTTTTCACAATGGCAGGCAGTAACTAGTGGGGTACCGCAGGGCTCAGTGCTGGACCCCAGCTATTTACAATATATATTAATGATCTGGATGAGGGAATTGAAGGCAATATCTCCAAGTTTGCGGATGACACTAAGCTGGGGGGCAGTGTTCGCTGGAGGAGGATGCTAGGAGACTGCAGGGTGACTTGGATAGGCTGGGTGAGTGGGCAAATGTTTGGCAGATGCAGTATAATGTGGATAAATGTGAGGTTATCCACTTTGGTGGCAAAAACAGGAAAGCGGACTATTATTTAAATGGTGGCCGATTGGGAAAAGGGGAGATGCAGCGAGACCTGGGTGTCATGGTACACCAGTCATTGAAAGTAGGCATGCAGGTGCAGCAGGCAGTGAAAAAAAGCGAATGGTATGTTAGCTTTCATAGCAAAAGGATTTGAGTACAGGAGCAGGGAGGTTCTACTTCAGTTGTACAGGGTCTTGGTGAGACCACACCTGGAGTATTGCGTGCAGTTTTGGTCTCCAAATCTGAGGAAGGACATTATTGCCATAGAGGGAGTGCAGAGAAGGTTCACCAGACTGATTCCTGGGATGTCAGGACTGTCTTATGAAGAAAGACTGGATAGACTCGGTTTATACTCTCTGGAATTTAGGAGATGGGGATCTTATAGAAACTTACAAAATTCTTAAGGGGTTGGACAGGCTAGATGCAGGAAGATTGTTCCCGATGTTGGGGAAGTCCAGGACAAGGGGTCACAGCTTAAGGATAAGGGGGAAATCCTTTAAGACCGAGATGAAAAGACTTTCTTCACACAGAGATGGTGAGTCTCTGGAACTCTCTGCCACAGAGGGTAGTTGAGCCAGTTCATTGGCTATATTTAAGAGTGAGTTGGATGTGGCCCTTGTGGCTAAGGGGATCAGAGGGTATGGAGAGAAGGCAGGTACGGGATACTGAGTTGGATGATCAGCCATGATCATATTGAATGGCGGTGCAGGCTCGAAGGGCTGAATGGCCTACTCCTGCACCTAATTTCTATGTTTCTATGTTTCTATGTTTCAAGCCAGCACCGCCATTCAATATGATCATGGCTGATCATCCAACTCAGTATCCTGTACCTGCCTTCTCTCCATACCCCTGATCCCTTCAGCCACAAGGGCCACATCCAACTCCCTCTTAAATATGGCCAACGAACTGGCCTCAACTACCTTCTGTGGCAGAGAATTCCACAGATTCACCACTCTCTGTGTGAAAAACGATTTTCTCATCTCGGTCCTAAAAGACTTCCCCCTTATCCTTAAACTGTAACCCCTTGTCCTGGACTTCCCCAACATCGGGAACAATCTTCCTGCATCTAGCCTGTCCAACCCCTGAAGAATTTTGTAAGTCTCTATGAGATCACCCCTCAATCTTCCAAATTCCAGCGAGTACAAGCCGAGTCTATCCAGTCTTTCTTCATATGGAAGTCGTGCCATCCCAGGAATCAGTCTGGTGAACCTTCTCTGTACTCCCTCTATGGCAAGAATGTCTTTCCTCAGATTAGGAGACCAAATCCATAACGTTCCAATTGGAGAAGTGGGTTTTTTTTTGAGGAAGCCGCTGATTGGTGGAAGAGGACCCGAGGAAGCAGCTGATTGGGTGCAACCCCGGGTTTACAATTTTACATTTCTGCCTTCTGGGGAGTGAGGGATTCTGGGAGTTAAGGATTCAGTATTTAGTAGTAAAGTTTAAAGGATAAGTTTTTGTGTTTTTTTAATATTTAATACAGAGTAATTTGGGAGTAAGGTATGGCAGTAGAGATTGGCCCCGTGGTTTGTTCAGCCTGCAACATGTGGGAGATCAGGGAGATGGTCGGTGTCCCTGGTGACTAGGTTTGCAGGAAGTGTGTCCAGCTGCAGCTCCTGGCAGACCGCATTGAACGATTGGAACTGCGGCTGGATTCATACTGGTGCATCCACGATGCGGAGAAAGTCGTGGATAGCACGTACAGTGAGTTGGTCACACCGCAGGCAAAAGGTAAGAGGACAAAAAGGGAACGGGTGGCCAATAGCCAGCAAAGCAATAGGCAGGTAATGCAGGAGTCCCCTGCGGTCATCTCCCTCCTAAACAGGTATACCATTTTGGATACTGTTGAGGGAGATGGCTCATCAGGGGAATGCAGCAGCAGCCAAGTTCATGGCACCATGGGTGGCTCTGCAGCACATGAGGGGGGAAAAAAGAGGGGAAGGGCAATAGTAATGGGGGATTCAATTGTCAGGGGAATAGATAGGCGTTTCTGCGGCCGCAAACGAGACTCCAGGATGGTATGTTGCCTCCCTGGTGCAAAGGTCAGGGATGTCACTGAACGGCTGCAGAACATTCTGGAGGGGGGAGGGTGAACAGCCAGTTGTCGTGGTACATGTTGGCACCAACGATATAGGTAAAAAAAGGGATGAGGTCCTACAAGGTGAATTTAGGGAGCTAGGAGATAAACTTAAAAGTAGGACCTCAAAGGTAGTAATCTCCGGATTACTACCAGTACCACGGGCCAGTCAGAGTAGAAATAGGAGGATATTGCAAATGAATACGTGGCTTGAAAAGTGGTGCAAGGGGGAGGGATTCAAATTTTTAGGGCACTGGGACCAGTTCTGGGGAGGTGGGACCGGTACAAAACAGGACGGTTTGCACCTGGAATGGAATGGAACCAATGTTCTTGGGGGAGTGTTTGCTAGTGCTGTCGGGGAGGATTTAAACTAATGTGGCAGGGGGATGGGTACAAGAGCAGAGAGGCAGGTGGGTGTAAAATGAGGGTAGAAGCAATAGGTAGCAAGGTGAAAAGTAAAAGTGGCAGGCAGACAAAACCAGGGCAAAAATCAAAAAGGGCCACTTTTTCAGCAAAATTGTATAAGGGGTAAGTGCGTTGTAAAGACAAGCCTGAAGGCTTTGTGTCTCAATGCAAGGAGTATTCGTAATAAGGTGGACGAGTTGAACGTGCAGATAGATATTAATGATTATGATATAGTTGGGATCACGGAGACATGGCTCCAGGGTGACGTAGGCTGGGAGCTGAACATCCAGGGATATTCAATATTCAGGAGGGATAGAGAGAAAGGAAAAGGAGGTGGGGTAGCGTTGCTGGTTAGAGAGGAGATTAACGCAATGGAAAGGAAGGACATTAGCTTGGAGGATGTGGAATCGGTATGGGTAGAGCTACAAAACACTAAGGGGCAGAAAACGCTGGTGGGTGTTGTGTACAGGCCACCTAACAGTAGCAGAGAAGTTGGGGATGGTATCAAACAGGAAATTAGAAATGCGTGCGACAAAGGCAAAACAGTTATAATGGGTGACTTCAATCTACATATAGATTGGGTTAATCAAATTGGCAGGGGTGCTGAGGAAGAGGATTTTTTGGAATGTATGCGGGATAGTTATCTAAATCAACATGTAGAGGAACCAACGAGAGAGCAGGCTATTTTAGACTGGGTTTTGAGTAATGAGGAAGGGGTAGTTAGCCGTCTTGTTGTACGTGCCCCCTTGGGCAAGAGTGACCATAATATGGTTGAGTTCTTCATTAGGATGGAGAGTGACATTGTTAATTCAGAAACAATGGTTCTGAACTTAAAGAAAGGTAACTTTGAGGGTATGAGATGTGAATTGGCCAAGATTGACTGGCAATTAATTCTAAAAGGGTTGACGGTGGATATACAATGGAAGACATTTAAAGACTGCATGGATGAACAACAAAAATTGTTCATCCCAGTTTGGCAAAAGAATAAATCGGGGAAGGTAGTGCATCCGTGGATAACAAGGGAAATCAGGGATAGTATCAAAGCAAAGGATGATGCGTACAAAGTAGCCAGAAAAAGCAGCATACCAGAGGACTGGGAGAAATTCAGAGACCAGCAGAGGAGGACAAAGGGCTTAATTAGGAAAGGAAAAATAGATTATGAAAGAAAACTGGCAGGGAACATAAAAACTGACTGCAAAGGTTTTTATAGATATGTGAAGAGAAAGAGGTTAGTTAAAACAAGGATATGGCGGACCAATTGAATAACTACTTTGGTTCCGTCTTCACTAAGGAAGACATAAATTATCTGCCGGAAATAGCAGGGGACTGTGGGTCAAATGAGATGGAGGAAATGAGTGAAATCCAGGTTAGCCGGAAAGTGGTGTTAGGTAAATTGATTTTTGCCCTGGATTTGTTTTCCTGCCACTTTTCACCTTGCTTACCTATTGCTCCTATCCTCATTTTACACCCCTCTGTCTCTCTGCTCACACATTTAAGAAACCCTCCACTTCTTATTCTCCGTTTGTTATTTTTTTCTTCTTTCCTCCCTACGTGTTGCGTCTGACTGCTTCTCTTCTCTGCCTCCTGCCTCACAAACCAGGCAGGACATGCACAATAAATGGTAATGGCCCTGTCTCACGGTGCGAGTTGACCTACGAGTGACCCCGAGTGACAGACTCGTGGTTGTGCACGAGATCCTAAGTTGATGTTCAAATGTTTGAACCGAGTTCCCACGAGTATGGTATTTTGCCATTCACTGCGATGTTCCAAGTTCGTCTCCTGAGTTAACCAAGTTCGTCTCCCGTTTACTCTTGAGCTGACAACGTCTCCTGAAAAGTGGCACAGTGTTTCTATTTGGACATGTTCTATTTGGACATTAAACTGACCTGAATATAGACGAAAGCTGAGAAAAGGGTTTGGGAAAAGCCTCAGGTGTAACCTGACGAGGCGTTGCACCTGTTGGACAGTGGAACCCACTGATCACAGCCCGGGATCAGGACGGAAACCTCCCTCCAGCCTTATTTTAATCCACAACAGTCTGCACCTGTCTCTCACGCAGCAGTCTTGTTTATTATTTAAAGGATATTATATGACCCTTTAATATTTATTCCAGTATGCAAAGGTTAACTTAGATTAGTTAGATTAGCGCGAAAACAGGCCCTTCAGGGCCACCGAGTCCGCACCGACCAGCGACCAATATACAATAGGGACAATTTTACACAAACACCTGTAATGTGCTCGATTGTAATAATGTATTGTCTTTCAGCTGACCGAATTTCACTGTTCCTCGATACACGTGACAATAAACTAAATTGAAAAGCCTTATTCTGTTTCCATAGGCATAAAAAGCTGGAGTAACTCAGCGGGGCAGGCTGCATCAGGAGGAATGGGTGACGGTTCGGGTCGAGACCCTACTTCAGACATTCCTTCTCTCCAGAGATGCTGCCTGTCCCGCTGAGTTATTCCAGATTTTTGTGACTATGTCCGGATGTTGTACTCTGGACCTTCATTGACGAGGTTCTGGATTCCCGTTGCCATTACTGGCTGCACTTCAATGTGATTTACGCAGGTAAAGAACTGTGGTCTCCGAAAAGAGATGCGAGGTTATTGTATAAATGTTAGCGTGTTGTGACTATGCAATGCTGAGAACTATATGCTGCACATTATATCTGTTCCTTTTCAGCTTGATTGTAGTTATCTTTGTTATTATTTACTTTGACTGGACAGAATGCAAAACAAAACCTTTATATATGTGAAAATAATAAACCTAGACCTAAACCGTTTGGGACTGGAGACACTGCTGCAGGTGGGGGTGGGTGATGAGGGTGAGTGCCGGGGGTGGGAGGGGGGCGTATTGGGGGGGCGGGGGGTTTCTCATCCTCCGGTGTTTGTGTTCGTACCCCGTGTTATCCGTGATCCGAAGGGCCGCCTAGTACTGATGGTGGCCTCAGCGCAGACTTTTGGAAATTCTGTGAAGAAAGTAACATATCTGGAATATAAATTGATGACAATTTATCTGGGTGGCGTGCATCTTATTTTGTCGATAAATTCACTGCACTGTCCCATCACAAACGCTGCTGTGGTTGGCGGAGTGTTCCAGTGTTTACAGCAGCCGCCAGCGAGATCCAACGACGTGGGTTCTGCCTGTGTGGACTTTGTTCATTCAACCCGTCCCCACGTGCTTTACCCGCGTGTGCTCCGGTTTCCTGCCACTTCCCGAAGGTGCGAGGGGCTCTCGTTGTATTGGCTGCTTGATGTGACCCCAGTGTAGGTTAGTGGAGGTGGAGGGAAGGGGGAATAGGGTAGGGTGAAGGGAGGTGATGGTACGAGCGCGATAAATGAGTGCAGACAGTGGGGCAGATGGGAATACAGTGCGTGAGTGGCGGCACAGGGTTGAGACACAAGAGCCAGGAGATACTGGAATCTTGAACAAAAAACTAATTGCCGGACGATTCAACGGGTCAGGCAGCATCTGTGGCAGGACATGGATATTTCACGCTTGGAATCGTGATCCTCAGACTTGATGGACGATTGGCCTCTTGTATTTTGAATCATGCGTAAAAAAGAACGAGCCTTCCCCTTGAAAAGAACTTGAATTTCCCCTTGAACCGTGCGGCCGTTGGTATGACTTAATACAACTTGATTGTACTCGCGTAAGGTATTTGAATGGATAGCACGCAGGCAAAGTTTTTCATTGTACATCGTTGCACGTGAAACAATAAACCAAATGATAGCAATACCACCATGTTGTTGTCAGCGTGTTAGTGAATAACTCCAGTCCTGTCCCGACCCCCTGGGAAACTGAAGGGAGCGACAATCAACTGCCACGGACACAAATAATGACATACACAAGAAAGGGCAGATGCTGGTTGACAAAAAGTGAACACATGGGGCTGGAGAAATTTGGAAATGTCATCCTGTCACCCATTCCTTCTCTACAGAGATGCTGCCTGCCCGCTGAGTTAAAGAGTTCCCACGGTAGACTCACGAGTCACTAAGGAAACGCACGGGCCGCTACGTTATTACAACGAGTTAAAATGTTTCAATTTTTAACTTGAACAGTAAATTTGACTCGTGGAAAAAATCAAACATGTTTGATTTTTTCCACGAGTTAACAAGTTTCCCGAGTACCTGCCGTTAGCTCCACGAGTCGCTAAGTTGCTCGCGCGAGTTCCGATGTTCCCGCTACGTTGATTGTACGTGATTACTGCGAGTGAAAACTCGGGGTCACTCGTGGGTCAACTCGCACCGTGAGACAGGGGTTTAAGGCTCTGGGAAGTGTTGGGAGCAAGACCCAGAGGTGCAATAACAAAGTTCAAAGAAAGTGGCAATGCAGGTAGACAGGGTGATGAAGAAGATTTTTGGATTGCTTACCTTCATCAGTCAGGGTATTGAGTTCAGTAGTTGGGACATCATGTTATAGCTGTACAATACATTATTAGTAAGGCTACATTAAAGGTGCACATTTCTGATGCCCTGCTGTAGTAAGGATGTCATTAAACAAAATGCCTCACTTTTCATTCCGAGTGGCGGCGCTGCCCTGGCAGCAGCGGCTCACCTGCAGTCCGTCTGTTTTTCTTTTTTATTGTTGTTTTCTTGTCTTGTTTTTAGCGTTAGTTTGAGTTATTATGTTATGTATGTGTGTGGGAGGGGTGGGAGAAACGTTCTTAGTCTCTTCCTTTTGGGGGGACGCGACTTTTCCTGTATCCCCCGTCTCTGTCTGCGCTGAGGCCTATCGTGGAGCTGGCGGCCTCCAACTTTAACTGCGACCGACCCGAGGCTCCGGAGGTAGAGCCAGCCAGGACTTACCAGCGTGGGGCTGGCCGACTTCGGGGCTGCGGCGGGTTCAGGCGTTCCGGCGGCCGGAATCGGAGCTGTGGCGGCTTTCCGGTGGCGGCGGCAGCGACTTCGGAGGCCCGGCCGCGGGCCCAGTGGACGACATCGTCGGGAGCTCGCAGGTCACAGGTTGGTGACCTGTTTTTCCGGAGCTCCCGCGGCAACAGCTGCGCCCGCTGGACTGGAGGGCGGCAGCTTCGACCACACCGGGCCGCGGAGTTGAACCGGCCCGCTGGCGGAGCGCGGTTGAGCCGCGGGACCTATTTACATCACCCGGTGCGGTCACAACATCGGAGGCCCGGGTCGCCTCAGCGCAGAGGAAGAGGAAGAAGGGAAGAGACAAAGACAAGATTTTTGCCTTCCACCACAGTGAGGAGGTGTCTGGTGAACTCACTGTGGTGGATGTTAAATATGTGTTTATTGTGTGTTTTTGTTATTTACTATATGTATGACTGCAGGCAACAACATTTCGTTCAGACCGCAAGGTCTGAATGACAAAGTTTTCCAAGTTCCAAGTTTCCAAGTTTTATTCTGCTCTGTGCAGAAATTAACATTCAAGATGGTTCTTTGGTTGACAGATGGGCAATGGAGAGGGTCGAGGGGAGGTTTACAAGAATGATTCAAGGAATCAATGGGTTACCATATGATAGAAACATAGAAAATAGGTACAGGAGTAGGCCATTCAGCCCTTTGAGCCAGCACTGTCATTTAATATGATCATGGCGATCATCCAAAATCAGTACCCCGTTCTGGCTTTCTCCCCCCCCCCAATATCCCTTAGCCCCAAGATCTAAATCTAACTCTTGAAAACATCCAGTGAATTGGCCTCCACTGCCTTCTCTGGCAGAGAATTCCACAGATTCATAACTCTGGGTGGGAAATGTTTTCCTCATCTCAGTCCTAAATGGCCTACCCCTTATTCTTAAACAGTGACCCCAACATCTGAAACATTTTTCCTTCATCTACACTGTCCAATCCTCAAAGAATTTTATATGCTTCTATAAGATCCTCACTCATCGTTCTAAATTCCAAATTCCAACAAATACAAGCCCAGTCGACCCATTCTTTCATCATACGTCAGAATCTCCATCCCAGGAATTAACCTGATGAACCTACGCTGCACTCACTCAACACCAATAATGTCCTTCCTCAAATTAGGAGACCAATACTCCAGGTGTGGTTTCGCTGAGGCCCTGTACAACTGTAGTAGGACCTCCTTGTGCCTAAAGTCAAATCCTCTCGCAATGAAGGCCAACATACCATACCGTCTCAAACATCACCCATTCCTTCTCAGAGGACCTCACATGGTCCACCAACGCCGCTGTACTGGTCAAAAAGGCACAGCAACGACTGTTCTTTCTAAGAACATTGAAACGGACTGGTCTGCCCCAACAGCTGCTGACGAGCTTCTCCCACTGCATGACAGAGAGCATACTAACGTATGGCATCTCTGTGTGGTATCTCAGCTGCACGGAGGCGGAGAGGAGAGCTCTTCAGCGCGTCGTCCACAGAGCGCAGAAGATTATTGGGACACCGCTACCAGCCTTGGAGGGCATCTACCACACACGGTGCCTCAGGAAGGCCGTCAGCATCCATAAAGACTCCTCTCACCCTTGTAATGGACTGTTCGAACTACTCCCTTCTGGTATACGTTACAAGGCCCGCACCTCCAGACTCGGGAACAGCTTCATTCCCAGAGCTATAGCAGCTCTGAACTGGCCCTGCTGAGTGCCCCCACCCCCATGGACTGTCTCCCTCGAATGGTCACGTTGCACGGACACATCTGCACTTTAGTCTGTTTTGACTTTTATTGTTCTAATGTTCTTTTCACAAACCTTGTTCTCGGGGTATCTAAACCTAAATTTTATTAGTCGTTTAAGTTATGACATCGGATGGAGTTGCAAACCAAATCTCGTTGCACTTATGTGTAATGACAATAAAATATATTATTATTATTATTATTCCAGAGATGCTGCCTGTCCCACTGAGTTAATCCAGCATTTTGTGTCTTCGATTCAGATAATAATCTGCCTTCCTGTTCTTGCCACCAAAGTGGATAACCTCACATTTATCTACATTATACTACATCTGCCATGCTTCTGCCACTCACCCACTCTATCCAAGTCACCCTGCAGCCTCATAGCATCCTCCTCGTATCTCACACTGCCACCCAGCTTTGTGTCATCCACAAACTTAGAGATGTTTTGAGCGGTTGACAGCACTAGGCATCAACTTGCTGGAGTTTAAATGGTTGAGGGGAGACCTCATTGAAACTTACAGAATAATGAAAGGTATAGATAGAGTGGATGGGGAGTGGATGTTTCCACTGGTGGGAGAATCTAGGACCAGAGGTCATAGCCTCAGTTAGAGTGTGCTCTTCTAAAAAGGAGGTGAGGAGGAACTTCTTTAGTCAGAGGGTAATTAATGTGTGGAGCTCATTGCCACAGAGGGTTGTGTAAGCTATCAGTGGGTATTTGTAAGGCAGTGATAGACACATTCTTGATTAGAACAGGTGTCGAGGGTTATGGGGAGGGCAGGAAAATAGGATTAGGAGGCAGAGATCAATGGGCCGTATGGCCTAATTCTACTCCTATAATTTGTGAACTTGTTAACTGAAGAGGATACAAAATAGATTTACGAGAACTAAACTTGCATTATCTCTTGGCATCCAGGAACGTAGCCAACCTTTCATCCTCACAGGAGCATGCTAATCCTGAACTAACCACCTGACCATAGAAAGGCTCCCACATGTTGGATGTGGATTTACCTCCAAGCACTTGCTCCCAAACTGCTTCCCCAGTTCCTGACCAATCTTGTTGCAATTAGCATTCCCTAATTTCGCACTTTCACCCCAGGACCAGTCTTATCCATAGCTCTCAAAATTTATAGAACTTTGAATGCCGTTCCCAAAATGGCCCACACTGAAACTTGAAAACACGTGTTTAAAATGAAATAGCAAGGGAGAATGGGGAAGAAAAGTTTGCAAATGCAAATGTTTTATTAAATAATGCAACATGTCGTGAAAAATGTTGGCGTAATTTTATACATTATTGTTTCTGTTCCCATTCTTTCAAATGTGACTGAAACATGAAATAACTGAAATACGTTGTGATTAAAAACAAATGCTCTTGGATTAGATTTTAGTGTTAGCATTGTGATTTGGGGTAACCTCTGAGGTCACAATTCCTACAATTTATATGTTTCATTTAAAAATCCTTGTGCATCACAATTATTTTTCAAATTTTCACTTTGTATATTCCATCCTAATTATTTTTTGTGAAATGAAAAAAATATCCTTTTTTAATAGATTTTATGACTTACAATTAGTTCATTATCTTTGGCTGATTTAATCTTTGGATAATTACCAAATGTTTCCTAATTCGGAGACTTTCATGTTGTCTGCAGATTTTTTTCAGCAACGTGCCTTTTTGATTTTTTCACCCCTCCTTGTCGCTTCCTTATCTAAAACCCCTCCCACAACAAAATCCTTTCAAATCCTCTGAATCTGCAATAATACCCTGGAGACATGCCTTTGATGGCTTTGAAATTAAGTTACTCTGTCATGCTTGTGATTAGTAATTTTATTAGTATTTAGTTGCTAGAATTGATGGACATCCTGGCTCCATATATGAGAGGCTGGGTGGGATTAATATGGTCTGGCATTTGCAGAGTTGTGTGTTTTGGCATACTTCCAAAACAGGTGATGTGTGGGGGTAACTTGACTGTTGATCGTAGGTCCATTTGAAGAACTAATATCTGAACCTAAATGTTGGTTCTAAAAATAATCGCGATTGACAAAACAACTGGGATCACTTGAGAAGTGGGATAGCATTTGTACAAAATTACACAAGAAAATTAAATTACTGAAGTCCATTGAGATTTGGAGAGAGAGAGTGATGCAAACGGGGTGAGCTGGTCATAAGGTCATAAGGAATAAGAGTAGAATTAGGGTATTTGTCCCATTAATTCTACTCCGCCATTCAATCATGGCTGATCTATCTCCTTCCTATCCCCATTTTCCTGCCTTATCCCCATAACCCCTGACCCATAAACCCCTGACACCTGTACTAATCAAGAATCTATCTCTGTCTTAAAAATATCCACTGACTTGGCATCCACAGCCTTCTGTTGCAAATAATTCAATAGATTCACCACCCTCTGACTAAAGAAATCTCTCCTCTTATCTTTCCTAAAAGAATGTCCTTTAATTCTGAGGCTATGACCTCTGGCCCTAGACTCTCCCACTAGTGGAAACATCCTCCCTCATTCTGAATCACCCCCTCATTCTTCTAAACCCAGTCTGGTCTTAAATATCAGTGCCATGAGCCGCATCCATTCCCAGATAGAGCTTGCTATCTGGGAATGGATGGCATGCTTATTTTCAGATTTCAACAGCATATTGGTTGGATCGTTCATTCGATTCGGATATCTTAAAGTGCAAAGTTTTGTTGAATTCACTTTTGAGGAAAATGTTGGAGAATTTAATCATATCAAAATAGATTCTGATCTCGTGTGTAGGTGCTGGTTGAAACTGAAGATGGACACAAAAAGCTAGAGTAGCTCAATGGGTCAGATAGCACCTCTGGAGAAAAGGGAACAGGTGATGTCACCTATGGACTATAGATGCAGGTGTAGGCCATTCGGCCCTTTGAGCCAGCACCGCCATTCAATGTGATCATGGCTGATCATCCCCAATCAGTACCCCGTTCCTGCCTTCTCCCCATATCCCCTGACTCCGCTATCTTTAAGAGTCCTATCTAGCTGTCTCTTAAAAGCATCCTCTGAGGCGGTGGAGGCCAGTTCTTTACTCCTTTACTCCATAGATGCTGGTCTGGCCTGCTGAGTTACTCCAGCTTTTTTTGTATTAAATTTTTGTATTAAATTACACAAATCCTTGGCAGGGCATGGAGGGGTTGAATAAATCCTTGTTGGATTTTCTAAGAAGTTGGTAATTTGTAGGTCTGGTGCAAGAGTGTAATGAGTAAACATTAATGCAAGAAGCATTGAAAGCTCTTCAGAAATGATTGTATTGTCAGCCTCTTTCACGGAAGGGCATGATGATGTTTGAAGCTATTGCAGGCATTTCTGAAAGAATTGTGCATTCAAAATTGACTGTGCTACAGTTGAGTGAGAATCAGCCCCATATTTCCCTGTTTTAAGTGCTGTGCCCAGCACATAATGTGCTATGATCTACAAGGCTAGAGACAAATGGTGGGGTAGGATTGGTGTTTTTTTAGCTGACATGAGGAGAATGATGAATGGCTACAACAGTTGGATTTGATGTGGGTATTAAGCCCAGGTGCAGTGATACAGCTTGAAATTGCTGGCCGAGAATGTCAAGGGTATTTATTACTATATTGCTGCCAAACAATTTTAATAGCAATTTTCACCTCGGGCAAAATTCTGTAGTGACAAACTGAAAGGAAGTTTTACTCTTCATACAGGAGTGTTTGTAGCAAATCAGCCTTGCAGCAGCCGTACCAAAACTCCAAACGCAAAATACAATAGATGCTGGAGTTGTAAAGTAAAACACTTTTGGAAATAGTTTAGTTTCGTCTATTGTCACGTGTCATGTGTTCTTTTGTTGCGTGCTATCCAGTCAGCAGAAAGACTATACGTGATTATAATTGAGCCATTTAAAGCCAATATAGATACATAATAAGGGAATAAGTTCGAGGCCCGCCAAGGAGGTAGATTGTAGTTCAGCACTGCTCTCTGGTTGTGGTAGGATAATTCAGTTGCCTGATAACAGCTGGGAAGAAACTGTCCCTGGATCTGGTGGTGTGTGTTTTTTTGCACACTTTTATGCCTTTTGCTTGATGTGAGAGGGGATAAGACGGAGTGACAGGGTTGCGACTTGTCCTTGATTATGCTGCAGGCCTCGCCGAGGCAGCGTGCGGTATAAATAGAGTCAATAGGAAGAGAGATTGATTTTAGTGATGGTCTGGGCTGCGTCCACAATTTGCTGCAATTTCTTGTGGTCTTGGATGGAGCTGTTCCCAAACCAAGCTGTGATGCATCCTGATAAAATGCTTTCTATGGCATCTGTAGGAGTTGGTGAGAGTTGTAGGGGACATGCCAAACCTCCGTTGCCTTCTAAGGATGTAGAGGAGTTCTTGGTCGTTGCTTCAACATGGGTGAGTCGTCCAGGAGAAGTTGTTGGTGATATTAACTCCTCGGAATTTGAAGTTTTCAACAACCTTTACTTCGGCAACATCAATACAAACTGTGGTCCGTGTACCTCTTCGCTTCCTGAAGTCCATCACTATCTCCTTTGTCTTGCTGACATTGAGAGACGGGTTGTTTACTAAACGTGGACATTATTGAACTGTCCAACAGGGAATGCCAGGAAGATATCACCTGAAGAGTAGACTGTAAACTTCTATTTAGCACCCAGTACAGCTGTATACCTATTTATGTGAACAAAGATGGAAATATTTACTTTTTGCAGTGTGGAGGCCACTGGCAAGGCCAGCATTGACTGCCCATTCATCTGGCGTCAATGAAGTGACTTGCTGGGGTCTTCCTGGAGATATTTAAGATTCCACCACATTCCTAGACACAGGACATACTTGAGCAAGGATTGCATGTTGCCTCCCCTGAAGGCCAATCCTAAAACAGATGGGTTTTTAGCTGTCTAGTAGTTTATGGCTTCCAGACACTAAGACTAGTTTTATTTCTTGGGTTTGAGTCCCCAGCTGCTATGGTGGGCGAAGACGGTAAATTCTTTGAAGTTGTGCTGGTTGCTTAGCTCTACATTTCTTCCTTTGGGGAGTGGAGTAGATAGATGTCACCTGTGCTATACGGCTGCTGTACAGACATTTTCCATAGATATGTGTAAGAAGGAACTGCAGTTGCTGGTTTAAAAACCGAAGATAGACACAAAAGAACTGGAGTAACTCAGCAGGACAGGCAGCATCTCTGGAGAGAAGGAATGAGTGACGTTTTGGGTCGAGACCCTTCTCTCCAGAGATGCTGCCTGTCCCACTGAGTTACTTCAGCTTTTTGTGACTATCTTCATCATATTGGTGAAGACTGGCCTGGACTATTTAGAATTGTTCAACAGGGCTGAAAGGCTACAGAAACAATCACATTAATAAATTCGGAACTGAGAGTGGAATTTGCACTCAAATAGGATTAGAGCAATGTTTTAACCATATTTAAAGAGAGTTATTTGAATGAGTACTTCCTCGAGAGCTGAGTGGCAACACTGCCCTTGTGCACCATGTTGTCTGCCCAAAGAAACACACAGATTCCAGGAGAAATGTCACAGAAAAGCAACTGATTTCATGCATTGATGACACCGACTGCATTGGAAACTTCTGCCTTGTGTTTCAGTCTTTGCTCCTCCTTTCCCCACTGCTTTTAAGTGTCAGCCACTAAAGGAAAGATTAATCTTTCTTGGTCTAAAAATACCTCATGTTGTTACTGTACACTATTGAATAACCTTGCAGTTACTATTCGACTTGCAGTACAATGAGGAGCATTGTTTGAAATTATCATGAAATTATCAAGAAATTTTTTCTTGACTACAGTAGTTTCATGCCAGATCTATACTGCAAAGAGCTAGAGTATAGGCCTTTCACTGTTCAGAAATATTTCCTGCTCCAATGCAGAGAATAAGATTAGGTGAAAAACATTTGGAGTACTGTGTGCAGATGTCACCATACTCACTGGAGGCAGGATGAGATTGTACTGGAGAGAGTGAGGACGAGATTCACCAGCATTTTGCTTGGATTTGAGGCGTCAATTATGAGGAGTGATTGAAGAATAGGCTGCGTTTGTTTTCTCTGGAGGCTGAGGGATGAAGATGATAGAGATATGTAAAGTTAGTACAGGCCGAGATAGCGGAGATATTCAGAGTCATCTTCCATGACCGGGGCATCAAAATGGAGTAGGTTTGAGGTGAAAGGAAGAAGCTTTAAAGGGATTTGATGGTAAATTGCTTTATATCTGGAACTTGCAGCCGAAGGAAGTAGTGGGGATACAACCACAATGTTTAAGAGATGTTGAGACACTTAGGCAATCAGTAGAGCGATAGGCGACGAGTGCAAGGTAATTGCATTAGTGTAGGTGTGGATACACGTGGTGTGTCGAATGGACCATTTCTGGACTATACCGCTGTGACTGACTGCTTTTGTTTCACTGAAAATTGGCTGCTTTGTTGTCCTATCTGATGTAGAACATATTAATTTTGTAGGCATTTGTTCCAGACATCCCTGGTGCATTTTCAGTATAAAGTGTAAAAGAATGTGTGGAGTTCCCAGGCCCTGCTTTGGCATTCTACTTCCACAGGGATGGAAATTAAGTATGACATTTATTAGCTGACTATTGGCCAATTTAATCTATTGCGCTGTTTTATTTGTAAAACCTGGCTGCAGATTGATTTAATTAACAAACCAAGTCGTTATTTTCATGTTCTGATGTTAGTTCACCTTGACATTTACACTATTTTGTATGAGCAATGCTATACTGAAAGTCAGCTTCAGAAAATAGTTACTCTTAGGGGGTGAATACAGCTGCTGAATTGTTGAGCAGAATACTGGCTATATTGCTGCTTGCATGAAATGAAGACCATATGTGATTTGAATTGATATTTTGAGTCATGTTGACTTAAAGATTCAAAGTGGATTTTTTAAACAAGGTTCTTATTGCTGACACCAGCACAGCAATATAATAGATGTATTGCTTTCCTTCCTTGCTAGTATGCTGGCATGTGAACACAATTCCCTTTATCTTGTTTGATAGATGGCCAACAAGCTTCTTCACAGCTCCCAACTTGTGTGGGAAGAGCAATTCTTGTGAAATTAAGTATAGATTCTTTCCTAATGTATAATTCCAGTGAAGATTAGGATGAATAGGACATGGAGAATTCAATATTGTCTTAATACATATTCCCCCAACCCCATTATACAAGGGGGCAATTGCAGCACAGCCACTATGATGAATGGGCACAGAGTTGTTTTAAAGATTGCAACAGGACCACACAGTTAATCCGCTTGCCAGCAACATGGGTAAACTGATTGTTTCATGTGGCAAGTTAAACCGACGGTTTCATTTTAACTTTTTGTCAATCGCAAATATGTTATGGATGTGTTAAATTTTGGTATTTTTTCAAGATTTTGAATAGTTTTTGTATGGACCGTAACATGATCTTAATTTTGGTTTTAGTACATACCATGGATCCTTCCAATGGCTCTGTTTGTGCAGTGGCAGTGTTAGCGACAGCAGCAACAACAACAAATGAATTCTCACCACCTTCCAGCCCTAGCCCTTTGAAAAAGGGGACTGCAATTACCTGGTCCTTTCCTGAAAAGATAAAGTCTCCTCGAACTGTGAGGAAGCTTTCAATGAAAATGAAAAAGCTTCCTGAACTTAGCAGAAAATTAAGCATCAAAGGGACTTCAAGCCATAACTGCAATGAAAATAATTCATCATCCAAAGGCACCTATGGATCCTCGTTATCTCCTGGAATTGTGACAAACGCTGCTAGTAGGAACGTCATCAGTCGTTATCACCTGGATACCAGTGTTGTATCGCAGAACTGCAAAAAGAAAAGTTCGGGAAGCTCCAAATCTGCCAGCAAAGGTGGCTACCTCAGTGATGGTGATTCACCAGAGCTCGTAGCTAAAGCGGGGAAGCACTCTTGTGAAAGTAAACCTACAAAAGGGAACGTTGCTGCAACTGCTCACAAAACACACAGCGCAGAAATTGACATTGATGCTTTTAGGCATTACAGCTTTGTGGATCAGCCCAAATGTTCTCAGTATATTTCAGGACTAATGAGTGTACATTTTTATGGTGCTGAGGATTTAAAGCCACCAAGGATTGATTCTCGAGAAGTATTCTGTGCCATACAAGTAGATTCCATCAACAAGGCCAGGACTGCCTTATTGACGTGTAGAACCACGTTTTTGGATATGGACCACACATTTAATATCGAGCTGGAGAATGCACAACATCTCAAGCTGGTGGTCTTCAGCTGGGAGCCGACGCCGCGCCGGAACCGAGTTTGCTGCCATGGTACTGTGGTGCTTCCCACACTCTTCAGGGTTTCCAAGATGCACCAACTGGCAGTAAAACTTGAACCTAGAGGCCTCATCTATGTCAAACTAACTCTGATGGAACAGTGGGAAAACTCATTGGACAGCCCAGATGGAGAACGAGAGCCAACGGTCTTTGGCGTTGAGGCGCGGAAAATAGTTGAAAAGGAGAACACGGGCTTGAGGGTGCCATTGTTGATGCAGAAATGTATTGTGGAAATTGAAAAACGAGGTTGTCAGGTAAGCCACAAGTCACTTTATTTCAATTGGAAAAGATCTGTGTTTTTATATTGTGCTACATATTTCATATTTCATAATAAGTCAGAAGGCTTTGGGTATAAGGCACATTCTGAAAATGTGAATACGTTATCCCGACAGATACTCCAACATCGGGAGTCTGCTACTCTATTGGAGTTGTGTGGCCTTTTTGGGTGAAATATTAATTTTGAGATGATTTGGATAGGACAAATAATGCATTGCACTTTGCAAAGACCCCAGTTACTGTGCTGGCCCACACCCATCTCTCAAGTAACACCATCAAATACAAATTATTTGTTTGTGACTTGTTTCATTATGGGACCTTGCTATGTATAATCTGTCATTCACGTTTTTCCTTGCTTAGTGACTAAAGCATAATCACTATTATAATTTGTTGTGAATTTAGTTTAATTTAAGTTTAGAGATACTGAGCGGAACCAGGCCCTTTGGCCCCCCAAGTCTACGCCGACCAGGGATCCCCGCACACTAACATTATCCTAAACAAACTAGGGACGATTTACAATTCTACTGTGCCAATTAGCCTACAAACCTGTACATCTTTTGGAGTGTGGGGGGAAACCGAAGCACCCGGAGAAAACCCACACAGGTCACGGGGAGAACGTACAAATTCCATACAGATAGCACCCGTAATCAGGATCAAACTCGGGTCTCTGGCGCTGTGAGGTAGCAACTCTACCGCTGCGCCACCTTGCTGGGAAACTTTGATGGCATAAAATGTACGAGAGAAATGCATGTTTTGGGAGCAGAGAAGTTCAGAAGTGAATAAGAAATGTTTAACATTACTTATTGCTGTCAAAATGGATAACCTTGCATTTATTCACATATACTTCATCTGCAATCTACTTATCCACTCTTTCAACGTCTCCAAATGAACCTGGGGTTTCTCTGCAATGACCAAGGTTCACACTCCTCTCAGCTTTGTATTGCGATATCTCAAGGTTTGTGGATGTTTAATTCTCCCTTAAAAAATATTTGTGCTGGAGTGTGGAGGATTTTGGCTTAATATCATTTGGTCACACCATGAGAAGGATAGGTCTGTCTCTCTTCATTTCAAGCCCGCAAGCAATCCCATTATAGCTGTGGACCAGCTCGGTGTCACTGATGGCCATGGTTCAAATGCAACACCATCAAGAATACTTGTAGATAAATAATTGATGTTTACAAGGGATTAGGTTTTATACAGAAGAGGCTCAAATTTCCTGGAGTGAAATCAAGAAGCTATAAAATAGGTTAAAATATTTTAGGTTCTTTCCCCAAAGAATACAAGAAAATAGCAAGAAGAGGTCATCTGGCCTTCTTAAGCCCCACCAATCGATGTGATTACGACTGCATGCCTTATCCCTTCTATGCCTGTTCCCCATAACTATGAATTACTCAATCTTTAAAATAAATTCTACCTCATTGAATATCTTTCATGATCTTGCCTCCACTACCCACTGGGGTAGATCTTTCCAGGATTCATCAGTGAGAAGAAATTTGAATTTATTCATCTCAATGACTACCCTTTTATCGTTTAACTATAACATGTGCACTGCGATGTTCATTAGGATCATTGTATGTACAGTTAGATCACCACTCATTTTACTAAGCTATAAGGAACATGGGTCTAACCTTTTTCAATCTAAACATGATGGATGAAGACAAGATTCTTAGGTTATTATCCAGTGGTACGGTAAATGGGCTAAAGCAGATAAACATTGAAACAGAACAGAATGAAATTGTAGACACAGTGGAGCAGTGGTCGAGCTGCTGCCTCACAGTGCCACAGACCCAGGTTCGATCCTGACCTCGGGTGCTGCCTGTGCAGAGTTTATATGTTGTCTCTGATCACATCGGATTTCTCCTGATTCCTCCCAATTTCCAAAGATGTGCAGGTTTGGTGGTAAATTGGCTGCTGTAAATTCCCCCTAGTGTGTAGGATTCAAAAGTGGGATAACAGAGGACTAGTGTGAATGGGTGATTGCTGGTTGGTGTTTCCTTGGTAGGCCAAAGGATCTATTTCCATGCGGTATCTCTAACCTAAACTAAACAAGGTAATTCCATGCAAAATATTGTGAAAGATATGTAAATCTGGGTCTCAGTTTAATTTTTCCTCGAGCCTTGAAAATAAGCTCTATAACCATATAACAATTACAGCACGGAAACAGGCCTTCTCGGCCCTTCTAGTCCGTGCCGAACACTTACTCTCACCTAGTCCCATGTACCTGCACTCAGACCATAACCCTCCATTCCTTTCCCATCAATATACCTATCCAATTTATTTAAAAATCGAACCTGCCTCCTCCACTTCCACTGGAAGCTCATTCCACATAGCTACCACTCTCTGAGTAAAGAAGTTCCCCCTCATGTTACCCCTAAACCTTTGTCCCTTAATTCTCAAATAATATCCTCTTGTTTGAATCTTCCCTACTCTCAATGGAAAAAGCTTATCCACGTCAACTCTGTCTATCCCTCTCATCATTTTAAAGACCTCTATCAAGTCTCCCCTTAACCATCTTCTTCTTTCGTGTGGCGTGCACAGCCTAAAGTTGATGGACAACTTGTTCTATTTGATCTTCCGTTTGTGCACGTTGAGTTGGTTGCATTAGTTGAAACAGGGCGGACCACGTGAAGGTTGCAATCTTCCACCCCCCCTTAACCTTCTGCGCTCCAAAGAATAAAGACCTAACTTGTTCAACCTTTCTCTGGAACTTAGGTGCTGAAACCCAGGCAACATTCTAGTAAATCTCCTCAGTACTCTCTCTATTTTGTTGACATCTTTCTTATAATTTGGCGACCAAAATTGTACACCATACTCCAGAATTGTACAATGCCTTGTACAATTTTAACATTACGTCCCAACTTCTATACTCAATGCTCTGATTTATAATGGCCAGCACACCAAGAGCTTTCTTTACCACCCTCTCTACATGAGATTCCACCTTCAGGGAACAATGCACAGTTATTCCTAGATCCCTCTGTTCAACTGCATTCCTCAATTCGCTACCATCTACCATGTACGTCCTATTTTGATTTATCCTGCCAAGATGTAGCACCTCACACTTATCAACATTATACTCCATCTGCCATCTTTCAGCCCACTCTTCCAAATGACCTAAATCTCTCTGTAGACTTTGAAAATCTACACCACCACCTATCTTAGTATCATCTGCATACTTACTAATCCAATTTACCACACCATCATCCAGATCATTGATGTATATGACAAACAACAGTGGACTCAACATAGATCCCTGAGGCACCCCACTGGACACTGGCCCCCAACCTGACAAACAGCCATCCACCATTACTCTCTGGCATCTCCCATTCAGACACTGTTGAATCCATCTTGCTACTCCACCATTAATACCCAACAATTGAACCTTCTAACCAACCTTCCATGTGGAACCTTGTCGAAGGCCTTACTGAAGTCCATATAGACAACATCCACCGCTTTACCTTCATCAATTTCCATAGTAACCTCTTCAAAACATTCAAGAAGATTAGTCAAACATGACCTTCCAGGCACAAATCCATGTTGACTGTTCCTAATCAGACCCTGTTTATCCGGGGAGCCATTGGTGAGAGAGGGTGGAGTTACCTGCACTGTGAGTATAAATCTAGAGCAGGGCTTGCTTTCCACAGAGGCCCGGGGAGCCGTTGGTGCGAGAGGGTGGAGCTACCTGCGCTGTGAGACTGAAATCTGCAACGTTCCATCTTCGGTTCCATCTTCCAGAGAGGGAATCTGGTGGAAGCCTCTGATTGGTTGACGAGGACAAGAGGAAGCAGCTGATTGGGTGCAACCCGGGGTTTACATTTTTACATTTCTGTAATACATTAACTGGGAGTTAAGGATTAGGTATTTATTAATATTTATTAGTAAAGTTTAAAGGATAAAGTTTTGTGTTTAATAAAAATAAAACAAAAAATAAAATAAAATAAAAAATAAAAAAATATATTTTTAATACACAGTAATTTGGGAGTAAGATATGGCAGTAGAGATTGGCCCTGTGGTTTGTTCAGCCTGCAACATGTGGGAGATCAGGGATATGGTCGGTGTCCTTGGTGACATGTTTGCAGGAAGTGTGTCCAGCTCCAGCTCCTGGCAGACCACATTGAACGATTGGAACTGCGGCTGGATTCATACTGGAGCATCCACGATGCGGAGAAAGTCGTGGATAGCACGTACACGAGTTGGTCACACCACAGGTAAATGGTAAGGGGACAGAAAGGGATCGGGTGGCCAACAGCCAGCAAAGCAGTAGGCAGGTAGTGCAGGAGTCCCCTGCGGTCATCTTCCTCCTAAACAAGTATACCATTTTGGATACTGTTGAGGGAGATGACTCATCAGGGGAATGCAGCAGCAGCCAAGTTCATGGCACCATAGGTGGCTCTGCAGCACATGTGGGGGGAAAAAAGAGGGGAAGGGCAATAGTAATAGGGGATTCAATTGTCAGGGGAATAGATAGGTGTTTCTGCAGCCACAAACGAGACTCCAGGATGGTATGTTGCCTCCCTGGTGCAAGGGTCAGGGATGTCACTGAACGGCTGCAGAACATTCTGGAGGGGGAGGGTGAACAGCCAGCTGTCGTGGTGCATATTGGCACCAACGATATAGGTAAAAAACGGGATGAGGTCCTACAAGGTGAATTTAGCGAGCTAGGAGATAAACTTAAAAGTAGGACCTCAAAGGTAATAATCTCTGGATTATTACCAGTACCACGAGCCAGTCAGAGTAGAAATAGGAGAATATTGCAGATGAATACATGGCTTGAGAAATGGTGCAAGGGGGAGGGATTCAAATTTTTAGGGTACTGGAACCAGTTCTGGGGGAGGTGGGACCAGTACAAACAGGACGGTCTGCACTTGGGCTGGAATGGAACCAATGTCCTTGGGGGAATGTTTGCTAGTGTTGTCGGGGAGGAATTAAACTAATGTGGCAGGGGGATGGGTACAAGAGCAGAGAGGCAGTTGGGTGTAAAACGAGGGTAGAAGCAATAGGTAGCAAGGTTAAAAGTAAAAGTGGCAGGTAGACAAAACCAGGGCAAAAATCAAAAAAGGTCACTTTTCAACATAATTGTATAAGGGGTAAGAGCGTTGTAAAAACAAGCCTGAAGGTTTTGTGTCTCAATGCAAGGAGTATTTGTAATGAGTTGAACGTGCAGATAGCTATTAATGATTATGATATAGTTGGGATCACGGAGACATGGCTCCAGGGTGACCAAGGCTGGGAGCTGAGCATCCAGGGATATTCAATATTCAGGAGGGATAGAGAGAAAGGAAAAGGAGGTGGGGTGGTGCTGCTGGTTAGAGAGGAGATTAACGCAATGGAAAGGAAGGAAATTAGTTTGGAGGATGTGGAATCGGTATGGGTAGAGCTGCGAAACACTAAAGGACAGAAAACTCTGGTGGGTGTTGTGTACAGGCCACCTAACAGTAGTAGTGAAGTTGGGGATGGTATCAACCAGGAAATTAGTAATGCGTGTGACAAAGGCAAAACAGTTATAATGGGCGACTTCAATCTACATATAGATTGGGTGAATCAAATCGGCAGGGGCACTAAGGAAGAGGATTTTTTAGAATGTGTGCGGGATAGTTATCTAAATCAACATGTGGAGGAACCAACGAGAGAGCAGGCTATTTTAGACTGGGTATTGAGTAATGAGGAAGGGTTAGTTAGTAGTCTTGTTGTACGTGCCCCCTTGGGCAAGAGTGACCATAATATGGTCGAGTTCTTCATTAGGATGGAGAGTGACATTGTTGATTCAGAAACAATGGTTCTGAACTTAAAGAAAGGTAACTTTCTGACGGTATGAGATGTGAATTGGCCAAGATTGACTGGCAATCAATTCTAAAAGGGTTGACGGTGGATATGCAATGGAAGGCATTTAAAGACTGCATGGATGAACTACAAAAATTGTTCATCCCAGTTTGGCAAAAGAATAAATCAGGGAAGGTAGTGCATCCGTGGATAACAAGGGAAATCAGGGATGGTATAAAAGCAAAGGACGATGCGTACAAAGTAGCCAGAAAAAGCAGCATACCAGAGGACTGGGAGAAATTCAGAGACCAGCAGAGGAGGACAAAGGGCTTAATTAGGAAAGGAAAAATAGATTATGAAAGAAAACTGGCAGGGAACATAAAAACTGACTGCAAAAGTTTTTATAGATATGTGATGAGAAAGAGATTAGTTAAAACAAATGTAGGTCCCTTGCAGTCAGAAACAGGTGAGTTGATCATGGGGACCAATTGAATAACTACTTTGGTTCCGTCTTCACAAAGGAAGGCATAAATAATAGTAAGATTAAACGAGAACTTACCAAGTTTGATGGTTGATCAATATTTTACGAGGAGTCGCGGTGAGGGATTTCGTGAAGACCCCGCCAGCACGCATGCGCAGCATCCTTCAAAGCAGCGGTGTGTAATCACAGAACGCACCATGACTGAAAATAGTAAGATGAAGAACGCAGAACTTCCTAGTTGATCCTATGATAGAGGGTGGGAGCGGGGGGCACGAAATCCCTCACCGTGACTCCTCGTAAAATACAGATCAACCTTCAAACTTGGTAAGTTCTCGTTTAATCTTACTATTTTACTTTGGAGTCACGTGAGTGACTTCGTAAAGATTTCAAAGCTCTGTGATTTCACGCCCTGGACAACGTCCATGCTTATCACACTGCCGCCATTCTGATGGAGCAAGGCTGTTAATGCAGTTCAGTCGAAACTGGCTGAAAAAGCAACACAATTTATTAATCAAATAAACAACAAATAACCCCTAATTCGGGGACAGACATTCACTGAGCAGTTCCCAGCACAGCTTCTGCGAATGTCGCAGGGGCGACCAGTGGCTTATTGTAGAACTGTTGAAAGGTTTCTTCACTGGCCCAGCCCGCGGTGGCGAGGATGTGGTCCATGGGCACCTCCATGGCCCTCGCCGCTGATGTGGATGCAGCCCTAGTGGAATGAGACTTATAAATGTCAGTAGCAACTCCTGCTGCATCCAGCACCACCCTGAGCCACCTGTATGGTCTGTACGGTCACCCGATGATGCGGAGGTTTGTGGCTGATGAGGAGCCCCTGTTCCTTCATCCTGATGGCTTCTGTAATCCCGATGTAGTGGTGGAGATGGGTGACTATGCAGAGAGTGGCATCTACAGGGTATGCCCGAAATTCCAACTGTAGCCCATGCGCCCCTGGCCTGTGCTGCTTCAATAAATCTTGGACAAAGAAATTTATTTGACCAGGGGTGGCCACCATGCTGTCCAGTCGCAGCTTTTGTAACGTCTGGACTCGTTGGGCTGTAGTCAGTGCCATCAGCATCACCACCTTGAGGGTGAGCTGTTTCAGTGGTAGCTCATTCATTGGAGCCCAGCGCCTCAGTAGGGCCAGCACGATCCCCACATCCCACGTGAAAGTATATCTGGGTCGCGGAGGGTTGGTGTTGAACACTCCCCTCATGTGTTTAGACACCAGGTGGTTGGAGCCTATATCCAGGTATGAGGACAGCGCACTCCTGGCGCTGTTGATGGCACTGTATCTAAGGCCAGCATCGAAATGGAGGCCAGCTAGGAATTCCAGGACATCAGGTATTGTTGCTGTGTTGGAAGTCTTGTTGGTACGAGCACAGAATGCCTCCCACTTTCTGATTTGCATGAGGTACTGTTTCCGAGTTGATTCTCGGCATGATGCGGAGATGAGTTCCATGGCTCGTGGTGAGATGCCCGCCTGGATGAGTGGTCTTTTCCAAACCTGCAGGCCAACAAGTTTAGGTGACCATGGCAAGGATGACTATCCCCCGTAATGGGGTGAGTAATCAATTTGGGGTGTTTCCCAATCGACATCCATGGTTGTTTTAAAATTTTAACGACCATCGGGTACCATGGTTGTGTAGGCCAGTCGGGAATGATCAATATGCCAGTTGCAGAATCCAATTTAATTTTCTGCAATACCCAACTGATGAGGCAAAATGGGGGAAATGCGTAGCAAAACCATATCCCCCAATGGATAGAAAACGCATCCATTGCTATTGCCCCAGCGTCTGGTTCCCAAGACACATACATTGGTATCTGATGGTTCAGCCTGGACTGTGGGTCAAAGGAGGAATTGAGTGAAATCCAGGTTAGTCGGGAAGTGGTGTTGGGTAAATTGAATGGATTAAAGGCCGATAAATCCCCAGGGCCTGATAGGCTGCATCCCAGAGTACTTAAGGAAGTAGCTCCGGAAATAGTGGATGCATTAGTGATAATCTTTCAAAACTCTTTAGATTCTGGAATTGTTCCTGAGGATTGGTTGGTAGCAAATGTAACTCCTCTTTTTAAGAAGGGAGGGAGGGAGAAAACGGGGAATTACAGACCAGTTAGTCTAACATTGGTAGTGGGGAAACTGCTAGAGTCAGTTATTAAAGATGGGATAGCAGCACATTTGGAAAGTGGTGAAATCATTGGACAAAGTCAGCATGGATTTATGAAAGATAAATCATGTCTGACGAATCTTGTGGAATTTTTTGAGGATGTAACTAGTAGCGTTGATAGGGGAGAACCAGTAGATGTGGTGTACCTGGACTTCCAGAAGGCTTTCGACAAGGTCCCACATAAGAGATTAATATACAAACTTAAAGCATACGGCATTGGGGGTTCAGAATTGATGTGGATAGAGAACTGGCAAACAGGAAGCAAAGAGTAGGAGTAAACGGGTCCTTTTCACAATGGCAGGCAGTGACTAGTGGGGTACTGCAAGGGTCTGTGCTGTGACCCCAGTTATTTACAATATACATTAATGATCTGGATGAGGGAATTGAAGGCAATATCTCCAAGTTTGCGGATGACACTAAGCTGGGGGGCAATGTTAGCTGTGAGGAGGATGCTAGGAGACTGCAAGGTGACTTGGATAGGATGGGTGAGTGGGCAAATGTTTGGCAGCTGCAGTATAATGTGGATAAATGTGAGGTTATCCACTTTAGTGGGAAAAACAGGAAAGCAGACTATTATCTAAATGGTGGCCGAATAGGAAAAGGGGAGATGCAGTGCGACCTGCGTGTCATGGTACACCAGTCATTGAAAGTAGACATGCAGGTGCAGCAGGCAGTGACGAAAGCAAATGGTATGTTAGCTTTCTTAGCAAAAGGATTTGAGTATAGGAGCAGGGAGGTTCTACTTTAGTTGTATAGGGTCTTGGTGAGAACACACCTGGAGTATTGCGTACAGTTCTGGTCTCCAAATCTGAGGAAGGACATTATTGCCATAGAGGGAGTGCAGAGAAGGTTCACCAGACTGATTCCTGGGATGTCAGGACTGTCTTATGAAGAAAGACTGGATAGACTCGGTTTATACTCTCTAGAATTTAGGAGATTGAGGGGGGATCTTATAGAAACTTACAAAATTCTTATTGTGTTGGACAGTCTGGATGCAGGAAGATTGTTCCCGATGTTGGGGAGGTCCAGGACAAGGGGTCACAGCTTAAGGATAAGGGGGAAATCCTTTAGGACCGGGATGAGAAGGACTTTTTTCACACAGAGAGTGGTGGGTCTCTGGAACTCTCTACCACAGAGGATAGTGGAGGATAGGGGAGGCCAGTTCATTGGCTATATTTAAGAGAGAGTTGGATGTGGCCATTGAGCTGCTGTAATAGCACACATTTTCAGCGCTTAACGCAGCTTATCAGCAACAGAAATATATGCAACCACAATCTGTAACCTTATGGTTCACATTTCCATGACTCACATTTATTATTGAGCCCAGGAAAACACAGAAAATGAGCCCTTACAACTCACCTAACCTATGCTAATCCAATTTGACTTCATTAGACCCATATATCTCTGTGCCTTTTATACGACCCATATCTCTCTGTGCCTTTTATACCCGTACCTGTCCAAATGCCTTTTAAATGTTGAAATTGTATCTGCCACCAGCACCTGCTCGGGCAGCTTCTTCTAGATTGTGATGGGCAGAGCCATGTGATCTCAGCCTTCCCATATTCACATTTCTCCCCACTCACCTTAACCTGTGCCCTCTGGTTCTCAACTAGCTTGACCCAGAAAGAAAGTTCTAGCTGCCCTATTTATGTCCTTTGCAATTTTAAATCTCTATAATGTCTATGTAATAAACTCAGCCTATTATATTCCAGTGAGAATAAATCCAGTCTGTTTGATCACTCTTTTATAACTAGACCTTGTGCCAGACATTGTTGAGAACACATTTGCTTGTGTTCAGTTTTGGTTACCCTGCTATAGGAACGATGTTACTAAGCTAGGAAGAGTGCAGTGAAGATTTGAGAATGTTGCCAGGACTTAGACTAATACAGCGTGGAAACGGGTCCTTCGGCCCAACTTGCTTGCCAGCGTTTGGCCCATATCCTCCCAAACCTGTCCTATCCATGAACCTGTCTAAATGTGTTTTAAACATTGTGATGATACCGGCTCAACTACCCCCTCTGTTCTACCTCCACTTTGTCCTCAGGTTCTTGATTCCCCTATTTTGGTAAACGTATCTATGCATCTACTCCATCTAATTCTCTCATGATCTTATACACCTCCATAAGATCACCCCTCATCCTCCTGCACTCCAAGGAATGAAGTCCTAGCCTGCTCAACCTCTCCCTATACCTCAGCCCTCGGGTTCTGGCAACACCCTCTCAAAGCCTTCTCTGCACCCTTTCCAGCTTAACACCATGTTTAGGGCCTCAGTTATAGTGAGAGATTTGCATTCACTGGTGTTCTGGGAAACTGTATTGAGATTGCAGGGCTTGAGTTATAAAGAGAAACTGGATAGCCTGGGGCTTTTTCCATGGATTGTAGGAGGCGGAGGGGTGACCCTGTAGAAGAAAATATAATCATGAAGGGTGTAGATAAGTCTTGCCCAATGTAGGGGAGTCTAAAATAAGACTATTTCCCGCACATTGGGTATGGTGAATGAGCTGCCAGAGGAAGCTGTAAAAACAGGTCCAATTACAATGTCTGGGCAGGTACATGGATAGAGTCATAGTTATGCTGCATGAAAAGAGGCGCTTTGGCCCAACTCCATGCTGACCCAGTTGAAGTTGTGATGTAATGCATTACATGCTGGAACAGCTCAGTGGTGTACTCCTGACCCCATCAATTTCCTTTACATCTTCATTGACTATTGTACATTAAATATGCAAATATTGGTTGCAACCAAATAGATGTTTTTCTGAGCTATTTCCAGGAAATATTGAGCAACATGTTTTATATCGCTGAATATGTGCAGTATCTTGTGTGTTATGCTATTATGGTTCAATTTCGTTGGTGAATGTATTCCAACGCTGTGTTCTGGATTTGTGTGTCTGGAACAACATCTGTTAGCTTGTGTTGACTATTGTTTGCATTGATGTTACTCTAGGATATTCTGTGCTTTTATACAAATTAGTGTTAGCGGGAAGGGCAAGTATGTTTAATGATTGTTATAACCATATAACCATATAACAATTACAGCACGGCAACAGGCCCTCTCGGCCCTTCCAGTCCGTGCCGACCATTTCTTTTCCCCTAGTCCCATCTACCTGCACTCAGACCATACCCCTCCATTCCCTTCACGTCCATATACCTATCCACTTTACTCTTAAATGTTAAAATCGATCCTGCCTCCACCACTTCTGCTGGAATCTCATTCCACACAGCCACCACCCTCTGAGTAAAGAAGTTCCCCCTCACGTTATCCTCTTAGCATAATTGCATCAATGTCAAAGCAATCTTTGATCAGTGTAAAGAATTTGAAGAAAGTAAACTATACTCTAAGGCCTTAAATTTAGACATTTCTAAAAACAAAATTTGTAATTGTTTGCATTGATTCAATTCAATCGTGTATTTTGGCTGTGCTTTAAGGAAAAGGTGAAAAATGTGGTTGAAATTGTCAATGGGCTGCTTCTTCCGTTGGTGGAAGTATCTCTCTGGGCTCTCCTCACTTGACCTTTTTTTTGGCTCCTTGTCTTCATTCCTTTATTGTGAACATCCAAAGTTTGCTGCATGACGTTAGTCAGATGGTCCGAGCTGCGAACAAGCTTGGGTGGTGTATATAATGGCAACAATTTACGTGCTGAAGAGGAGTCGATCTCTGAATTCATTGACTCGTGTGTTGAACATTTGCTGTGCATAGCTCAAAAACGTTATTCTTAAATCATCAATGTTATTTCAGAGAGATAGGACAAGATTCAGCTTCTCAGATGTAGTCCCATCTCTTGCATAGAAATATGGCAAAACAACGGGCAGCACAGTGGTGCAGCAGTAGAGCTACTGCCAGTCCCGGGTTCGATGGGTACTATGGGCACGGAATTTGTACCTTCTCCCTGTGACCTGCGTTGGGTTTTCTCCAAGATTTTCGGTTTTGTCCCACACCAAAGACGTACAGGTTTGGAGGTTAATTGGCTTGGTATAAATGTAAAATTGTTCCTCATGTGTGCAGGATAGTGTGTTAGTGTGTGGGCATCGCTGGTCGGGGCGGATCCGATGGGACGAAGGGCCTGTTTATGCCCTGTATCTCTAAACTAAACTAAATGTGTATTTTGCCCCAACTTACGGCGAGGCCTATTTATGCGAATCCCACTGTGTTTGGCTCGTATCCCTCTGTATGCTGTCATTGTATCTGCCTCCACCATTTTCTTTCATTCTTCTATCCATATAATCATTGCCCTTTATGTGGAACAACTTGCCCCTCAGATCTCCTTTTACATTTCTCCTCTCTCTCTCCTTAAACCTATGTGCTCTAGTTTTAGACTCTATTTACCCTATCTATGCACCTCATTAATTCTCACCTTTTATGTTTTTTGCTTCGCAAGCTTAGGACATTCACACAAACAATTTTTTATTTTAAGCATACAGTGCCAGATTCCGATATTTCTAGTCATATGTAGGAAGATACAAATGATGGCATTTATTAACAGTGCAGTTTCTGTGCAGATTGCTGCCAAGCTATAACAAGCCATCAATTGTTGTCCTGTTTAAAATGAAGCAAATTACATGTAGTTGTTTTTGTGATTTCCAAGGTATTTTTGTTTGAGGTCACAATTATCAGTATATCAGTTCTGGAGAGATGCTGCATTGCTCCAAGAAGCTTGTCATCATTGACATTAAAATCATTTACGTACTCCTCCACTCACCCATAGAAACATAGAAATATAGAAAATAGGTGCAGGAGTAGGCCATTCGGCCCTTTGAGCCTGCACCACCATTCAATATGATCATGGCTGATCATTCAACTCAGTATCCTGTACCTGCCTTCTCTCCATACCCCCTGATCCCTTTAGCCACAAGGGCCACATCTTTCAGTTCTGTGGGATAATGTGAACTTTGCTTTATAGTCCACTTGACTGATGACAAATAACCTCATTTTGAAGAATTTCTAAATCAATATTTATTAGAAAGTCTGAACTATACAAAAAAGTTTCTCTGATACAAGCTCTGCAAGTCGTCATTCTTCCCCCCCCCAATCCCCCATCCTGAGCTATCATGAGAGGAATAGACCGGGTAGATGCACAAAGTCTCTTGCCCAGAGTAGGTGAATTGAGGACCAAAAGACATAGGTTTGAAGTGAATGTGAAAAGATTTAATAGGAATCTGAGGGGTGACTTTTCATACAAAGGGTGGTGGGTGTATGGAACAAGCTGCCAGAGGAGGTAGTTGAAGCTGGCACTATCCCAACATTTAAGAAACAGTTAGACAGGTGCATGCAGATGGGACTAGTGTAGATGGGACATGTTGGTTGGTGTGGGCAAGTTGGGCCAAAGGGCCTGTTTCCACACTATATCATCCAAAATCTTGTTCTGTGATCCGACAGGATGTTTTTGAAAAATCAGCAAGTCAGTAAATAGGATGATTGCAGAGTAACTGGCTGCTAAAGGTTCACAGAGACACCACGTGAGTCTGACTAACATCAAATACTTTATCCCAGTAGAACCCCTTGCAGCACCAAAGTGCAGGGGAAGGGCTTTCCTTGGGAATCATAAGGTCCTTCTCATTAAACAGACTGGACATTTACTCTGGCCCTTGCTCAGTGTACGCCATGTAAACAGCATTTCTGAAAATAGCTGTCACAACTTCCCCTCCTAGCCCACAAACATCCCAACCAGCAGCATCAGCATATGTGCCAGGTCCTGCGACGTATTGGACTCTGTCGGGCTATCTAAGGATCTAAAGTAAATGTCCCAAGTTTTGGAATTTGAGAAGAGAAGGGAATTCTTTATAACAATGTTTGCAATGAGGTGCGCGCTCAACTCTAGCCTTTCATTTCTTTGCTTAGACAACACGCAAGGTCTCGTCTTTACAGCAAATAGAGTTTATAATTATTAATATATTGCTGCAGATTCCGTATAAGTGTTTGGAGAGGAACAAGGTGTACACATCTTTTGGTCACCAACTCATTGAAAGAAGCTAAGTTGTATGATCTAGTGCTGATCCAGCAATTGGAACCTGGCTGATGGAAAACATAGTAGAAAAATTGTGATTTAATTTAGGAGGCTATTTTGGAAAGTTGAAAGTTCAGCATTCACGTAGACGAAAGCTGAGCTGACCATTTGGATCTCCTGTTTTTCTAGTCTTGTTAATGTTGAAGATTCTGGGATACATTTGGAAAGAAGGCCTTGTGGACTAACTGAGGCGGGCAGCCCAAATGTCATGTATCACTGACTTAATTGGCTGCACATCAATAAATCCTTTTCTTGTTGCTTCCCACATTGATGTACCCTAATTAGAATGACATTGGCCTGAGTGGTGGCACATGGGCTTTAATATTGCGCAAAACTAGTTCCAGTTATGGAAGATATAGTTCAGATGTGGTTACTGGGTGTTTTTATTAAAGATTCCATCATATGATTTTTAATTCCATCAGAAGAGAAATGAAAGTGAAGTATGTGCTTCATCTCTCCAGCCTGGGGATTAATATTGCAGTTAAAGGGATTTTTTGCACATCTGTAACATTTGAGTCATTCATTATAGCTATTTAAATATTTCTCACAACGGCAAAGATTTATTTTCTCACCACAGAATTTGCTTGGCATTTGTATTAATTTGATTGAATTTCCAACTTTCATAGTTCTGAGTATTCATGATGCAACGTTACAGCTAATTGTGTAGGAAGGAACTGCAGATGCTGGTTTAAATCGAAGATAGACACAAAATGCTGGAGTAACTCAGTGGGACAGGCAGCATCTCTGGAGAGAAGGAATGGGTGACGTTTCGAGCCAAGACCCTTCTTCACACTGATGTCAGGGAGTGGCTGGTACATTGATAAGGAAATGTATAGATAAGGAAGTGTAAGGTGTGAAAACGGGACAAAGGAATGGAGATCAAGGAAAATGTAGAATAGATCATTATTAGTTAGGAGAAGGTAACAACAAAGCAAACAGAGATACAGTGCAGTCAGAGACAGTCAGACTGGTGGGAGAACTGGGAAGGGGGAGAGGATGGAGCAAGGGCTACATGAAGTTAGAGAAGTCAATATTCATACCGCTGGGATGTAAGCTGCCCAAGCGAACTATGAGGTGCTGTTCCTCCAATTTGCTCTGACAATGGAGGAGGCCCAGGACAGAAAGATCAGTGTGGGAATGGGAAGGGGAGTTAAAGTGTTGAGTAAAGTATCCCTCTGCTCTACAGCACTACCCAGAGGCCGACCATTCACTGTGTAGGTCCTGCCCTTGTTCGATGTCCCAAAATGCAACACCTCACACTTCTCTGTATTAAATTCCATCAACCATTCCTCAGCCCACCTGGCCAATCGAACCAGATCCTGCTGCAATTGTTCACAACCATTTTCACTATCTGCAAAAGCACTCACTTTTGTATCATCATCAAACGTGCTGATTTTGCCCTGTATGTTCTCATCCAAATCATTGATGTAGATGACAAACAGTAACGGGCCCAGCACCGAACCCTGAGGCACACCACTGGTCTCACGCCTCCAGTCCGAGAAGCAACCTTCCACCATCACCCTCTGCTTCCTTCCATGGAGTCAATTTGCTATCCATTCAGCTCTCTCTCCTTCTGACACCATAATATATCTACCTAACACCCAATGAAATAAAACAAAATTGAAGTTCTGTAAGACTAGTTAGGCCACATTTGGAGTATTGCGTGCATTTCTGGTCGCCCCAGTACAGGAAGGATGTGGAGGCTTTGGAGAAGGTGCAGAAGAGGTTTGCCAGATTGCTATCTGGAGTAGGATGATTAGCTAGGAGGAGAGGTTGGACAGAATTGAATTATTTTCTCTGGAGCATTGGAGAGGAGACCAATTAGAGGTGTATAACATTATGAGAGGCATAGATGGGGTCAGAACTGTTTGTCCAGGGGGGAAATATCAAAGTCTAGACCTCTGGAAATATCAATGTCTAGACCATAAAGCTTTAAGGTGAGATTGGATAAGTTTAAAGGAGATGTGTGGGGTACGTTTTTATACAGAGATAATGCGTGCCTGGGATCCGATGCCAGGGGTGATGATGGAGGCAGGTTCAATAGTGGCGATTGAGAGGCTTTTAGATAGGCACTTTGATATGCAGGGAATGTGGAGATATGGATCTCGTGCAGGCAGGGGAGATTAGTTTATCTTGGCATCATCTTCAGCAGACACCATGGGCCGGAGGGCCTGTTCATGTGCTGTATTTTTCTAAGTTCAATGTTCTAAAAAATCATGAACAATATATTTTTTGTGTATTAGAATAAACCCTTCAAATGGATGGAGGGCAGGCAGTGGTGAGGAAAAAGCAGCTTTGGCAAACCCAATACACAATGGTCATGAATGGCAATAGTAATCATACATATTATGAAAAAACGATTACAATTAAATTCTGCCAATCTCAATATCATAACTCACCAGGCACCTGAATGTCATAAAAAGCTAATTTAGTCAATCGTTAATAATGACTCCAAAAGTAAAGTTCCATTTAATTTCCCCTTGGGACATGATTGTTCCTGGCATAGAAATCCATAGCATTAAAACTAATTGCAATGTTGATTATTCTCCAAATGAGCTCCTTCTATTCCAGGCATATCTTTCTATTTTTTCTTCAAGTGTACTCATTTTGTTCCAAAAATGCATCTGTGCTATTCGTACCATTGTTTATAGCACTGTCTATACTGCAGACAGAGGAGATGGACGTTCAGTTAGATTTGTAAGAGTTGTTTAATGCTACTTCAGTTCAAAATAAAGGGTGTGATATGTATGTGGAATTGTGTGGAGTCTACACCTTTCTAAATTGTATCAGCATACAAATTGGGTTTTGGCCATCGTCCAATAACTTCATGTCAGAACTACTCTTGCCAATTTTTGATTTCTTATGTTTTTTAAACTGTTTAAATTCCTAAATTGCCCTGGTGAGATTTGATCTAATATTGTCTGGGTTGTTAGTCTGAGTCTTTACGCTTTCACTATTGACTAAGGTTGTTGCTTTAATATCAGAAAAATAACAGTCAGTGTTAGTATTGAAGTGTGATTAACAGTTTATAACCTGAAAACACTCATTTTGTAGACACAAAATGCTGGAGTAACTCAGCGGGATAGGTAGCCTCTAGGGAGAGGAATGGGTGACGTTTCGGGATGAGACCCTTCTTCGGACTGCCTGTCCTGCTGAGTTACTCCAGCATTTTGTGTCTACCTTTAAACCAGCACCTGCAATTCTTTCCAACATTCATTTTGTAACGGTTACAGCACTTACCGGTAGTTCAATATGGACGTTTTTTCATGGGCTTCCACATTGATTTAATGGATGAGGTAGTGGTGGGAGTGAACTCAAATCCTTGCAAATATTTTTAAAGAGAGAACTCTGATTTAGGATTAAACCAACAATGTAGTTCAGATTTAGGTTTATTACTGAGGTACAGTGAAAAACTTTGTATTGCATACTTTACAAACAGGTCTGATATACCATACAGAAGTGCAATCAAGTTAAACTCGTACAATAGATAGAGCAAAGGAGAAGATACAAGCGGATAGCATGCAACAAAAGCTTTTCACTGTAGCTCGGTACATGTGACAACAAACTAAACTAAACAAGTGTAGCATATCAGTTAGACAAACGTCCTCAATGCGGTAGAGGTGAATCCTAGCTTATGGAAGGATCATTCAGAAGCCTGATGACAGAGGGGAAGAAACTGTTCCCTAGACTGGTGATGCACACTTTCAAGCTTTTGTATCTTCAGCTGGACGGGAGTAAGGAGAAGAATGAATGACCAGGGCGGGACAAGTCTCTTTGGCTGCTTTTCTGAGGTAGTGTGAAATGTAGATGGAGTCAATGATGGGAAGTCTAGTCTATGCGATGGACTTGGCTACATCTACAATCTGCAATTTCTTGCAGTCTTCGGCTGAGCTGTTCCCAAACCAAGCTGTGATGTAACCCGACAATATATTTTCTACTAATGCTTCTAAACGTGTTTATGCAATGCTTATCATTTCTTATATGGCGGTGCAGGCTCGAAGGGCCGAATGGCCTGCTCCTGCACCTAATTTCTATGTTTCTATGATTCTATGTTATCTGCAAAGAGAGCACATGAAATTTCACGCCAACCTTTGCGACATTGGCATCATAGAATCATAGAAAATAGGTGCAGGAGTAGGCCATTTGGCCCTTCGAGCCTGCACCGCCATTCAATATGATCATGGCTGATCATCCAACTCAGTATCCTGTACCTGCCTTCTCTCCATACCCCCTGATCCCTTTAGCCACAAGGGCCACATCTAACTCCCTCTTAAATATAGCTAATGAACTGGCCTCAACTACCTTCTATGGCAGAGAATTCCACACTCACCACTCTCTGTGTGAAAAAAGATCTCATCTCGGTCCTAAAAGACTTCCCCCTTATCCTTAAACTGTGACCCCTTGTTCTGGACTTCCCCAACATCGGGAACAATCTTCCTGCATCTAGCCTGTCCAACCCCTTAAGAATTTTGTAAGTTTCTATAAGATCCCCTCTCAATATCCTAAATTCTAAAGAGTATAAACCGAGTCTATCCAGTCTTTCTTCATAAGACAGTCCTGACATCCCAGGAATCAGTCTGGTGAACCTTCTCTGCACTCCCTCTATGGCAATAATGTCCTTCCTCAGATTAGGAGACCAAAACTGTACGCAATACTCCAGGTGTGGCCTCACCAAGACCCTGTACAACTGCAGTAGAACCTCCCTGCTCTTGTACTTAAATCCTTTTGCTATGAATGCCAACATACCATTCGATTTCTTCACAGCCTGCTGCACCTGCATGCCTACTTTCAATGACTGGTGTACCATGACGCCCAGGCCTCGTTGCATCTCCCCTTTTCCTAATCTGCCACCATTCAGATAATAGTCTGCCTTCCTGTTTTTTCCGCCAAAGTGGATAACCTCACATTTATCCACATTATACTGCATCTGCCATGCATTTGCCCACTCACCCAACCTATCCAAGTCACCTTGCAGCCTCCTAGCATCCTCCTCACAGCTAACACTGCCCCCATGTTTCGTGACATCCGCAAACTTGGAGATGTTGCATTCAATTCCCTCATCCAGATCATTAATATATATTGTAAATAGCTGGGGTCCCAGCACTGAGCCTTGCGGTACCCCACTAGTCACTGCCTGCCATTCTGAAAATGACCCATTTACTCCTACTGTTTGCTTCCTGTCTGCCAGCCAGTTCTCTATCCACATCAATACTGAACCCCCAATACCGTGTGCTTTAAGTTCGTATGCTAATCACTTATGTGGGACCTTGTCGAAAGCCTTCTGAAAGTCCAGATATAACACATCCACAGGTTCTCCCTTATCCACTCTACTAGTTACATCCTCGAAAAATTCTATAAGATTCTTCAGACATGATTTACCTTTCATAAATCCATGCTGACTTTGTCCAATGATTTCACCGCTTTCCAAATGTGCTGCTATCCCATCTTTAATAACTGACTAGCATTTTCCCCACTACCAATGTTAGACTAACTGGTCTGTAATTCCCCATTTTCTCTCTCCCTCCCTTTTTAAATAGTGGGGTTACATTAGCTACCCTCCAATCCTCAGGAACTACTCCAGAATCTAAAGAGTTTTGAAAAATTATCACTAATGCATCCACTATTTCTGGGGCTACTTCCTTAAGTACTCTGGGATGCAGCCTATCTGGTCCTGGGGATTTATCGGCCTTTAATCCATTCAATTTACCTAACACCACTTCCCGGCTAACCTGGATTTCACTCAGTTCCTCCATCTCATTTGACCCCCGGTCCCCTGCTATTTCCGGCAGATTATTTATGTCTTCCTTTGTGAAGACAGAACCAAAGTAGTTATTTAATTGGTCTGTCATGTCCTTGTTCCCCATGATCAATTCACCAGTTTATGACTGCAAGGGACCTACATTTGTTTTAACTAACCTTTTTCTCTTCACATATCTATAAAAACATTTGCAGTCCGTTTTTATGTTCCCTGCAAGTTTTCTTTCATAATCTATTTTCCCTTTCCTAATTAAGCACTTTGTCCTCTGCTGGACTCTGAATTTCTCCCAGTCCTCTGGTAGGCTGCTTTTTCTGGCTAATTTGTATGCTTCATCTTTAGTTTTGATACTATCCCTGATTTATCTTGTTATCCACGGATGCACTACCTTCCCTGATTTATTCTTTTGCCAAACTGGGATGAACAATTGTTGTAGTTCATCCATGCAGTCTTTAAATGCCTTCCATTGCATATCCACCGTCAACCCTTTAAGAATCACTTGCCAATCTATCTTGGCCAATTCACGTCTCATACCCTCAAAGTTACCTTTCTTTAAGTTCAGAACCCTTGTTTCTGAATTAACAATGTCACTCTCCATCCTAATGAAGAACTCAACCATATTATGGTCACTCTTGCCCAAGGGGCCACGCACAAGAAGACTGCTAACTAACCCTTCCTCATTACTCAGTACCCAGTCCAGAATAGCCTGCTCTCTCGTTGGTTCCTCTACATGTTGGTTTAGAAAACTATCCCGCATACATTCCAAGAAATCCTCTTCCTCAGCACCCCTGCCAATTTGATTCACCCAATCTATATGTAGATTGAAGTCACCCTTTATAACTGTTTTACCCTTGTTGCACGCATTTCTAATTTCCTGTTTGATGCCATCCCCAACTCCACAACTCCCACTAGCGTTTTCTGCCCCTTAGTGTTTCGCAGCTCTACCCATATTGATTCCACATCCTCCAAGCTAATGTCCTTCCTTTTTATTGCATTAATCTCCTCTCTAACCAGCAACGCTACTCCACCTCCCTTTCCTTTCAGTCTATCCCTCCTGAATATTGAATATCCCTGGATGTTCAGCTCCCAGCCTTGGTCACCCTGGAGCCATGTCTCCGTGATCCCAACTATATAATATTCATTAATAACTATCTGCACATTCAACTCATCCACCTTATTACGAATACTCCTTGCATTGAGACACAAAGCCTTCAGGCTTGTTTTTACAACACTCTTATCCCTTATAGAATTATGTTGAAAAGTGGCCCTTTTTGATTTTTGCCCTGGATTTTTCTGCCTGCCACTTTTACTTTTCACCTTGCTACCTATTGCTTCTACCCTCATTTTACATCCCTCTGTCTCTCTGCTCATGCTCCCATCCCCCTGCCACATTAGTTTAAATCCTCCCTGACAGCACTAGCAAACACTCCCCCAAGGACATTGGTTCCCTTCAAGCCCAGGTGCAGACCGTCCTGTCTGTACTTGTCCCACCTCCCCCAGAACTGGTTCCAATGCCCGAGAAATTTGAATCCCTCCCCCTTGCACCATTTTTCAAGCCACGTATTCATCTGCGATATCCTCCTATTTCTACTCTGACTAGCACGTGGCACTGGTAGGAGTCCAGAGATTATTACCTATTGCATCAACACAATAGGGGATGAAAAATTCCATGGATGTCTCCATGTCTTCACATGAGTTTGCTCCTCTTCTGTGTTTAAAATTCCATTGCTTTGTCTATATCACAGAGTCAAGAAAGGAATGGACCGTCAGTTTGATTTGTCAGAGTTTAGTTTAGAGAGACAGCATGGACACAGGCTCCTCAGCCCATATGGTCCACGTCCATCACTCATTCAGACTAGTTCTATGTTATCCTACTTTCCTATTCACAACAACACTAGGAGCAATTTACAGGGGCCAATTGGTCATTTGATGCTACTTTAGCCAACAGTTCGAAATAAACTGCGTTATGTTTTGCTGGAACTGTGTGGAGGCTACACCGTTCTAAATTATTTTAGTATACGTTGGATTTTGGCCAAGATCCAATAAATTAATGTCCAAACTACTCAAAGCATAAATTTGGTTGGAGTCCCATGTAGCTGCTTGCCAGTTGTAGCAGTACTTTAGTTAATTGTAAATGTTGTTGATTGTGTCTGTGGAAAATGATGCCGTTTTGTAATTTTGGAACATTGTGTTGTATGCTAGCAACGACATCCTTAAGATCAGTGTCACAGTGGTCGTAAATGCTAATTGGCAAGAACTATGGAGAAGTGCTTGCTTTGCTTGTACAGGATCCAAGTAGAGTAGAAGAGACATTTTGGATGACCCCGAAATTCCTGTGCTTTTTGCTTTCCCTCATTTTTGATTTTAGCAGAACACTTGGCCGCTTTCCAACGTATTTCTTGATTCGCAAGAGAGTATGGAGAGAGAATTGTAAAGGAATGGTCTGTATATTTCCAGGAAGAGAGGCTGGAACTTGCAGAAGGTGACGTGGTTGTGGATTCTTCTTATGAAGTCCAGACATGCAGAGCAGTGGTGTCCCAGTGGGAGCGACAGATGGAAGCTAGATTGTATTTTTCACACCACTTGGCTTGATAATGTCTACAGCAGAGCGAGACTATACTGAGTAGTTTCATATAAGTGGGTGAAAAGGTAATTTCTTGCCTTGGAGGAGTTGCCTTTTTTAACTAAGCGTACCTTATTTTATGTTTCAGTGTGGGAATTAAAATATTGGCTCCTCAGTGCAAGCTTTTCTGCTACCCCAAGTTAACATAGGTTTATCACGGAAGAATATACATGCGATAGAGAGCATTACATTTTTCACACAGAGGGTGATGGGTGTAAGGAAAGGGCTGCCAGAGGAAGTAGTTGAGGCTGGGACTATCCCAATGTTTAAGAAACAGTTAGACACATACATGAACAGGACAGGTTTGGAGGGATATGGACCAAAGGTGGGCTGGTGGGACTAGTGTAGAAGGGACATGTTGGCTGGTGTGGGCACGTTGGGCCGAAGGGCCTGTTTCCACGCTGTATCACTCTATGACTAAATAATCTCTCGATTGATTTGTGCAGATGGTTTGGTGGAGAGAGCATAAACAGTTTGGTTCTGTCGTTTCTAGAGTTTAGAAGAATGAGAGATGCACTCAATGAAACATCGAACATTCTTTGCATTTGACAGGGTAGATCATGTTTCACCTGACTGATGTTCAGGGTCAGGGGGTCACAGTCTCAAACTGGGCAGTTAGCACCTAGGACAAATGAAAATAATGTTCCTTACCCAGTGGACAAGGAATGTTTGGAATTCACTCCCCAAGAGGGCTGTGCTGGCTCAGTGGTCGAGTATATTCAGATTGATGAAGTTAAGATGGTTAAATAATCCAGGAGCATGGCTTTCTGCAGAAAAATGAAACAAAGGTTAAAGTTGCCCATTATCCTATAGAATAGCAGAGTGGAAGCAAGCGCCAAACGACCACCTATGTTTTCATTGGATTTTTGTAATCCCCTTTTCAAAAAAAGTGGTTACAAAATTCTTCCCCCCTTTTCAAAAACAAAAAGTGTTGTTGCACATGACTGTTAAAACCTTTCTCTTACTTTATTGGTCCAGCAGAAGTATTTGTAACTGTGCTTTTGAAGACAAATCTGTGACTACATCTTGTGCTTCCTCTTCTAGGTTGTGGGCCTGTATCGGCTTTGTGGCTCTGCTGCTGTTAAGAAAGAGCTTAGAGAAGCTTTTGAGCGTGACAGCAAGACTGTTGGTTTATCGGAAAACCTGTATCCGGATATCAATGTCATTACAGGTAAATGTAATGCTGGTTTGTGCTTATTGTGGCTTTTATAGTGTGTCTAGTGATGGGACACTCGATAGTTATAGGTGTAGAAGGGAAACTCCATGATCACAAACAAGATACGAGGATTGTATGATTTGGTGGTTTGTTATTGCATTATATATTTAAATCTAGATAGAAAAAGTTATTAAAGCTCCCAAGTGCTCTCAGTATTTATTTCAATATTTACAAAATCAAAAATACTAACATATTTCAAGCCATTTTCAATGGAGCAACAATGGAAGATTACAATCTTAGGGATTATTTTTTTTAAATAATCCAATCACCAAGGGCGGCACAGTGGCGGAGGGGTAGAACTACTGCCTCACAGCGCCAGACCCGGGTTCGATCCTGACTACGGGTGCTGTCTGTACAAAGTTTGTACATTCTCCCTGTGACCTGCATGGGTTATCTCTGGGATATTTGGTTTCCTCCCACACTTCAAAGACATACGAATTTGTTGGTTAATTGGCTTGGTATAAATGTAAATTGTCCCTAGTGTGTGCAGGATAATGTGTTAGCATGCGGGGATCGTTGGTCGGCGCAGACTCGTTGGGTTGAAGGGCCTGATTCCGTGCCGTATGTCTGCAACAACTTGGGACAGTATTGGTCTTGTTTACTGATCCAATGTTAATGCACTCTTGAAATCGTCAATTAATATGTGTCCCTTAATCTTGTGTTCTAACTTATCATTCAACACTTTCAGCTTGTCCTACAACCAGTGATAATATGTTGTCAACACCATTTCATCTGTTGTAAAGTTTAATGCTTTCCCAGAGTCAATCAGAAGTTAGACATTTTAACTGAATCACTTAGGCTTTATGTGGTTTAGTAGGCCTCTGATCCAAATGAGCTTTTACTTTGAATTATTACAAATAGTAATAGTAAGGGCGGCTTGGTGGTGCAGCAGTAGAGTTGCTTCCTTACAGCGCTTGCAGAGCCAGAGACCAGGGTTCAATCCCGACTAATGGTGCTGTCTGTACGGAGTTTATACATTCCGTGACCGCGTGGGTTTTCTCAGAGATCTTTGGTTTCCTCCCACTCTCCAAAGATGTACATGTTTGAAGGCAGGTACAGGAAACTGAGTTGGATGATCAGCCATGATCATATTGAATGGCGGTGCAGGTTCAAAGGGCCAAATGGCCGACTCATGCATCTATTTTCTATGTTTCTATGTTTGTGGGTTAATTGGCTTGGGTTTGTATACTTAGTATAAGTGTAAATTGTCCTTTGACCATCATTATGTCAGCACATCCCATTTCCAATGCTGCTCGTGGGTCGTTACTTCAGTTTTCCATTTATGGTTAGTGTTTCTGTGTCGTTCCTTTTGTTATTTCGTCGTTCTCAACTTGCACATCAAACATTATCCCTTGTAATCAGAGCAAAAGTGTGGTCATTCCTCTGGAATTTTCTTGACCATCTCAAAGTTTTTTTTTGCCTTTAGATGTCTGAATGTAAAAACTAATGATAAGCAATGAGCTCTTTGTAATCGTATTGTTTCTTCCAGCATTTTATTTGTTTTAATGCTGTGGTGATTGTGACCACAAATTTGTTTCATTGTTCAACCTATGGTTTTTTATGTCAATTACCTTTTAACATGAAAGAAGTAGGATTATTGTACCATCTGCTGTCGATCTGAGTGTAAACACATACATTGCTGGAAATAGCTTAGTGAATTAGGCAACACTGGTGCAGAGAAAAACATAATTACTGTAATATTGAGTCTGTGTAAGGATCTTGACCAGAAACACCACGTATCAGTCTGAAGAAATGTCGCCCATCCATGTTCTCCAGGGATGCTGCCTGAGCCACTGAGTTACTCAGCACTTTGTCTTCAAGAGATAATGTGGCACTGAAATGATGCCAGTTGAGAGGGGCTGAAAGTGGCCATTCAGCCTGACCTATCCTCACCGCCCTGCCCTCTGATATTGTCACTGTGGCATAAGTGTATTCTCCCTGTGCCTTGGGTGTGTTTCCCAGAGCTGATACATGCTCCTCCTACATCCAAAGACATGCTAGTTTATAGGTTTTAGTGTCATGGAGCTGTCATAGTAATACAGCTTAGAAACGAGCCCTTCGACACAACTTTGTCCCTGCCAAACTGTCTCAGATAGTCTCATCTGCCTGCAATTGGCCCATATCCCTCTAAACCTTTCCTATCTGTTTACCTGTGCAAGTTTCAAACATTGCAATTGTACTCGCCTCCACAGCTCCTCTGGCATCTCATTAAATACCCACATCCCTCTGAAAAACTCAATTCCTTTTTAAAAATCTTTCACCTTAAACCTATGCCTAGTTTTTGAATTCCCTATCTTGGAAAAAGCACTGACGATTCACCTTATCCACATCCCTCATAGTTTTGAATATCTCTATAACGTCTTTCCTCATCCTGCCTGCTCCAGGATAAAGGCCCCAGCCTTTCCAGCCTCTCCTTCATAACTCAAGCCCTCCTGTCCCAGTAACACCCTCACTTCTCTGCCACATAGTTTCTAGCTTAATTACATCTTTTGTCAACCAGGCTTCCCTAGTCCTGCCAGCCTTGCCCTTATAAGATGTTGGTGAGATTATATAAGACGTTGGTGAGATTATATAAGACGTTAGTGAGACTGCATTTAAAATATTGTGTTCAGTTCTGGGCACCATGTTATATGAAAGATATTGTCAAGCTTGAAAGGGTTCAGAAAAGATTTACGAGGATGTTGCCAGGGCCGGACAATAGGTGCAGGAGTAGGCCATTCAGCCCTTCGAGCCAGCACTGCCATTCAATGTGATCATGGCTGATCATCCACAATCAGTACCCTGTTCCTGCCTTGGTAACCACCCTCTGGCTTACCACTTATTCTTAAACTATGGCCCCTTGTTCTGGACTCCCACAACATGGGAGTCACCCTGCATTCTCATAGCATCCTCCTCACAGTTCACACTGCCACCTAGCTTTGTGTCATCTGCAAATTTGCTAATGTTACTTTGAATCCCTTCATCTAAATCATTGATGTATATTGTAAATAGCTGCAGTCCCAGCACCGAGCCTTGCGATACCCCACTAGTCACTGCCTGCCATTCTGAAAGGGACCCATTAATCCCTACTCTTTGTTTCCTGTCTGCCAACCAATTTTCTATCCATGTCAGCACTCTACCCCCAATACCATGTGCCCTAATTTTGCGCACTAATCTCCTATGTGGGACCTTATCAAATGCTTTCTGAAAGTCCAGGTACACTGCATCCACTGGCTCTCCCTTGTCCATTTTCCTTGTTACATCCTCAAAAAATTCCAGAAGATTAGTCAAGCATGATTTCCCTTCGTAAATCCATGCTGACTCGGACCGATCCTGTTACTACTATCCAAATGTGCCGCTATTTTATCTTTTATGTTTCACTCCAGCGTCTTCCCCACTACCGATGTCAGGCTAACTGGTCTATAATTCCCTGTTTTCTCTCCCCCGCCTCTCTTAAAAAGTGGGATAACATTAGCTGCCCTCCAATCCAGAGGAACTGATCCTGAGTCTATAGAACATTGGAAAATGATTACCAACGCGTCCACGATTTCTTGAGCCACTTCCTTAAGTACCCTGGGATTCAGACCATCAGGCCCTGGGGATTTATCAGCCTTCAGTCCCATCAGCCTACCCAACACCCTTTCCTGCCTAATGTGGATTTCCTTCAGTTCCTCCGTTACCCCAGATCCTCTGGCCACTAGTACATCAGGAAGATTGTTTGAGCTACAGGGAGAGGTTGAGTAGGCTGGGTCTCTATTGCATGTAACACACAAGGACAAGGGATGATCTTATAGAGGTGTATAAGATCAAGAGAGGAATAGATCAGGTAAATGCAGAGTCTTTTGCCCAGAGTAGGGGAATCGAGGAGATAGGTTCAATATGAAGGGGAAAAGATTTAATAGGAATCTCTTTTCATACAGAGGGTGGTGGGTGTATGGAACAAGCTGCCAGAGGAGGTAGTTGAGGCTGGGACTATCATAATGTTTAAGAAACAGTTAGACAGGTACATGGATAGGACTGGTTTGGAGGAATATAGACCAAACGCAGGCAATTGGGACTAGTGTAGCTGGGACATTGTTGGCTAGTGTGGGCAAGTTGGGGCGAAGGGCCTGTTTCCACAATGTATCACTCTATGACTATGACTCTACCCTATCAGGAATATGCTTTAGTTTACTTTACTTTGGACACACAGTGCGGAAACAGGACTTTCGGCCCACCGAGTCCACGCCGACCAGTGATCACCCCTTATTCTAATACTATCCTGCACATTAGGGACAATTTACAATTTTTACCAAAGCCAAGTAACCTACAAACCTGTATGTCTTTGGAGTGTGGGAGGAAACCGAAGCACCCAGAGAAAACCCACACGGTCATCGGGAGAACGTAGAAACTCCATACAGACAGCACCTGTAGTCAGGATCGAATCTGGGCCTCTGGTGCTGTGAGGCAGCAGCTCTACCCGCTGCACCACCATGCTGCCCTGACTTCTCTGAATAAGGTGGATGCAGATAGTACTTGTGAGAGTTGTTTCTTGGCTGCCTTAGGAAGTGTAGAGTGGAGTTCCCCAGGGGCCGGTACTCTGGCTACTGTTTCCATTAATGTATGATAATGGTCTGAGCAGCTGTGCACAAAGCATAGTTTTCAAGTATGTTGTTGACACACAGCTCAAGATGTAGGATTGCAGTAGTATATTTCCGGGAGATAAAGACAGGCAGGTTGGATGCAGGCTAGATGGCAGATGAACTCTAATGTGGGGAGTATAAGGTGTTGTATTTCTGTGTGAAGATTGAGAAGAGGCAATGTGAACGAGAGGGCACGCATTAAATGGGTACGAGAAGTGATCTGGGAGTATCTGCGCAGTTTGGTTTGGCGACTGCTCTGCCCAAAACCACAAGAAATTGCAGAGAATTGTGGATGTTGCACAATCCATCACACAGACAGGACCATTTTCACGTTGGTCATTCCTTCTTCTCCCCTCTCCCATCTGGCAGAAGATACAGAAGCTTGACAGCATGTACCGTCACATTCAGGAACAGATTCTTCCCCACTGTTATGTGACACTGAAGTGTCTTCCACTGAAGAGATTGAACGCTAACTTGAAAGTTAGCGTTCAATCTTGATCACCCTACATTGCTCATTGCAAACCTTTTTATGTATGTGCACTTTCTCCATAACTAACACTATTATAATGATCAGCCATGATCATATTGAATGGCGGTGCAGTCTCGAAGGGCTGAATGGCCTACTCCTGCACCTATTTTCTATGTTTCTATAATGTAACACTATATTCTGCACACTGGTATCTTTCTCTCTACACTACCTATTGTGCTTGCGTTTTGGCTTGATTGTACAGTGATTAGAGTTGTTGGATTTCTCTTTGAAAGACACAATAATAAACACTGCTTTATAACACTAGAGCGCAACGGAAATGAAGTTGTGATGAGCTGGAGTATTGTTTCCAACTGAGATTTGGGACCTTTTTTTTAGCAAAGGTCTAAAAGCAGAGGAGAGTTTCCAAAAGTAGTTTTAGTTGTATGATTCCAGGCTTGATGAACTTCAGTGAAGTGGACAGTTCAGTAAAGGCTAGCATGTTCTACGTGGGACCGAGGAGGTTGAATGGAAATGTGGTTGTTATTTCAGATCATGAAGGGTCATGGACCAGGTGCCTGGAGAGAAACTGTGTTGCCATTCATAAGATATGGACAGAAGGTGATTACCAAAAGTGACATGAGTATTTATCTTATGCACTGGTCAGGGTTGGACTGCAATGTCAGGGGGTGTGATGAAGGCAGATTCAATTGTAACTTTTTGCTTTAAAAAAAAAAGCTAAATTTGTATCTGGAGAGAGAATTTGCTGGGTTATGGGTGAAGGTTTTTGAGCAGGACCAACTGGGTTAGTCATTGAGCCAGTATGGATTAGATGGGCTGAATAGGCGTCGGTAATCATTTAATGATGACTATCACGTTTTCTGCTGCATGAAACAAATACTCATGCAGTTAATTTCAAAAGGTGGGGTCAGGTTTTAAGCCAAACAGGAGGAAATAGCATTGAGATGGATCTGTTTCCATTAAAAAGATTTTGCGGTAAAAGCTTGGTTCAATGAAGCCAATGAGGACAAAATTATTGGCTGACAATTTTAGTATTTCTTGGGTTAATGGACTCTGTACATTTATAGTACATCTCAAGTTATAAGATTTGAAAATAGCTTTCCTATGTAATGCAATTATTATCAATATTATGCCATTCAGAACAAGATTTGGGATTGCTGATGAACTTGTCTTCACCCTGTGCATGTGTTTCTTAGTCCGACTGGGTGACCTGTGTGAGCAATGGGGTTGATTCTGTCCTTGTTGTCACCTTTCTTGCATGTACATTATCTGGTTATTTAAAAATAGCATTGGTTATTTGACATTCCAGGAGCAATAATGAAATCCAGTTACGAAAAAATGCATAACATCACATTTTGGCGCCACTTGTACACTCAGACAGGGCAGAGTTCAGGTAATTGACCTTTTAAATGAATGATCCCTGGGGTAGTTGACAGTCTGTGAGCCTGGAATGTGAGCCTATATCATTAAACACAAGAGGGATCAATTAATGCCAGCAGACAGCAATATTGCTGCTGACTAAAAGCTTATTGTTGTCCTGGGCAGATTCTCAAAACCGAGCTGTTTCTTTACATTTTTGAGTGCTGAAATTTTTTTTGCCATTTCGCAATTTAGCCTGGAAGAAGCAAGTCAAGTAATGTTAAAGCCTACCACGTCTTTCATCAGATGTAGACACGAGGAACTGTAAATAGACACAAAATGCTGGAGTAACTCAGCGGGACAGGCAGTATCTCTGGAGAGAAGGAATGGGTGACGTTTAGTGTAGAGACCCTTCTTCAGACCCAGTCTCGACCTGAAATGTCACCCATTCCCTCTCTCCAGAGATGCTGCCTGTCCCGCTGAATTACTCCAGCATTTTGTGTCTACCTTCAGTTTAAACAAGGAACTGCAGATGCTGGACGTGACCGAAATCACTGACACTAAGTTCACCTTTTAATTAGTAGTAATAACATTTTACCTGACTGATAGAGGAAATATAACGTTTTAAGCAATGCCACATCAATGACAAAATTGTGAATAGGTGGCAGTCAAACAGATGATAAGACCACCAGGGGCGCCACACGTTTGGCAGCCCCGCCAACACTCTGTTTGTTTTTTTGTCTTTTTTTTTATTTTTAGTGTGTGTTAAAAGTTTGTGTAAATGTTCGCCAGTTTGTTTTATGGGGGGGAGGGACTGACGGACTTTTTTTCAGTTTCTTATCTTGCCGGAGATGCGATTGTTTTCCGGATCGCATCTCCGGTCGCTCTGCGGCCTACCATTGATGGAGTTGGAGGCCTCCTCGGACTGACCTTGAGCCCCACCGCGGGGAATGGACTTAACATCGGAGCCGATCCCTTGCCAGGGATCGCTCTAACCGCGGCCTGTGGACTTTACCGTCGTGAGCGTGCAGTCTCGGGCGACAGTGGATGTCGGGAGCTCCAACAACACAGAGGTTCGACTAAGCCCGACGTGGGGTCCAATCGCTGGCGCGGGGGACCTTGCAGGAGCTGATCGCTCTGATATGGAGGGCCCAAATGCCGCCGGCGACGGGAGTCAAGATTGTCCCGTCAACAGAAGGCTCGAGGCCCCCGACCGCAGGAGAACAATGAAAGGAAGAGATTTGAATTTTTGTCGCTTTCCATCACAGTGAAGAATGTGGAGGAGTCACTGTGGTGGATGTTTATGTTAAATGTGTTTTGTGTATTCCATTGCTTTTTATTTGTATGACTGATTTGGCAAATTCCTTGATTGTTGCAAAACATACTTGGCTAATAAAGTATTATTGTGATTGTGATATATGATAGTAGAATTTTGTCATTACACCCTGTGCATCAGCTCCAGCCTTCAAGATCATGACTGATCTTCTAACCTCTGTCATTTTCCAGCACTGTCCCCACATCACTTGGTTTCCTTACTGCCCAGGTTGAGAAAATGCAAAAGGTCAAATTACTAAATTCCTACCATGTTTGACTGCCAATATTTTGATGAAACAATGTCCAAACCTCCAACTATCTGGCACAGCTTCTTCCCTTCTTCCCTTCGGAGCAGTCCTTTCATAAGCTAGGGTACTGTCCAATTCACCTCTACCCCATTGCGGACATTGGACTTTGCCTCTGGAACTGATGTGCTACAATGCTGAGAACTATATTCTGCACTCTCTATCTTCCCCATTGCTCTATCTAGTGTACTTGCAGTAAGTTTGACTTGATTGTATTTATGTATAGTATTATCTAATCTGTTTGGATAGCGTGAAAAACAAAGCTTTTCACTGCACCTCGGTACCCATGACAATAATAAACCTAAATCTAGAGAATTCCAATCTAATGGGAAACCTAGGCAGGTTTGTAAAGAATAGACTGAGCCGGTGGCAACCATGAATATCCATAAACTGTAGTGTAAGATCACTAGACTGTCAAGACACGGGGTAAGTAGATTTAAATTAAAAGCCTGCTTGTAAACATCTGCTAGGAAAACAGACCAATGGATCTACAGGCCTGAGGGATTAAATGGCATGTTCATATGCTCCAATTAGCTGCGGTTTATGTTTCAGCATTACAATGCTGCAGTATTTTGACTATTAGTTTTGTCTGTAGTATCATGAAGCAGCAAATGAAAAATATGCCAATGATTTGTCCTTGCTTAATGGGATAACTAGCTCCAACCAATAATTTGCAGTCCATTCATATTTAGTACCTTTGGTAAATTCAGAAGTTAAAAGTCTTCTGAGCTGAATAATTGCATATGTTTAAAGTTTACAAATACAAATTTATGACTCAGCCGATGCTTGCATTTTGGATAGCTGAATATTGTTCAGTCTGTTACCCGTGTAGGCCAAAGTGATAGCAATCTGTGAAAGAGATCAGGATACTTCTTAAAATCTTCTGCAGATTGACTGTATAGTACAAGTACATTCACCTGTTAAGTCTGCAAGCCCATGATTTAATTTAATTAAGAAGTAGAAATATCAAAATTTGTGACAGCCAAGATTCTATTTAATGAGGTATTTATCACTTCAAAATTACTGAGTACATTGTGATTTTTAAACATCTAGTAATGATTGAGTTTTCAAACAATAAACTGAGTTCCAGAGTGTTGCTTATTTGACAGCTTATTTGACCCAAATATGGGTGTAAAGCAGAGAATCTTGACCCAGAAAGTGATTGGTGTGGCATTCACATGCTTGTGATCAAGTTGCCTGGCTCCCTTCAGTTTTCACTGGCATGTTTATTTTGCCAACAGACACGTCGTGGCATTTCTGCATCATGCCAGCATTCATTAATATAAATCTACTTGTCAGAGTTAGCTGTGTGGAGTTAACAGTTCAGTGAGTAAGAAAAACGTGAGAAGCAATTAAATGGATTGTGGGTTTAAGTTGCTGTCTAAATATGTTTGTTGCAGAATGTGACTGGGCTCAGGGTAAATCAGGGTTAATTGAAAATTGGTATTTTTTAAAGAAACATAGCTGGGATGGAGCAAAAAGCAGCTGGTTTTCATGGGCCAATTAAACTTGGGGAATGATACGTTTGAGAGTCAAAGTTCATTGTGGTTCCTGTGCTTGCGTGTTGAACTCGTTAGCCTGACTCTTGACTTTGTAATGCCCAGGTTAATTTGTGAAATCAGTTCCAGAAATTGGAACTGTCATTAATTATTCTTCCACTGCTGTCTGTGAAAGTAAATATAACCTTCCTGAAACTTAGATAGTTTGAAATTATTGCATAATTGTTGATTTCACTTGAAAGAAATATAATTAATTCTGAATAATTTTCATGGCATTTCCATCATCAGGGAAGCATTGCCGAAAGCAGTTTATAGAAGTCTCTATGTCTCAGCGAGATAATAATTGGAGAAGGTTCTTAAGGGCCTGTCCCACTTACACGACTTTTTCGGCGACTGCCGGCACCCGTCATATGTCGCTGAAAAATGTCAACATGTTGAAAATTCAGTGGCGACCAGAAAGACGCTACAACTCTTTGGGTGACTAGGTTAATTCCCGGGATGGCGGGACAGTCGTATACTGAGAGAATGGAGCAGCTGGGCTTGTACACTCTGGAGTTTAGAAGAATGAGAGAGGATCTCATTGAAACATATAAGATTGTTAAGGGTTTGGACAAGCTAGAGGCAGGAAACATGTACCCGATGTTAGGGGAGTCCAGAACCAAAGTCAAAGTCAAAAGAGTTTATTGTCATGTGTCCCTGACAGGACAATGAAATTCTTTCTTTGCATAGCACAACAGAACATAGTAGGCATTGACTACAGTTATATACTTAAATACACACATTAATTAATAAATTAATAAAGTGCAAATAACAGATGGAGGGGTATTAATATTCAGAGTTTTGTCCGAGCCAGGTTTAATCGCCTGATGGCGGTGGGGAAGTAGCTATTCCTGAACCGGGTTGTTGCAGTTCTCAGGCTCCTGTACCTTCTACCCGAAGGTAACAGGGAGATGAGTGTGTGGCCAGGGTGGTGTGGGTCTTTGATGATGCTGCCAGCCTTTTTGAGGCAACGGCTGTGGTAGATCCCCTCGATGGAAGGAAGGTCAGAGCCGATGATGGACTGGGCAGTGTTTACTACTTTTTGTAGTCTTTTCCTCTCCAGGGCACTCAAGTTGCCGAACCAAGCCACGATGCAACCAGTCAGCAAGCTCTCTACTGTGCACCTGTAGAAGTTAGAGAGAGTCCTCCTTGACAGACCGACTCTCCGTAATCTTCTCAGGAAGTAGAGGCGCTGATGAGCTTTCTTAATAATTGCATCTGTGTTCTCGGACCAGGAAAGATCTTCACAGATGTGCACGCCCAGGAATTTGAAGCTCTTGACCCTTTCAACCATCGACCCGTTGATATAAACAGGACTGTGGGTCCCCATCCTACTCCTTCCAAAGTCCACAATCAGTTCCTTGGTTTTGCTGGTGTTGAGGGCCAGGTTATTGTGCTGGCACCATATGGACAGTCGCTCGATCTCTCTTCTGTACTCCGACTCATCCCCATCAGTGATACGTCCCACAACAGTGGTGTCGTCAGCGAACTGGATGATGGAGTTCGCACTGTGACCGGCTACGCAGTCATGAGTATAGAGTGAGTACAGCAGGGGGCTGAGCACGCAGCCTTGAGGTGCTCCCGTGCTGATTGTTATCGAGTCTGACACATTTCCACCAATACAAACAGTCTGTGGTCTGTGAATGAGGAAGTCGAGGATCCAATTGCAGAGGGATGCGCAGAGACCCAGTTCTGCGAGTTTGGTAACCAGCTTGGAGGGGATGATTGTGTTAAATGCCGAGCTGTAGTCAATGAATAACAGCCTGACATATGAGCTTTTGTTGTCCAAGTGGTCCAGAGCGGAGTGGAGGGCTAGTGAGATCGCATCCACCGTTGATCTGTTGCGGCGGTAAGCGAACTGCAGTGGGTCCAGGTTTTTGTCAAGGTAGGAGTTGATTTGCGCCATGATCAACGTCTCGAAGCATTTCATCACCACAGGCGTTAGTGCCACAGGTCGATAGTCATTGAGACACGTCACCTTGCTCTTCTTGGGCACCGGTATTATTGATGCCCTTTTGAGGCAGGTGGGAAGCTCAGACCTCCGAAGTGACAGGTTGAAAATGTCCGTAAAAACTCCAGCCAGTTGGTCCGCACAGGTTTTTAAAACACGACCAGGAATGCCATCAGGTTCAGACGCTTTTCGAGGGTTCACCCCTCTGAAGGATTTCCTGACGTCGGCCTCTGTGACTGAGACTGAAATACCATCACAGCGAATGGGGGCTCGGGAAGGCACATCGCTCGGGAAGGCACATCGGTGTTCTCCCTATCAAAGCGTGCGTAAAATGCATTGAGCTCATCAGGGAGTGATGTATTGCCGACATCCGAGCTGCCTCCTGGTTTCGCCTTGTAGGAGGTGATTGAAGGGGCCACAGTTTAAGAATAAGGAGTAAGCCATTTAGAACGGAGACGAGGAAACACTTTTTCTCACCGACAGTGGTGAGTCTGTGGAATTCTCTGCCTCAGAGGGCGGTGGAGGCAGGTTCTCTGGATGCTTTCAAGAGAGAGCTAGTTAGGGCTCTTAAAAATAGCGGAGTCAGGGGATATGTGGAGAAGGCAGGAATGGGGTACTGATTGGGGATGATCAGCCATGATCACATTGAATGGCGGTGTTGGCTCGAAGGGCCGAATGGCCTACTCCTGCACCTATTGTCTATTGTCTATTGTCTATTAAGACTACTCACAACCATACAGGTGACACGCTGGCGACATGTCGCGGGGTGAAGCCTGCATGGTCATGAGTAGTCACCCAAAGAGTCGTACCTTGTTCTGGTAGCCGCTGGATTTTCAACATTTTGGAAATTTTCGGCGACCTGTAATGACCTATGACGGGTGCCGGCAGTCGCCGAAAAAGTTGCGTAAATGGGACAGGCCCTTTAGGGACAGGATTTACTTGCAATTCAAAGAGTATTGGACATTAGGTATATTCAGTATGACTTTATTTTGTGGAGGCCTATTCTCACAAACTTAATTTGTTTTTTTTATGTGATAAAGATGGTAAGGGTAGAGCAGTGATGTTGTCTACAGAACTTTAGGAAGGCATTTGATAAGGTCCCTCATGGTAGGCCGGTCCAGAAGACAGGATTCATGATGCATTGGTAAATAGAGGACAGAGGGTGCTGGTGGAGGGGGGTTATTCTGGATGGATGTCTGTGACCAGTCATGTCTGCAAGGATCAGTGCTGGTACCTCTGTTATGATTTGGAAGAAAATGTTGATGGTTTGATGAGTAAGTCTGCAGACAACATAATAGTTGGTGGAGTTGTGGATCATGAGGAAGGTTGTCAAAAGATACAGCAAACTAAAGGGCGTAGATTTAAAATGAGAGGGGAAAGATTGAAAGGGAGCTAGAAGGGCAAGTTTTATTTTAAGTACAGGGTGTTGGGTATTGCCAGAGGAAGTAAGAGGTGGGTCCAATTACAATGTTTCAAAAGCATTTGGACAGGTTCATGGATAGGAAAGCCTTAGAGAGCCATGGGCCAAATGCAGGTAAGTGGGACTAGATGGGGAAGACAACTTGGTCAACATGGATGACTTGGGCTGTTGACCTGCTTCTATGCTGTACAACTATAACGATGAGAAAGGATTGGGAAGTTATGAAACACAAGCATGATTAATGCCTATTGGTATTTAGGAGGAATAGAAAACTGAAAGGAGCAGCAACAATTTTGAAACAACTGCAGAGTGCCAGCAGTTCATGTGTTTGCACCAAGTTGGGGCTTCCTTTGCTAAGAGCAAAGTCCCAAGCGCTCGGCGAGCTTGTGTTCTGGGGTTGTGCTGGGATGCTAGTTGTCACTCGTCACTAGGCACCGAATCCTACTGGAAATTCCCAGGTATGGCATGGATGGAATTGTGTGTTGCTCATGTGCTGATATGACTGAAGCTGTTGATGCTGCCCTGGTCTCTCTTAATTTGAGTTGTTGCCTTCAAAAGAGCAAAGGCCTTTTATGCCCAACCATTTATTCTGTGGAATGAAGATTGAAATACTCTGAAGAATTCCACATTCAAAATTCCATTAATAGGACGTACTATGAAGTATTCACTTGTATTAAAGTACTGTACATCTATTTACTGCAAACAACGGCAATTATTCATTTCAGTCTGTTTGCTGGAAGGATTCTCTACACTGCCAAGATTTGATACATTTATATCAAATGGAATCTCCGGATAAGACTTCAAACCCTTTCTCTTGCTAATTTTCACCCCACTTTATTTATATCAGTGCTGGCTCACTCACTGTGTCATTATCTCCCCAATCTGGGCACGTCTTTACATGAAACATTGAGAGTGTGCATTGTAGCTAGTTATCTATTCACCAACTGATGCTTCTTGATGTGAATGTTTAATAGGTTGTTCCGGTTAAAGATCAGGTGATAGCCTCTGTTGATTTCTCCTACAGACCAGGGAAGTTGAAGCCAATTGGCATGGTTATTCACTGGCTCAGCACCAGAGAACAAATCTGGATCCTTGATTATGACAAGTCATTTTAGTGCAAAATTAAGGATGCAGTCTGTTTCTGTTGTAATAGGAAAATTACTTTTCTGCAATATTATTTCTATATGTTCACAAGTTCACAAATTATAGGAATGGAATTAGGCCATTCGGCCCATCAAGTCTACTTGGCTGATCTCTGCCTTCTAATCTAATGTCCCTGCATTCTCCCATAGCCCTTGACACTGGTTCTAATCAAGAATTTGTTTGTCTCTGCCTTAAAAATATCCACGGACGACTTCCGCAGCCCTCTGTGGCAATGAATTCCACAGATTAACCACCCTCTGACTAAAATGTTGGTTTTATAACTAATGGTATGATTATTAGTGCTAGTTACATTTTAAAACCTAAAGCCCTTCGCTTTAACCTAGTCATGAACGTTGTGCTCTTATCATCGTCAGTTCTGTGCTTCTTCCATGAAGATCTGATGTTGTCTAGATTTCAGGTTGAGGTTTGTTAATGTCATGTGTACCGAGGTACAATGAAAGCTTTGCTTTGCATGTGTAAATCAGATAATACCGTCAAGCCGATCAACAGATGGATAGAACAGTGTATAGAATAAAGTTCTCAGCACTGTAGCATAACGGTTCCAGAGAAAGTCCAATGTTTGCAGTGAAATAGGTTGGAAAATCCGGACTGTTCCCTCGTGTGCAGAAGGACTGTTCAGAAGCATGATAAGACGGTAAGAAGCTGTTCTTGAGTCAGGTGGTGCGCACTTTTACGCTTCTGTATCTCCTTCCGACCGGAGCAGGGAGAAAGAGGAATGACCGGGGTGGGAGAAGTCTTTGATGAAGTTGTCTGCGTTCCCGGGACAGATTGAAGTGTTGATGGAGTCAATGGTGGGGAGTCTGGTATGTGTGATGGACTGGGATACAAGCACAGCTCTGCAACTTCCTGCATTGCAGAAGCACCTGGCTTGAGTGTTGCTTTAGATATTGGCATTTTCATATTGGCTTCATCTATCTGTGTTGAAAAGGAAATGATCAGTGTCATCTATAGTCTCTACTTACCGGTCTTTCATATTTATGCTCCATTGGGATTTGTTTTATTGAATTATTTATTTCCTACTTGTCCTACTCCTACTTTTGCTCTACACCAATGTTGCCCGTTCTATCATCGTGTCTACTCTTCCTCTTTCACACAGTAATCTATTTATTTTCCTAGTCCCGCGCCAGTGAGGGATTCATGGACAATGATTTGTCATTCATAAGAGTTAAACAGGTGCAAAATGGATGGTCATGTACCTTTGTGTTTGCTTGTCCAGGTGTGCTCAAGGATTACCTGAGGGAACTGCCATCATCGTTAATAACTAAGCAGCTGTATGAAGCGGTTTTGGAGACCATGGTGAAGCAACCCCTCAGGATTACGCCCTCTGGTTGTGAGAATGACCTGAGTGACTGTGAATACACGGCCAGCCTCTTGGACTGCCTGCCTGAAGTGGAGAGGGTAAGCATGAAGAGACTGCAGCCCCTTCTGTTATTAATGTCACTTCTGGAATTCACACTATTTGTACAACTGTTTTGGTGTAACAGAATGCACCCGATTGTTGTCCTCTAGATATGGTATATTATTGGGCTATGGCCACATTATTGGAACATATACCCTTTCGTTATTTAACGTTACTTAAGTGACTAATCTCCACTAATCGGCCAAATATTGCTGAAGATGTCAAAACTTTAACTTTAAAATGGCATAGATAAGGTAGACAGTCAGAACCTTTTTCCCCCAGGGGGAAAGTGTCAAATACCAGAGGGTGTAGATTTAAGCTGAGGCTAAAGGGAGTTTACAGTTCCAGTTTTTTTACACTGAATGTAGTAGATGCCTGGATCATGCTGTCGGGAATTGGTGGAAACAGATATGAGAGCAGTGCTTAAGAGGTATTTTGGCACTGGAGAGATTATAGATGACGTGCATTTTACATTGGCAGAATGGTCAGCACAGACATCGTGGCTGAAGGGCCTGCTCCTGAGCTGTGCAGTTCTGTGGTCAATTCATTTGTTGGTCCAGGTTATTGAATTTTGTTTTGAAACAACAGTAGATTCAAATAATTAGCCGTTCCATTGTGTTTTCGACTGAAGTCTCGTCTGATGGCTGCTTTCCAAGCCCACAGTCAAATGAACTTCATGATCAAAGCTTTATGATATCCATGTAGTTTACTAACATTTGACTTTGGTATTTGCTTATCAAGTTGCACAGAAAGTTCTGTCAATGTTCACTTGGTGATGAGAGGCAAAACACAAAGGGAAATATTTAACTCCTTCATTTGTCTCCTGAAATGCTATGAAATGTTGTGCACCATAGTTGGCAGTAATGCCCACTTTCAACCCGCTTGTTGGACTGTGCCTTGGGGGGAATTCTGTTTGATTGTTTTAAAAACATTTTGGAGTTACATATTTGAAGCATGGCAGAAAACACAAAATGCTGGAGCAACTCAGTGGGACAGGCAGCACCTCTGGTACCTGTCCCACTGAGTTACTCCACCATTTTGTGGCTACGCTGCAGTACCTGCCTACAGTACCTATTTGAAGCATAGAATGATTTCCTCCAGGTTTCAGCAGAACTGATTTTTTCTCTAAATGGAAAAGGAAACAAAGAGTAGGGATTAACGGGTCCCTTTCAGAATGGCAGGCAGTGACTAGTGGGGTACTGCAAGGCTCAGTGCTGGGACCAAAGTGACTAGTGGGGGACCGCAAGGCTCTGTGCTGGGACCAAAGTGACTAGTGGGGGTACTGCAAGGCTCGGTGTTGGGACCAAAGTGACTAGTGGGGTACCGCAAGGCTCGGTGCTAGGACCGCAGTGACTAGTGGGGTACCGCAAGGCTCGGTGCTGGGACCAAAGTGACTAGTGGGGTACCGCAAGGCTCGGTGCTGGGACCGCAAGGCTCTGTGCTGGGACCAAAGTGACTAGTGGGGGTACTGCAAGGCTCGGTGCTGGGACCACACCTATTTACAATATACATCAATGATTTGGATGAAGGGATTCAAAGTAACATTAGCAAATTTGTAGATGACACAAAGCTGGGTGGCAGTGTGAACTGTGAGGAGGATGCTATGAGAATGCAGGGTGACTTGGACAGGTTGGTGGAGTGGGTGGATGCATGGCAGATAACCATATAACCATATAACAATTACAGCACGGAAACAGGCCCTCTCGGCCCTTCCAGTCCGTGCCGACCATTTGTTTTCCCCTAGTCCCATCTATGCAGTTTAATGTGGATAAATGTGAGGTTATCCACTTTGGTATCAAAAACAGGAAGGCAGATTACTATCTAAATGGCGCCAAGTTGGGAAAAGGGGAAGTACAACAGGATCTGGGGGTCCTTGTTCATCAGTCTATGAAAGTAAGCATGCAGGTACAGCAGGCAGTGAAGAAAGCGAATGGCATGTTGGCCTTTATAACAAGGGGAGTCGAGTATAGGAGCAAAGAGGTCCTTCTGCAGCTGTACCGGGCCCTAGTGAGACCACACCTGGAGTATTTTGTGCAGTTTTGGTCGCCTAATTTGAGGAAGGACATTCTTGCTATTGAGGGAGTGCAGTGTAGGTTTACAAGGTTAATTCCCGGGATGGCGGGACTGTCATATGCTGAGAGAATGGAGCGGCTGGGCTTGTACCCTCTGGAGTTTAGAAGGATGAGTGGGGATCTTATTGACACACATAAGATTGTTAAGGGTTTGGACACGTTAGAGGCAGGAAACATGTTCCCGATGTTGGGGGAGTCCAGACCAGGGGCCACAGTTTAAGAATAAGGGGCAAGCCATTTAGAACGGAGAGTTGTGAGTCTGTGGAATTCTCTGCCTCAGAGGGCGGTGGAGGCCGTCTCTGGATGCTTTGAAGAGAGAGCTAGATAGGGCTCTTAAAGATAGGGGATATGGGGAGAAGGCAGGAACGGGGTACTGATTGGGGATGATTAGCCATGATTACATTGAATGGCGGTGCTGGCTCAAAGGGCTGAATGGCCTCCTCCTGCACCTATTGTCTATTGTCTAAATGCAGTGACTTGAAATTAACACAAACCAACCTCCCTTCCTATCGACTCCATTTATACCTCACGCTGCCTCGGCAAGGCCAGCAGCATAATCAAAGATCAGTCTTACCCCGGCCACTCCCTCTTCTCCCCTCTCCCATCGTGCAAGGATATAGAAGTGTGAAAGAGCACACCACCAGATATAGGGACAGTTTCTTCCCGGCTGTTATTCGGCAACTGAATCATCCTACCATAACTAGAGAGCGGTCCTGAACTACTATCCACCTCTTTGGTGAGCCTCGAACTATCCTTGACCGGACTTTGCTGGCTTTACCTTGCACTAAACGTTATTCTCTTCTCATGTATCTGTACACTGTAAAGGGATCGCGTCTAATCATGTATTGTCTATCTACTGACTGGTTAGCACGCAACAAAAAAAATGTCACTGTACCTCGGTACATGTGACAATAAACTAAACTGAACTGACTTTCTAGTTGTGTCATCTTCAAACTGTTATAACCAATACTTTGCCGCTTGGTTCATTTTGCAAGGGTGTCATTAAGCTTGGGGTTCTTGGAAGTAGGAATGGTAGATAATCACTGAAGTGGTAACGTCACGCTGAAGACTATTCCTGCCTCTGATTGTTGCTCTTGGCTTCTCAATCCATCAGATGCGGCAGCATGGTAAATACATCTGTCGTATCCCAGCAAATCCAAACCCGATTCCTTCCACCATTTAAATGCAAAATGTTTAAAGAGAAATAGGACATCTTGAGATTAGTAGAACAGTGTGTCATATCGCCTGTCCCAATGGTGAAGGTAACTTTAGGTAACTGAGCAACAAGTGACCAGCCCATTCCCCCTCCACTTTCTCCTCCAATCTCCTCTCTTTCTTCCCCCTTTCCCCTGATCTCAGGCAGACTTTGCACTGGTTTCTTCCCCACGCCCCTTCCACCTGTATTGTTTCCAATCACTACACAAATTGTAATTTTTCAATCCATGAATTTAACAATTTGCAACTCTTTATCCTTTTTTCGGGCTTACACCTGTCTTTTCATACCTGAACTTTGTCCGACAATCTGCCTGGCAAAACCCCCCTAATAAGGTCATAAGGAATAGTAGTATAATTAATCCATTCGGCCCTTCAAGTCTACTCCGCAATTCGATCATGGCTGATCTATCGCTCACTCCTAACCCTATTCTCCTGCCTTTTCCCTATAACCTCTGACACCTGTAGTAATCAACAATCTAATCTGTCTGCCTCATAAATATCCTTGACTTGGTCTTCACAGCCTGCTGTGCTCACCTGTGTTCACCTATTACAGGCCATGCTGTGGCCTGCCCCTCTTCAGATTTCTTTCCCACTCCCCTGTAATCAGTCTAAAAAAGGGTCCTGACCCAAATCGTCACCTAACCATCTTCTCCAGAGATGCTGCCTGTCCCACTGCGTTACTCCAGCACTTTTTGTCGACCTTTGGTTAAGGTCCTTGGTTCAAGTCGTGTGTTTGGCTTGTTTGCTTCCATTCTTTTGAAGTAATATTTGCTATTCTCCAATTCTCTGGCACTACCCCCCACATGGAGAGATGATGATCTACACTATTTCCTCCCACACGTTCCTCAAAATCTTAGGATGCATTCCATTCACACCCACTGACTTGCCTAATTTCAGTTCAGTTCAGCCACCCTTTCTCGTATCTTGTGTAGGAAAGAACTGCATTGCTGGTTTACACCGAATATAGACACCAAATGCTGGAGTAACTCAACAAGTCAGGCAGCATCTCTGGAGAAAAGGAATGGATGATGTTTCAAGTCGGGACTGAGGAAGGGCCTCGACCCGAAACGTCACCCATTCCTTCTCTCGACAGATGCTGCCTGTCCTGCTGAGTTAGTCTAGCATTTTGAGTCTATCTTCTTTCTAGTATCTTCATGCTCTCGATATTTTACACATGCAGCGTCTTAACTTTCTCCTCATTCATTCTTACTTTGAAGTTGAAGACATGCAAAGTTCTTGCTAAATATATTGTCTCATCAGCATCCATGTGCAAGTTGCCATTTTTGCCATTAAAGCCCCCTCTTCTCAGCATATGCAGGTTCCCATTGATGTTTGCAGCTAACTTTATCTCATGACTTTTATTTTACTCTTATTTTAGTCTTCACATCCACTCTGATTCCGTTGTAATGTGCCTTGTTTTTGCCAGTATTTATAACCTGACAATTGAAACATAGAACTGTACAGCACAGTCACAGGCCCTTCAGCCCACAATGTCCGTACTGAACATGATGTCAAGACCAACCCTTATCTGCCTGCACGTGATCCATGTCCTTGCATTCCTTGCAGATCTATTGCCTGTCCATACGCCTCCTCGTTGAGTTACTCCAGCATTTTGTGTCTCCTAAATACCACTATTGTATCTGCGTCCACTGCTACCCCTGGCAGTACCTAAACTCATTAGTGATAGGAGCAGAATTAGGTCATTTGGGCCATCAAGTCTATTCCCCCATTCAATAATGACTGATTTCTCCTTCCCTATCAACCTCATTCTCCTGCCTTCTCCCCATAACCCCATACACTTATACTAATCAAGAATCTATCTATCTCCGCCATCCATATATCTATTGACTTGGCTTCCACCACCTTCTGTGGCAATTAATTCCACAGATTCATAAGCGTGTTCATGAGCAGCCCTTTTCTTTGCTTCACCTTCCCTCGTATCTCTTTTACTATCCAGTGAGGTTTGCACATGAAGTGGGAACCTTTAAGTTTGCTGCTAATGACATGCTGTCATTGAAGCCAAGAGGCCTGTGGTGTATTTACAGACCTTACAGTGCACACTGCCTGTCACATTAATGATGTGTTTTTCACTCATCCAGCTCAAACATTCTTATCACTGGTTTTTGTTTCTTTGCATTATTTGGATAATCTGAAATTGACTTGGATAACTTTCTGGAACGAAAGATGTGTTGGTATGTAGCTACTATAAGTGGCTTCCATTTCTGCCAACATTGCAAACACTCAACTCTTTGTACAATAAAATTAAACTAGCTTAACATACACTTAAATATTTAGTTTCACCCTGTCCACTAAAATAGGATATGTTTGATGTAAGCACAGTATGCAAGTTGTGAGAGAAAACTCTGTTTTCTGTGTTATAAAATTGCTCATATAAAGCTGGCATGTGAACTTAAAAGAGGTTATTGAATAACAGTGGCTTTTTTGATTTGAAGTCATCAACTTTTTTAGAGCCTTTAAAAGGAAGTCCTTTTAACAGCATTGAATGGATAACTTCTGCCATGGAGCTGTGTTCTATTTGTGCTTATTTATTTTAAAAAATGAATATGTGAAGTGAATCAGGCATTTATTTGGCATCCTTGTTTGTTGCTAAATGGAGGCACAAAGAACTGCAGATACTGGAACCTTCAGAAATACACAAGTGCTGGAGGAACTCAGCAGTTCTGACAGTTCTGTGAAGGAATGGACTGACGATGTTTTGGGGTCGATACCCTTCTTCAGACTGATTCAACAGGGCAGATACTAGGAGGATCTTTCCCCCTTGCGGAAACAACTAGTAAGTATAGTTTTAGAAAGGAATATCCATCAAAGAGAACTTCCCTGAAAATCTCGAATCTCTGTGACGTTTCACACAGTGCTGGAGTAACTCAGCGGGTCAGGCAGCATCTGTGGAGAACATGGATAGGTGACGTTTCGAATCGAGACCCTTCTTCATGTATGTTCAGTTAACCATATTTGGGGTGTTTGTGTACCTAAACTGCCACTGGCATAATATGGTGCTAAAAGCAAGATGTTTTGAATGCCTGGGTTTTATTTAGTCCTCAGATTTCCTGCTTTTAGCATCCATTTTGTTGTTCTCTTTACCCATAGGCAACACTGAAGATGCTGCTGGATCATCTGAAACTTGTAGCTTCATTCCATGAGGTCAATAAGATGACGTGCCAGAACTTGGCCGTGTGCTTTGGGCCGGTACTTTTAAGCCAGAGACAGGAGGCTTTCAACCATAGCAACAGGGTCTTCATAGACTCAGAGGAGTTGGCCAGTGCTTTGGACTTCAAGAAACACATAGAGGTGTTGCATTACCTGCTTCAACTGTGGCCAGGTGAGGGGACATTTAATTGTATCTATGTGGCTGGAGCAAACCACGTTTCTAATGAGTTTGTAAGCGACAGGAGTAGAATTAGGCCATTCGGCCCATTGAGGCTACTCCGTCATTCAATTATGGCTGATCTATCTCTCCCTCCTAAACCCCATTCTCCTGCCTTCTCCATGTAAACCATGAAATCCATACTAATCAACAATCTATCAATCTGCGTCTTAAAAATACCCAATGATTGGGCCTCCACAGCGGTCTGTGGCAATGCATTCCACAGATGCACCACCATGTTCTGTGTTGGAAAATTAATGGTGTACTTTAGGCATGATATAATCTCATCTATATCAGTGGGGTGGAATATTTTATGACACCATTGAACCAAGTGATGCAGGTTATTGGATTTCAATTATCTTTGTCTTTTCCATTAGAAGGAATATTGGTGCAGGTTGGATGATAAAACCTTTCAATTATTTTTTGTTTGGTTCTCACTGGTTTTCATTCCTTTCTTAAATTCACCGGAACCTGCTGATCTCTGGTGCCTCATCCAAGTAATGGCTTCTGTATTGGTTGGCAAGTTTTAAGTGTTGGGAAAACACGGCAGGAGCATAAGGCGTGGAAACGATAGCCTCATTGGCCCTTGATGCTGAGGACTGTCACGTGACGTCATGGGTTAAAGGGTGCGTTCTGCTACATCAGCAGATCTTACCTTGAGAGGACCAGTCAACAGGTAGCTGCGCACGAGTCAACACCTTAGCTCAGCATGTTATAGGAGTAGAAGTAGGCCATTTGGCCCATCAAGTACTCTGCTATTCAATCATGGCTGATCTATCTTTCCCCCACAACCCCATTCTCCTGCCTTCGCCCATAACCCCGACACCCATACTAATCAATAATCTATCAATCTCCACTTCAGAAATATCCATTGACGACCACCACAGCAGTCTGTGGCAATGAATTCCACAGATTCACCACCCTCTGACTAAAGAAATTCCTCCTCATCTCCTTTCTAAAGGTACGTTCTTTATTTGTCCAGTTGACCACTGACGTTATGAATCAAAACATTAAAGCAAGCTGAATTCAACTTGATTAGTGGGCTTTGAATCAGCGCACGTCAATTAACACCATATTCTTGTATTATTCTGCTTTTTTGGCTGTTTCTCTTCCCCCCGTGATTTGTTCACATTGCAGCTCCATCCCTGTACAGTTTAGACCCTAGGCAGTTGCCCCAGTACATCTAATGACGTAAGTACTGTTCCTCGAATAGTCGCCTGCCTTCATATAATCTACCATGCAACATTTGAGGGCTCTTCGACCTGAACCATTAACTTTCTCTCTTTCCCCAGAAGCTGAACGTTCTAAGATCAGTGGAAACTGCTGTGTTTTTCCATCATTTTCTATTATAAAAATAAAGAGTATCAGTTTAATTTTATTATCATGTGTACAGTGAAAAGCTTTTGTTGCATGCTAGCCTGTTAGCGGAAAGACAATACATGATTACATTTGAGTCGTCCATAGTGTGCAGATACATGATAAAGGGGATAATGTGTGGCGAAAGTAAGAAATGTTGCAGTAGTAGATAGAGATTTCAGAGTGTGAAGCGATTGTGATGTGTGATTGCTGCTCCACTCCTGTGAGTACCGCACAAGTAGTCACCTGAGTGGGTGCCATCTTGGAAACATCCCCCAGAATTACAACAGCTTCCCCAATATAATTGTGATCTCCAAAGACTAATCAATTAAAATGTCATGGCCAGTTTGTACAAATTTATTTCGAGACGTTTTGATATAGTTCATATTACATCAGTACTTCAAACAAAAGCATAGACAAAAGGTGCAGAAGTAGGCCATTCGGCCCTTTAAGCCAGCACCGCCATTCAACGTGATCATGGCTGATCATCCACAATCAGTACCCCGTTCCTGCCTTCTCCCGATATCCAATGACTCCGCTATCTTTAAGAGCCCTATCTAGCTCTCTTGAAAGTATCCAGAGAACCGCCCTCTGAGGCAGAGAATTCTGCAGACTCACAACTCTCTGTGTGAAAAAGTGTTTCCTCATCTCCGTTCTAAATGGCTTACCCTTATTCTTAAAGCCATCTTGTTGCAGGAGGAAATAATTGTTGAGATAATCCTTTATCTGCAATGATGGCAGGGTGGTGTGAATGTATGTCAGAATGTCAGCACAACTCTCTCTATAATTGGAGACAAGATGTATGATGAGTGTTTGGCGGCACTGGGCCTGTGCTCGCTGGAGTTTAGAAGGATGAGGGGAGACCTCATTGAAAATTCACGAAAAGTGAAAGGCCGGGATAGAGTGGATGTGGAGATGATTATTCCACTAATGGTAATAATAATAATAATATATTTTATTGTCATTACACATAAGTGCAACGAGATTTTGTTTGCAACTTCCATCTGATGTCATAACTTAAACGACTAATAAAATTTAGGTTTAGTAACCCCGAGAACAAGAACAGTAGAACAGTAAAACAGTTAAAACAGACTAAAGTGCAGATGTGTCTGTGCGAAGTGACCATGGGGGGGGGGGGGGGGGGGGGGGGGGGGGGGGGGGGGGCACTCAGCAGGGCCGATTCAGAGCAGCTATAGCTCTGGGAATGAAGCTGTTCCTGAGTCTGGAGGTGCGGGCGTAGAAGGCCTTGTAACGTCTGCCGGAAGGGAGTAGTTCGAACAGTCTATTACAAGGGTGAGAGTCTAGGACCAGAGGGCACAGCCTCAGAATAAAAGGACATACCTTTAGAAAGATGAGGAGGAATTTCCTCAATTCTGCACTGCCCTCCAATATATAGACATGAGAAACTGCAGACACTGGAATTGTGCGTATAATGCAAAGTGCTGGAGTAACTCAGCAGATCAGACTCTGACTGAAGAAGGGCTGCCTATCCATGTCGTCCTGAGATGCTGCTTGATCCAATGAGTTACTCCAGCACTTTGTGTTCGGCTCACCATTCAATACCCTGGCTGACCATGCGGGCTTTCTCTCCTCTTCTGCGCGAGTTCCCCATAAATCCTTCATCTATTTCTACCTAAATACATGCGGACTTGGCCGGCACCACCCTCAGGGGCGAAGAATCCCAGAAATTCACCTCCTCTGAGAGGACATTCCTACAAACCACAGAATTAAATGGCCCTTATGTGTAGCTTATGCTGTAAAATTGTTTATGGTTATACTCTTTCTCAAATATTTGTGCTTTAGTTCTGCACAAAAGGAATTTTTCTCCAAGCAATGAGAAATAAACATTGCTTTGACATGTCCACTTTCCCAGGGTAACTGTGCTTGGAGCTTATTTGTCCAGGACTCCAGTATTTCACAAATGCTTTAATAACCGTAAACAGTTTTGGAGAATATTCCTGCTTTAGATTCACTCTCGTAAATGCAGCTAGAAATCACTGCCCAAAATGGAATAGAATTCGATGTCACATAATTTATGTGAAAAATAAATAATTTTTTTTAAAAAATCTCATTTCTTGAGTGTGCATGTAAAATATTTATTACATCCATTTTGGGATATATGACAATATAACGCTCTTGGCTGGACTCTTGGCTTGACTCGACACGGTTTTGCATTATGGAGAATCACGTACCGTACCGCTTTCCTGGACTGCAGCGCCCTCTCCCGATAAATTCATAAGTTCCCCGACCAGAATTAGGCCATTCGGCCCATCAAGTCTACTCTGCCATTCAATCATGGCTGATCTATCTTTCCCTCTCAACCCCATTCTGCTGCCTTCTCCCCATAACCTTTGACACTCATACTAATCAAGAATCTATCTATCCCTGCCTTAAAAATATCCATTGACTTGGCCTTCACAGCCGCCTGTGGCAAAGAATTCCACAGATTCACCACCCTCTGACTAAAGAAATTACTCCTCATCATCTTCCTAAAGGGCCTGTCCCACTTTCCCGAGTTATTCACGAATCCCCCCGAGTTTTCAAACTCACAGAATGTTCGTAACGAGTCTGTAGGAGGCCGTGGATATATCGTAGCGGCTTGTTATGCCAGCCGTAGGTACTCGGGGCTATTTTTTTACTCGTGGACATTTTTATCAGGCTGATAAAACGTCCCGACTTACCTGATGCTCCGAGTACCTACTCCGAGCATCAGGTAAGTCGTGAATTCCGAGAATTCGTGAATAACTCGGGAAAGTGGGACAGGACCTTAAAGGACCGTCCTTTTATTCTGGGGCTGTCCCCTCTGATCCTAGACTCTCCCACCACTGGAAGTATTCTCCCCACATCCACTCTATCCAGGCCATTCACTGTAACACGGTTCACCAATATAAAGGTGAAAATTCCTGTTTGGCAGATTGAATTTTCCACAATCTCAAATGAGTTACTTCCTTGTGTAGGAAAGAACAGCAGATGCTGGTTTAAACTCAAGATAGACACAAAGTGCTGGAATAACGCAGCGGGACAGGCAGCATCTCTGGAGAGAAGGAATGGGTGATATTTTGGGTCGAGACCCTTCTTCTTTTGTGTTTTCACCCAACTCCTTGCAGTCATTCAATGTGCAGGAAGAAAATCAGTGGAAACAAATGGGCTTTGTTTTTGTTCTAACAAATGTTAGAATATCACAATTTGTAGAAACAAGGAACTGCAGATGCCGCCTTTCAGAAAAAAAGAGACAAAGTGCTGGAGTAACTCAGCGGGTCAGGCATCATCTGTGGAAAACATGGATAGGTGACGTTTCACAGAGTGCTGGAGTAACTCAGCGGGTCAGGCAGCATCTGTGGAAAACATGGATAGATGATGTTTCACAGAGTGCTGGAGTAACTCAGCGGGTCAGGCAGCATCTGTGGAGAACATGGATAGGTGACGTTTCACAGAGTGCTGGAGTAACTCAACGGGTCAGGCAGCATCTGTGGAGAACATGGATAGGTGATGTTTCTCGCAGCCGCGTTACCTTTAAAAAACAAAAACAAAATTTCCAGGCCAAAAAGAGAGATTTTAATCTCTGAACCTTGTTCCTGAATTCATGAATAGATATATATTACAAATGTAATATACAAAACTGGGAAATTCCTAACTGCCTCTGCATTTTTTTAAATTTTCAGCTGTGTACACTTGATAAAAAAAATATTTTGTTAAAGTTTGGTAATTTCGGTCATTTACAATAAATAGTATATATTGCCATGTGTGAAAACATTCTTGTTTGTTCACTGCAAGATCAAAGTGCACATTTTTCTTTTTTTTGGGTCATTTTTATCCTGGGAAGAATTTGTAAAAGGTCCTCTAGGGACTGACTTTTGACATTCGAGAGCTACTTGTTCAAGAACTACTTTCCAAAAATATTTGAAGTTGGGTTATGCACAGAAGGAATTTTTCTCTGAACATTCATTATGTGCATAAACATTCCTGTTGCGTTTCCACTTTTCAACTGTACTTGGTGATAATCTGCCCAGGCTCCGCTATTTCACAGATGTTTTCAAGAGAGAGTTAGATTTAGCTCCAAGGGAATCCAGGGATATGGGGAAAAAGCCAGAACAGGGTACTGATTTTGGAGGATTTGCCATGATCGTTATGAATGGTGGTGCTGGCTCGAAGGGCTGAATGGCCTACTCCTGCATCTACTTTTTTTTTGTCTCTATGTCTTTAATAATCGTAAACAGTTTCTGAGCATATTCCTGCTCCAGAATCTACGCTAGCTGCCCGATCATGTGACTCCCTCGTGAGTAACCAAGGAACAGACTTAGACCACAGTTGTTGATTTTGGGGAAAGGACGTTCTTGCCGTCACGAAGTAGAACTAACATTTTTTATAAAGAAAGCAGTCTTTACGTCACTAGTAAAACCTGCTCCGTTTAGTCAAGTTTAGAACAACAACTGACATTTAAGATTTCAGTTCAAAGGGTTTGTTTAGTTTAAAGAGTTGGAGAAACTGAAGTAATGTTTGAATACGTTTCTGCTGAAATGATTAGAGATCCTACACATCAGTTTGTGTTTTGCTGGCAGTTCTGTGGTGTGGAATGTGGAACATTTATTGGTGGTTTTAACAGACCTGGATTGTTCTGGTTCTTTGCCATGTTTATGCACACTCGCTTAAGGTTTATGAGACCCATGTTTGAATTCATAGATACATAGAAACATAGACAATAGGTGCAGGAGTAGGCCATTCGGCCCTTCGAGCAAGCAACGCCATTCAATATGATCATGGCTGATCATATTGCTATCGCTATCAATAACCCGTGCCTGCCTTCTCCCCATATCCCTTGACTCCACTAGCCCCTAGAGCTCTATCCAACTCTCTCTTAAATCCATCCAGTGATTTGGCCTCCACTGCCCTCTGTGGCAGGGAATTCCATAAATTCACAACTCTCTGGGTAAAAATGTTTTTTCTAACCTCAGTCTTAAATGGCCTCCCCTTTATTCTAAGACTGTGGCCCCTGGTTCTGGACTCACCCAACATTGGGAACATTTTTCCTGCATCTAGCTTGTCCAGTCCTTTTATAATTTTATATGTTTCTATAAGATCCCCCTCATCCTTCTAAACTCCAGTGAATACAAGCCTAGTCTTTTCAATCGTTCCTCATATGACAGTCCCGCCATCCCAAGGATCAATCTCGTGAACCTACACTGCACTGCCTCAATCACAAGGATGTCCTTCCTCAAATTAAGAGACCAAAATTGTACACAATACTCCAGATGTGGTCTCACCAGAGCCCTATACAACTGCAGAAGAACCTCTTTACTCCTTTACTGAAATCCTCTTGTTATGAAGGCCAACATTCCATTTGCTTTCTTCACTGCCTGCTGTACCTGCACGCCAACTTTCAGCGACTGGTGTACAAGGACACCCAGGTCTCGCTGTACTTCCCCCTTATCTAACCTAACCCCATTGAGATAATAATCTGCCCCCTTGTTTTTGCCGCCAAAGTGGATAACCTCACATTTATCTATATTATACTGCATCTGCCACGCATCTGCCCACTCATTCAACCTGTTCAGGTCCCCCTGCAACCTCCTAACATCCTCTTCACAGTTCACACTGCCACCCAGCTTTGTGTCATCTGCAAACCCTGCTAGTGTTACTCCTAATTCCCTCTTCCAAATCATTTATATATATGGTAAACAGGTGCGGCCCCAACACCGAGCCTTGCGCCACTCCACTCGCCACGGCCTGCCATTCTGAAAAGGACCAGTTCACTCCTATTCTTTGCTTCCGGTCTGCCAACCAATATTCTATCCATGTCAACACCCTACCCCCAATACCAAGTGCTCTAATTTTAGTCGCCAGTCTCCCATGCGGGACCTTATCAAAGGCTTTTTGAAAGTCTAGATACACTACATCCACTGGCACCCCTTCATCCATTTTACTTGTCACATCCTCAAAAAATTCCAGAAGATTAGTCAAGCATGATTTCCCTTTCATAAATCCATGTTGACTTGGACTCATCCTTTTACTGCTATCCAAATGCCCCATTATTACCTCTTTAATAATTGACTCCAGCATCTTTCCCACCACCGAAGTCAGGCTAACTGGTCTGTAATTCCCCGTTTTCTCTCTCGCTCCTTTCTTGAAAAGTGGGATAACATTAGCTATCCTCCAATCCACAGGAACTGATCCTGAATCTATTGAACATTGGAAAATGATCACCAATGCGTCCACTATTTCTAGAGCCACCTCCCTGAGGACCCTGGGATGCAGACCATCAGGCCCAGGGGATTTATCATCCTTCAGTCCCATTAGCCTACCCAATACTATTTCTCGCCAGTTCCTCTACCCCCTTAGATCCTCTGTCCTCCAGTACATCTGGGAGATTGTTTGTGTTCTACTTAGTGAAGACGGATCCGAAGTACCTATTTAACTCTTCTGCCATTTCCTTGTTGCCCATAATTATTTCACCCGTGTCTGCCTTCAAGGGACCCACATTTGACTTTGCTACTCTTTTTCCCTTAACATATCTAAAGAAGCTTTTACTGTCCTTCTTTATATTCCTGGTCAGCTTCCCCTCATACTTAATCTTTTCAGCCCGTATTGCCCGTTTTGTTTCCTTCTGTTGTCCTATGAAAGTTTCCCAATCCTCCGGCTTCCAGCTACTCTTTGCTGTGTTATACATCTTTTCGTTTAGTTTTATTCTATCCCTAACTTCTCTTGTCAGCCACGGTTGCCTCCTACTCCCCTTAGAATCTTTCTTCCTTTTTGGAATGAAATGATCCTGCGTCTTCCGGATTATGCCCAGAAATTCCTGCCATTGCTGTTCCACCGTCATTCCATCTAGGATCCCTTTCCAGTCTACTTTGGCCAGCTCCCCTCTCATGCCTTCATTGTCCCCTTTGTTCAACTGCATCACTGCCACTTCCGATTTAACGTTCTCCTTCTCAAATTGCAGATTAAAACTATCATATTATGATCACTACCTCCAAGCGGTTCCTTTACCTCGAGTTCTCTTATCATATCTGGTTCATTGAACAACACTAAATCCAGAATTGCCTTTTCTCTGGTCGGCTCCATTACAAGCTGCTCGAAGAATCCATCTCGGAGGCATTCTACAAACTCTCTTTCTTGGGGTCCTGAACCAACCTGATTTTCCCAGTCTACCTGTATATTGAAATCCCCCATCACCACAGTGGCATTACCTTTGTTACATGCCAGTTTTAACTCCTGCTGAAACTTACACCCTACACACTACATGGGGGTCTGTAACTAACACCAACTAGTGTCTTCTTGCCTTTACAATTCCTCAACTCAATCCACAGTGAGTCTACCTCGTCAGTCCATATGTCTTCCCTCGCAAGGGACTGAATTCCATCCCTCACCAGCAGAGCTACCCCCCTCCTCTGCCCACCTGCCTGTCCTTTCTATAGGATGTATAACCCTGAATATTAAGTTCCCAAGCCCGATCCTCCTGCAGCCACGTCTCAGTAATCCCCACAACGTCATATCTACCAACCTGTAACTGAGCCTCAAGCTCATCTACTTTACTTATACTCGCACATTCATATACAATACTTTTAATTCCTTACGCATCTCACCTTTCACATCGATCCCTATTACACTTGGCCATACTCTCCTCTCCCTTTGTGAGCTTCCTTTCCCGTTAATTCTGGGGTCATTAACCATCCCTTTACTCTCTTTCCCTTTAACTGCATCCTCGACTATCCCATTTGACACCCACCCCCCTTATTCAGTTTAAAACCACCCGTGTAGCAGTGGCAAACTTGCCTGCCAGAATACTGGTCCCCCACCTGTTAAGATACAATCCGTCCCTTTTGTACAGTTTCCCCCTTACTCCAAAACAGATCCCAGTGATCTAAGAATCTAAATCCCTGTCCCCTGCACCAGTTCCTCAGCCACACATTCAGGTCCCGTATCTCCCTGTTCCTGCTCTCGCCAGGAAATCGGAGCTAACAACCCTGGAGGTCCTGCTTTTCAGCATTTTTCTGAGCTCTCTAAAGTCACGCTGCAGAATATTCATCCCCTTCTTTCCGACATCGTTTGTGCCGACATGCACTACCACCTCCGGCTGCTCACCTTCGCCCTTGAGGATTTTCTGCTCTCTGTGACATCCTGGATCCTGGCACCAGGAAGGCAGCACACCATCCTCGAATCTTGTCTGTTGCCGCAGAAACCCCTGTCCGTACCTCTCACAATGGAATCTCCAACTACAATGGCATTGCCCGACGTTGGCCTCTTTGGTTTTGGCTCAACAGCCCTTTTTGCTTCACAAGCCAGTCCGCCGCTCAGTGTGATAACGTCTTCTGTCCCGACAGCTTCTAAGTGGGTGAACCTGTTCACAAGAGGTACACGCCTGGGGACCTTTGCATTCCAATTTTCCCTCCCTTTTTCACCGTCACCCACTTTTTCCCTTCCAGTACCTTAAGTGTAAACATAGAAACATAGAAATTAGGTGCAGGAGTAGGTCATTCGGCCCTTCCAGCCTGCACCGCCATTCAATGTGATCATGGCTGATCATCCAACTCAGTATCCTGTACCTGCCTTCTCTCCATACTCCCTGATCCCTTTAGCCACAAGGGCTACATCTAACTCCCTCTTAAATATAGCCAATGAACTGGCCTCAACTACCCTCTGTGGCAGAGAGTTCCAGAGACTCACCACTCTCTGTGTGAAAAAAGTCTTTCTCATCTCGGTCTTAAAGGATTTCCCCCTTATCCTTAAGCTGTGATCCCTTGTCCTGGACTTCCCCAACATCGGGAACAATCTTCCTGCATCTAGCCTGTCCAACCCCTTAAGAATTTTGTAAGTTTCTATAAGATCGCCTCTCAATATCCTAAATTCTAAAGAGTATAAACCGAGTCTATCCAGTCTTTCTTCATAAGACAGTCCTGACATCCCAGGAATCAGTCTGGTGAACCTTCTCTGCACTCACTCTATGGCAATAATGTCCTTCATCAGATTTGGAGACCAAAACTGTATGCAATACTCCAGGTGTGGTCTCACCAAGACCCTGTACAACTGAAGTAGAACCTCCCTGCTCCTATACTCAAATCCTTTTGCTATGAATGCTAACATACCATTTGCTTTTTCACTGCCTACTGCACCTGCATGCCTACTTTCAATGACTGGTGTACCATGACATCCAGGTCTTGCTGCATCTCCCCTTTTCCTAATCGGCCACCATTTAAATAATAGTCTGCTTTCCTGTTTTTGCCACCAAAGTGGATAACCTCACATTTATCCACATTATACTGCATCTGTCATGCATTTGCCCACTCGCCCAACTTATCCAAGTCACCTTGCTGTCTCCTAGGATCCTCCTCACAGCTAACACTGCCCCCCAGCTTAGTGTCATCCGCAAACTTGGAGATATTGCCTTCAATTCCCTCATCCAGATCATTAATATATATTGTAAATAGCTGGGGTCCCAGCACTGAGCCCTGCGGTACCCCACTAGTCACTGCCTGCCATTGTGAAAAGGACCCGTTTACTCCTACTCTTTGCTTCCTGTTTGCCAGCCAGTTCTCTATCCACATCAATATTGAACCCCTAATGCCATATATTTTAAGTTTGTATACTAATCAGTACCGTCCAGTACTTTAGGTGTAACCTTATTCTTAAACTGTGGCCCCTGGTTCTGGAATCCCCCAACATCGGGAACATATTTCCTGCATCTGCATCATCCAATCCCTCAGTAATTGTATATCTTTCTATAAGATATCCTCTCATCCTTCTAAATTCCAGTGAATACAAGCCCAGTCACTCCATTCTTTCATCATATGACAGTCTCGACATCCCGGGAATTAACCCGGTGAACCTACACTGCACTCCCTCAATAGCAAGAATGTCCTTCCTCAAATTAGGAGACCAAAACTGCACACAATACTCCAGGTGTGGTCTCACTAGGGCCCTGTAAAACTGCAGAAGGCCCTCTTTGCACCTATACTAAACTCGTTATGAGGGTGAACATGCCATTCGCTTTCTTCACTGCCTACTATACCTGAATGCTTACTTTCAGTGACTGATGTACTAGGACACCCAGGTCTCGTTGTACTTCCCCTTTTCCTAACCTGACACCATTCAGATAATAATCTGTTTTCCCGTTCTTGCCACCAAGGTGGATAACCTCACATTTATCCACATTAGGCTGCATCTGCCAAGCATCTGCCCACTCACCCACCCTGTCTAAATCACTCTGATTCCTCATAGCATCCTCTTCACAGTTCACACTGCCACCCAGCTTTGTGTCATCTGCAAATTTGCTACGGTTACTTTTAATTCCTTAATCTAAATCATTGATGTATATTGTAAATAGCTGTGGTCCCAGCACCGGGCCTTGCGGCACCCGACTAGTCAATGCCTGCCATTCTGAAAGTGACCCCTTAATCCCTACTCTTTGTTTCCTGATGTCCACCAATTTTCTAACCATGTCAATACCCTACCCCCAATACCATGTGCTCTAATTTTGCCCATTAATCTCCTGTGTGGGACATTATCAGAGGCTTTCAGAAAGTCCAGGTACACTACATCCACCTCCCTTGTCCATTTTACTTGTTACAACCTCAAAATATTCCAGAAGATTTGTCAAGCATGATTTCCCCTTCGTAAATCCATGCTGACTCGGACCGATCCTGTTACTGCTATGCAAATGTGCTGCTATTACATCTTTGATAATTGACTCTAGCATCTTCCCCACCACCAATGTCAGGATAACTGGTCCATAATTCCCTGCTTTCTCTCTCCCACCTTTCTTGAAAAATGGGATAACATTAGCTACCGTCCAATCCACAGGAACTGGTCCAGAATATATACGACATTGGAAAATTATCACCAATGCGTCCATGATTTCTATAGTCACCTCCTTGAGTACCGTGGGATGCAGACCGTCAGGCCCTAGCGATTTATCAGCCTTCAGTCCACCCAACACCATTTCCTAACTAATGTGAATTTCCTTCAGTTCCTCCATCACCCTAGGTCTGTCCACTAGTACATCAGGAAGATTGTTTGTGTTTTCCTTAGTGAAGACAGAACCAAAGTACCTGTTCAACTCGTGTGCCATTTCCTTGTTCCCCATAATAAATTAACCTATTTCTGTCTTCAAGGGACCCACATTTGTCTTAACTATTTTTTTCCTCTTCACATACCTAAAAAAGCTTTTACTTTCCTCCTTTATATTCTTGACGAGCTTACCTTCATACTTCATCTTTTCTCCCTGTTTTGCCTTTTTAGTTATCGTCTGTTGATCTTTAAAAGTTGCCCAATTTTCTGGCTTCCCGCTCATCCTTGCTATGTGGTATGTCTTCTCTTTTATTTTTATACTGTCCTTGACTTCCCTTGTCAGCCACGGTCATCTTTTACTCCCCGTAGAATCTTTCTTCCTCTTTGCTATGCAATGATCGCGCATCATCTGGATTATTCCCAGAAACACCTGCCATTGCTCTTCCACCGTCATCCCTGCTAGGGTCCCTTTCCAGTCAACTTTGGCCAGCTCCTCCCTCATGCCAACATAGTCCCCTTTGTTCAACTGTAATAGTGACACTTCCGATTTTACCTTCTCCCTCTCAAATTGTAGATTAAAACTTATCATGTTGTGGTCCCTACCGCCTAATGTTTCATTTACCATAAGTTCCCTTATCAAACTCGTAGCAGAGTGTGCTGTCTAAAGTGTCCTCGCTTGTGCTGTGAATAGTTTAGTGCTGCTCTGGTTGCTCCATTAGAGGAAGGATGTGAAGACTTTGGAGAGGGTGCAGAAGAGGTTTACCAGAAAGGTGCCTGGATTAAAGGATTTTAGCCACAAGGTGAGGTTGGACAAGCTTGGATTGTTTTCTCTGGAATATTGGTGTTTGAGGAGAGACATGATAGAGGTGTATAAAATGATGAGGGCCATAGAGGGTCACAGGGGACTGTCTACCCAGTCAGAACCTTGTTCCCAGAGGTGAAATGTCAAAGACGGGAGAGCACAGCTGCCGGGATTGTGCTGGATACGATTGTGGGCGTTGAGGCTTTTAGACAAGCAGAGGAATATGGACCGTGTGCAGGCAGAGGAGATTTGATTAACCGGGCATGTTTAGATTGGACATTGTTCCTGTGTCATATTGTTCTACGTTGGAGCATTGATCCACAACACTGACTATATCTTTGCTTCCGCAGACGCTGCTTCACCCACTGAGTTCCTCCAACTATTTGATTTTTACTCTGTCTTACACCCCGCTCTTCTGTCCAGCTCTGTTTTAACTGCAAACCCCCCCCCCTGTTGTGAAGAAGGGTGGTTGGCCCAAAATGCCGACTGGTTTCTCTTTCCACAGATGCAGCTTGACTTGTTGCATTCTTCCAGCAGTCCTGTTTGGTTAGGGAGACTTGGGCCATTCCATTGAATGTTGGTGCAGGATCGAGGGGTCGAAGGTTTGCTCCTGTTTCTTGTTACTTAGGGTGTTGGCCTTGACATTGTATGAAGAGATTCCAATTGCAACTGAATCTTGAACAATGTCTTTTTATTCATCTCTAAAAACTGTGTATCTTATCAGCTTGAGTTTTATTGTAAGAACATTTCTCATTGTGACAGTTGCTTGAAAGTAAGCAATTACCCCCATTTTGCTTAAACTGATAATTTTCTACAAAATATTATCTGATGTTTTTGTTTTTTTGTTCTGACAAAGTAAATAATTTTATTGTGGGGGGTGGGGTATCTGAGCTAAATTGCCGTGGATTATGCTGAATGTGCAGTTTGCAGTACACCTCCAGGTTGTTTTCTGTGGCTAATCACACAATAGCCACGTCTCTGCAATGCAAACCTTGGACCGTAGTCATTCTGTGTTGTAAATCCGCCAATTATTAGAACCCATATGAAAGAGAAATATCCTTGTAGTGACCAGAGCCATAAAGTGAACAGACTGTTTAGGACGGCACGGTGGCGCAGAAGTAGAGTTGCTGCCTTAGTGCTTGCAGCGCCGGAGACACGGGTTCGAGCCCGACTATGGGTACTGTACGTACGGAGTTTGTACGTTCTCCCCGTGACCACGTGGGCTTTCTCAGAGATCTTCGGTTTTCTCCCACACTCCAAAGACGTACATGTTAGTAGGTAAATTGGCCTGGTAAATGAAAAAAATCGTCCCTAGTGTGTGTAGGGTTGTGTGGGGATCACTGGTCGGCGTGGACCAGGTGGGCTGAAGGGCCTGTTTCCGCACTATATATCTGAACTAATCTAAGACCAGGCCCGCCTGTGGAACATAGGCATGTATTCACTGGAATTTAGAAGGATGAGAGGATATCTTATAGAAACATATAACATTCTTGAAGGATTGGACAGGCTGGATGCAAGGAAACATGTTCCCGATGTTGGGGGAGTCCAGAACCAGGGGTCACAGTTTAAGAATAAGAGGTAGGCCATTTAGGACTGAGATGAGGAAAAACTTTTTCACCCAGAAAGTTGTGAATCTGTGGAATTCTCGACACCGAAGGCAGCGGAGGCCAATTCAGTGGATGTTCACGGTACGTGAATACCGAGGTCAAAGTGTTGTATATGAATGCGCGAAGTATAAGAAATAAAGTGGACGAGCTTGAGGCTCAGTTAGAAATTGGTTACGATGTTGTGGGAATTACAGAGACATGGCTGCAAGAAGGCCAGGGCTGGGAACTGAATATTCAAGGGGATACCTCCTATCGAAAAGACAGACAGGTGGGTAGAGGGGGTGGGGTAGCTCTGTTGGTGAGGAATGAAATTCAGTCGCTTGCAAGGGGTGACATTGAAACAGGAAATGTGGAGTCAGCATGGATAGAACTAAGGAATTGTAAGGGTAAAAAGACCCGAATGGGACATCTACAGGCCCCCAAACAGTAGCTTGGACATAGGGTGCAAGAGAATCAGGAGTTAAAATTGGCATGTAGCAAAAGTAATGCTGTGGTTGTTATGGGGGATTTCAACATGCCGGTAGACTGGGAAAATCATGTTGTTACTGGACCTCAAGAAATGGACTTAGTAGAGTGCCTTTGTGATGGATTCTTAGAGCTTGTATTGGAGCCTACCAGGGAGAAGGCAATTCTGGATTTAGTGTTATGTAATGAACTGGATTAGATAAAATAACTTAAGATTAATGAGCCATTAGGTGGTAGTGACCATAATATATAACAAACCATATAACAATTACAGCACGGAAACAGGCCCTCTCGGCCCTTCCAGTCCGTGCCGACCATTTGTTTTCCCCTAGTCCCATCTACCTGCACTCAGACCATACCTCTCCATTCCCTTCACGTCCACATACCTATCCACTTTACTCTTAAATGTTAAAATCGATTCTGCCTCCACCACTTCTGCTGGAAGCTGATTCCACACAGCCACCACCCTCTGAGTAAAGAAGTTTCCCCTCACGTTACCCCGAAACCTCTGTCCCTTAATTCTCATATCATGCCCTCTTGTTTGAATCTTCCCTATCCTCAATGGGAAAAATGTATCAACGTCAACTCTGTCTATCCCTTTCAGCATTTTAAAGACCTCAATCAAGTCCCCCCTTAACCTTCTGCGCTCCAAAAAATAAAGACCTAACTTGTTCAACCTTTCTCTGTAACATAGTTGCTGGAACCCAGGCAACATTCTAGTAAATCTCCTCTGTACTCTCTCTATTTTGTTGACATCCTTCCTATAACTAGGCGACCAAAATTGTACACCATACTCCAGAATTGGTCTTACCAATGCCTTGTACAATTTTAACATTACTCCCTACTCCTATATTCAATGCTCTGATTTATAAAGGCCAGCACACCAAAGGCTTTCTTTACCACCCTATCTACATGTGATTCCACCTTCAGGGAACTATGCACAGTTATTCCTAGATCCCTCTGTTCCACAGCATTCCTCAATTCCCGACCATAATATGGTCAGGTTTAATCTACAATTGGAGAGGGAGAAGGGTAGATCGGAGGTGTCAGTGTTACAGTTGAATAAAGGGGACTGTGGGGCCATGAGGGAGGAGCTGGCCAAAGTTGACTGGAAAGATACACTAGCAGGGATGACAGTGGAACAACAATGGCAGGTGTTTCTAGGAACAATACAGAAGGTGCAGGATCAGTTCATTCCTAGGAGGAAGAAAGATTCCAAGGGGAGTAAGGGGCGACAATGGCTGAGAAGGGACGTCAGGGACAGTATAAAAATAAAGCGGAAATGAGCCGGAAGCAAGAGGATTGGGTAATGTTTAAAGAGCAACGGAAGATAACTAAAAAGACAATATAGGGAGAAAAGATGACGTACGAACGTAAGCTAGCCAAGAATATAAAGGGAGGATAGTAAAAGCTTCTTTAGGTATGTGAAGAGGAAAAAAATAGTTACGACCAAAGTTGGACCCTTGAAGACCGAAAAAGGTGAATTTTTTATGGGGAACAAGGAAATGGCAGATGAGTTGAACAGGTACTTTGGATCCGTCTTCACTAAGGAGGACACAAACAATCTTCCTGATATAGTAGTGGCCAGAGGATCTGGGGTGACAGAGGAACTGAAGGAAATCCACATTAGGCAGGAAAGGGTGTTGGATAGACTGATGGGACTGAAGGCTGATAAATCTCCAGGGCCTGATGGTCTGCATCTCAGGGTACTTAAGGAAGTGGCTCTAGAAATCGTAGATGCATTGGTGATAATTTTCCAATGTTCTATAGACTCAGGATAAGCTCCTCTGGATTGGAGGATAGCTAATGTTATCGCACTTTTTAAGAAAGGCGGGAGAGAGAAAACAGGCAATTATAGACCAGTTAGCCTGACATCGGTGGTGGGGAAGATGCTGGAGTCAATTATAAAAATGAAATAGCCGCACATTTGGATAGCAGTAACAGGATCGGTCCAAGTCAGCGTGGATTTACGAAGGGGAAATCATGCTTGACTAATCTTCTGGAATTTTTTGAGGATGTAACTAGGAAAGTGGACAAGGGAGAGTCAGTGGATATCGTGTACCTGGACTTTCAGAAAGCATTTGATAAGGTCCCACATAGGAGATTAGTGGGCAAAATTAGGGCACATGGTATTGGGGGTAGAGTGCTGACATGGATAGAAAATTAGTTGGCAGACAGGACACAAAGAGTAGGGATTAACGGGTCCCTTTCACAATGGCAGGCAGTGACTAGTGGGGGTACCGCAAGGCTCGGTGCTGGGGCCACAGCTATTTACAATATACGTCAATGATTTTGAATGAAAGGATTCAAAGTAACATCTGCAAATTTGCAGATGACACAAAGCGTGGTGGCAGTGTGAACTGTGAGGAGGATGCTATGAGAATGCAGGGTGACTTGGACAGGTTGGGGGAGTGGGCAGATGCATGGCAGATTAAGTTTAATGTGGGATAAATGTGAGGTTATCCACTTTGGTAGCAAAAACAGAAAGGCAGATTACTATCTAAATGGCATCAAGTTGGGAAATGTGGAATTACAACGGGATCTGGGGGTCCTTGTTCATCAGTCTATGAAAGTAAGCATGCAGGTACACCAGGCAGTGAAGAAAGTGAATGGCATGTTATAACCATATAACCATATAACAATTACAGCACGGAAACAGGCCCTCTCGGCCCATCCAGTCCGTGGCGACCATTTGTTTTCTCCTAGTCCCATCTACCTGCACTCAGACCATACCCCTCCATTCCCTTCACGTCCATATACCTATCCACTTTACTCTTAAATGGTTAAAATCGATCCTGCCTCCACCACTTCTGCTGGAAGCTGATTCCACACAGCCACCACCCTCTGAGTAAAGAAGTTCCCCCTCACGTTACCCGAAACCTCTGTCCCTTAATTCTCATGTCATGCCCTCTTGTTTGAATCTTCCCTACCCTCAATGGGAAAACGTATCCACGTCAACTCTGTCTATCCCTTTCATCATTTTAAAGACCTCAATCAAGTCCCCCCTTAACCTTCTGCGCTCCAAAGAATAAAGACCTAACTTGTTCAACCTTTTTCTGTAACATAGTTGCTGGAACCCTGGCAACATTCTAGTAAATCTCCTCTGTACTCTCTCTATTTTGTTGACATCCTTCCTATAACTAGGCGACCAAAAATTGTACACCATACTCCAGAATTGGTCTTACCAATGCCTTGTACAATTTTAACATTACTTCCCCTGCTCCTATATTCAATGCTCTGATTTATAAAGGCCAGCACACCAAAGGCTTTCTTTACCACCCTATCTACATGCGATTCCACCTTCAGGGGAACTATGCCACAGTTATTCCTAGATCCCTCTGTTCCACAGCATTCCTCAATTCCCTACCATTTACCATGTACGTCCTATTTTGATTTGTCCTGCCAAGATGTAGCAGTTCACACTTATCAGCATTAAACTCCATCTGCCATCTTTCAGCCCACTTTTCCAAATGGCCCAAATCTCTCTGTAGACTTTGAAAATCTACTTCATTATCCACAACACCACCTATCTTAGTATCATCTGCATACTTACTTATCCAATTTTCCACCCCATCATCCAGATCATTGATGTACATGACAAACAACAGTGGACCCAACACAGATCCCTGAGGCACCCCACTGGTCACCGGCTTCCAACCTGACAAACAGCCATCCACCATTACTCTCTGACATCTCCCATTCAGCCACTGTTGAATCCATCTTGCTACTCCGCCATTAACACCCAAAGATTGAACCTTCTTAACCAACCTTCCATGGGGAACCTTGTCAAAGGCCTTACTGAAATCCATATAGACAGCATCCACTGCTTTACCCTCATCAATTTCCCTAGTTACCGCTTCAAAAAATTCAAGAAGGTTTGTCAAACATGACCTTCCAGGCACAAATCCATGTTGACTGTTCCTGATCAGACCCTGTTTATCCAGATGCTTATATATATTATCTCTAAGTATCCTTTCCATTAATTTGCCCACCTCTGACGTCAAACTAATAGGTCTATAATTGCTAGGTTTATTCTTTGAACCCCTTTTTAAACAATGGAACAACATGCGCAGTACGCCAATCCTCCGGCACTATTCCCGTTTCTAATGACATTTGAAATATTTCTGTCATAGCTCCTGCTATTTCTACACTAACTTCCCTCAATGTCCTAGGGAATATCCTGTCAGGACCTGGAGACTTATCCACTTTTATATTTTTCAAAAGTGTCAGTACTTCCTCCTCTTTGAATCTCATAGTTTCCATAGCTACTCTGCTTTTTCCCCTTAACTCACCGAGTTCAATATCCTTCTCTTTGGTGAATACCGAAGAAAATAAATTGTTCAATATCTCCCCCATCTCTTTTGGCTCTGCAGATAGCTGTCCATTCTGGTTCTCTAATGGTCCAATTGTATCCCTCGTTATCCTTTTGCTATTAATATAGCTGTAGAATCCCTTTGGGTTTACTTTCACCTTTCTTGCCAAAGCAACCTCATATCTTCTTTTAGCCTTCCTAATTTCTTTCTTAAGATTCTTTTTACATTCTTTATACTCCTCTAGCACCTCATTTACTCCATGCCTCCTATAATTATTGTAGATATCTCTCTTTTTTTCGAAACAAGTGTCCAATTTCCCTTGAAAACCATGGTTCTTTCCAATTTTTACTATTTCCTTTCAACCTAACAGGGACATAAAGATTCTGTACTCTTACAATTTCCCCTTTAAATGTCCTCCATTTCTCTTCTACATCCTTCCCATGAAACAAAGTGTCCCAATTCACTCCTTTAAAATCCTTACGCATTCCCTCAAAGTTATCCTTTCTCCAATCAAAAATCTCCACCCGAGGTCCAGTTCTGACTCTCTCCATAATTATATTGAAACTAATGGTATTGTGATCACTGGTCCCGAAGTGCTCACCAACGCATACCTCCGTCACCTGACCTGCCTCATTTCCTAACAGGAGGTCCAGCACTGCCCCTTCTCTGGTCGATACCTCTATGTACTGCTGCAAAAAACTATCCTGCACACATTTTACAAACTCCAAACCATCCAGCCCATTTACAGAATGTGTTTCCCAGTCTATTTTTGGAAAATTGAAATCTCCCACAATCACTACCTTGTGCTTACTACTAATATCTGCTATCTCCTTACATATTTGCTCTTCCAATTCATGCTCCCCATTTGGCGGTCTATAATACACCCCTAAAAGTGTTGCTACACCGTTCCCACTTCTCAGTTCCACCCAAATAGCCTCCCTAGACGAGCCCTCTAATCTATCCTGCCAAAGCACTGCTGTAATATCTTCTCTGACAAGCAATGCAACACCCCCCCCCCTCTGGTCCCTCCAATTCTATCACACCTGAAGCAACGAAATCCTGGAATATTTAGCACCTGAGGCAACGAAATCCTGGAATATGTTGGCCTTTCTAATAAGAGGAGTCGAGTATAGGAGCAAAGAGGTCCTTCTGCAGTTGTACAAAACCCTGGTGAGACCACACCTGGAGTACTTTGTGCAGTTTTGGTCCCCTAATTTGCTATTGAGGGAGTGCAGCGTAGGTTTACAAGGTTAATTCCCGGGATGGTGGGTCTGCCATATACTGAGAGAATGGAGCAGCTGGGCTTGTACACTCTGGAGTTTAGAAGGATGAGAGGGGATCTTATTGAAACATATAAGATTGTTAAGGGTTTGGACTAGAGGTAGGAAACATGTTCCCGATGTTGGGGGAGTCCAGAACCAGGAGCGGCAGTTTAAGAATAAGGAGTAAGCCATTTAGAACAAAGACGAGGAAACACGTTTTCTCACAGAGAGTTGTGAGTCTGTGGAATTCTCTTCCTCAGAGGGTGGTGGATGCTGGTTCTCTGGATACTTTCAAGAGAGAGCTAGACAGGGCTCTTAAAGATAGGGGAGTCGGGGGATATGGGGAGAAGGCAGGAACGGGGTACTGATTGGGGACGATCAGCCCTGTTCATACTGAATGGCGGTGCTGGCTTGAAGGGCCAAATGGCCTACTCCTGCACCTATTTTTCTATGTTTCTCTATCAATGTATGAAGTTTTCAATAATTCAATGTCAATGCCTCTTTTTTTTTAATCAAATGATTATTTTTCCAGAATCAAATCATATCACGCTGTATAATCCCCAATATTTACTTTATCCCTTGTTTAACGGCACATTTAGATTATGGCGTCAAACTGCTCTCGGCAATTAAAGATATAATTTCGTTATAAACCATAGATGTAATAGTTGTTTTGCTTGCGTGTACTTGTGTTCTTTTATTGGCTTGGCCTGGTTGAAACATGAAACTTTGTAGTGCTTTGCAATATTTTTATTAACATGTTCTGAGAGAAGGAAGTCAGAAGAGAAGCTAAGGAGCTTTAGGTTAGGAATGTGCCGTCAAAAGCAGGGGAGAACATTTGCTGAGCAAAACACAAAGTGCTGGAGGAACTAGGGAGGGAATGGACAGATAATGCTACCAGTTGGAACCCTTTAGTGAAAGTTTATTTTTAGCTGCATCATAGCAGTGGATTAAAGTTGTACCAAAGATTGGAGATCCAGTTTGATTGGAGTGTACTGATTGGAGATCCAGTTTCCAATAGTGGGGTGTTTGATAAGCTGAGATGAAAGTAGGCATTGTAAAGCAAGCACGTTGTCTGTGATCTGTGTTATCACTGGTTGTAAAGATGCTGTTTTAATTTGTGAATTTGTGGAAATTCACAAGTTGTGAATTTGTGGAATTCCCTGCCACAGAGGGCAGTGGAGGCCAAATGGAGGTGGTGCTGGCTCGAAGGGCCGAATGGCCTCCTCCAGCACATATTTTCTATGTTTCTAATTTAACCTGGGCAATTAAGGTGCACAAAAGCTTTTGTGTTGTAACTGACACTAATTTGCAATGAAGATAGAGACAAAAAAGCTGGAGTAACTCAGTGGGTCAGACAGCATCTCTGGACAAAAGGAATAGGTGATGTTTTGGGTCAGTCTGAAGAAGGGTCTCAACCCAAAACATCATCTATTCCTTTTACCCAGAGGAACTGTCTGTCCCGTTGAGTTACTCCAGCTTTTTGTGTCTATCTTCAGTTTAAACCAGCATCTGCAGTTCCTTCCTACTAATTTGCAATGAATTCTAGTAGCAAACTTGTTCCTGGTTTAATTTTTTAGCAATACTAATTTTATTTTGGGGAAATGTTCCCCGATGCTTTTTGTTCCAGTTCAAAACGTGAGTGCCAAAGAGTGGGTGGAGAACGATGGATGTTTGGAGCCGGCGAGGGCTGGGAACCTGGTGCGGAGACGGAAGCAGCGGCCCACAGTGTTGAACCTGAGCCACAGCGAGAGGTGCGGGGTGCTGCGGCCCAGACAGGCCCGTCTAGACAGCCCCAGTAACCGCTATGCTGGCGACTGGAGCAGCTGTGGAGAGAGCTACCTCCCTCTGCACAAGGAGGACAGCGGAGAGGCAGACTATGATGATGTGCCGTCAGAGGATACGGGCAGCGAGGAGGACAACTCGCCAGCAGACAGGACCAATACCCGGCTAGAAGCCCAGGCACAGCCCCGAGCCAAAGAGCAGACCTACGCTGCCTACGTTAGGATGCAGGAAATCAGTCCGGCACTGAAGCACCGCGTCAACCTGAAGGATCTTCAGGAAAGCATTGACACCCTGATTGGAAATTTGGAACGAGAACTCAGCAAAAATAAACTAAATGCCGCTTGCTAGAGACATTGAGGAGCAATACTGCAGATCCAACGTTTAACTTGCCTTTCCCCATGACGGAAGAACTCTGGCAAGGGAAGCCGCTCGAGCTATCCCCGCTCCGCGCATTCCCCTTCGGCATTCCGGGACATTGACATGTGCCAGTTTTTTTTCTTCTTATTGGAAGAACTCCGGTGAATTGACCCCAAGGGGTGCATGGTGCCTTAAAGGCGTGTTCCGTGTACTGTAGAGCGAGCGCTGTGCTCGGGTAGCTACATCAACTGATGCACTTATCAATGAAACTTTCAACAAGGACTTTGTGAAGGAGACTAGCCATAGCCACTCACCACCCTCTCTCCAACCCACAAGCTAGCAAGTTCAACTCTGATCATTGGATGTTTTGATGCTTCTGCCACCACACTGAGTAACTCAGCGGGTGAGGCAGCATCTACGGTCTCCACCCGAAACGTCGCTACTTCCTTCTCTCCATAGATGCTGCCTCACCCGCTGAGTTACTCCAGCATTTTGTGTCTACCTTCGACTTACTTATTTCTTAAACACCTTGTTATGCCGCAGCGATAATGACCAATTAGAGATTTGCTGGTCACTTTTCATTTGCAATGTAATGACAAGGCTGCTACGAAGAGACACACAGCAAAAGAAAACCCTGCTGATGTCTCAGGTGTTGAGAGATATTGTAAACTGTTTTCTTACTTTATTAACACGTCTCGGTACCTGTATTTAAAGGCAAATCAAAGCAAATGGTATATTTTTCTAACCCATTATATTTTTGATAAAGTGTGATCACGCCATTTATAGTGACACACCCACCAGAAGGCCAAATACCGTTAGACATACTGCCTGGGAAATGTAGTATATCGAAATATATATATATGTGCACGACAAAGAGAGCTGTGAGGAAGTGTGTAACGTGGCCGATTATTTGCAATCGTCAGGATTAATGACTAATTGTATTAGCAAAGTATCAAAATGGGTGTTGTATGTTCGAATGGCTCGCATGATGACGCAGGCAGGAAATGCGAACGGATAATAGTTCAAGTCGGCTCTCGTTTTCAACAAAGACTTTTGAGGGGCTTATCTGTGTACAGAGTCGAGTACATGTTATATTCTCTTGCATCCACTTCTCTGTATCTTTCTGTGTCTTCCCCTTTGCTCTACCCATTGGACTTGAGTTTGAACTGATCGTGTCTACGTACGGTATATCTGATCTGATAAAACAAAGCTTTTCACTGTTCCTCAGTACACGTGACGATAATAAACCTCGACTTAATAATAAACCTAAACATGTTGGTGGTAATGACAGCAGGATAAGATTCTATAAAGAATAGAAACCCTCAACCAATCATCTGCTCTACATTTGGGGGAATCACATTCACTTCTTTCCAGGGTACACAAAAGGCTGGAGAAACTCAGCGGGTGCAGCAGCATCTATGGAGCGAAGGAGATAGGCAACGTTTCGGGCCAAAACCCTTTTTCAGACATTGTTTCGGGCCGAAACCCTTTTTCACTTCTATCCAGATTGTTAACGTCTGATTGGATAGTTTAAACTCTCTAATGCAGCCATTTCTATTTGTTTATAAGGTTGGCCCTTTATTACTTTTTTAAAAACTATAATATTTCTAAGACAAAGTCTTTAGCATTTACTGAAGGCACGAATTCTGATCATAAAATAAAAACCTGATCATAAGTGAGAGGAACAGAATTAGGCCCTGCACACCTTCGTCAACTCTGTGGCCTTGAGGTACCTTTCTTATAAGGTCATAAGTAATAGGAGCAGAATGTGGCCATTCGGCCCATCAAGTCTACTCCGCCATTCAATCATAGCTTATCTATCTCTCCCTCCTAACCCAATTCTCCTGCCTTCTCCCCATAACCTCTGACACCGTACGAATCAATAAAACCGTGCGGCAGCTGTTTGTCATGTATGTTTTCCTGTGTTTCCACCGGTCTCTTGGAATGATTCACTAACGGGTATACCATGTATAATGTGAACATATTTTGGCTGTGTTGCTTTTAATTAACACTCCTCACAGCTTAAAGGTTGCTTGTAAAGAGTTTTCAGGCTCTAATTGATCTACTGAATTGTTTTTCATATGGTTTAGTAATCCTGTATGCAATATCTTACACAGAGTATAGTTGCCTTGAAATGATAAAATATCATTAAACGTGTAAATATAACTATATACTGATTTGAGTACAGTGCTGTACTGTGGCACCAATATTAAAAATTACATATTTAACAACTTCCGTTTCCCTGCTCCTATTAAAAATGAAAGGTAAAACATGGATAATTATTAATACATTATTTGTGTGCAATTTTGTTTTTAATCAACGCCACATACTGTATATACATATATATATAATTGTACAAGTAATCTTTTTAATGAGGATAGACAAAAGTGCTGGAGAAACTCAGCAGGTGCGGCAGCATCTATGGAGTGAAGGAAATAGGCAACGTAACGTTTCAGGCCGAAACGTTACGTTGCCTATTTCCTTCGCTCCATAGATGCTGCCCTTGGGTTTCGGCCTGAAACAATAGACAATAGGTGCAGGAGTAGGCCATTTGGCCCTTCGATCCTGCACCGCCATTCAATATGATCATGGTTGATCATCCCCAATCAGTACCCCGTTCCTGTCTTCTCCCCATATCCCCTGACCCTGCTCTTTTTAAGAGCCCTGTATAGCCCTCTCTTGAAAGCATCCAGAGAACCTGCCTCCACCGCCCTCTGAGGCAGAGAATTCCACAGACTCACTACTCTCTGTGAGAAAAAGTGTTTCCTCCTCTCCGTTCTAAATGGCTTGCTCCTTATTCTTAAACTGTGGCCCCTGGTTCTGGACTCCCCCAACATCGGGAACATGTTTCCTGCCTCTAACGTGTCCAAGCCCTTAACAATCTTAGGGTACACAAAAGGCTGGAGAAACTCAGCGGGTGCAGCAGCATCTAAGGAGCGAAGGAGATAGGCGACGTTTCGGGTCGAGACCCGCACAATCTTATATGTTTCAATGAGATATCCTCTCATCCTTCTAAACTCCAGAGTGTACAAGCCCAGCTGCTCCATCCTCTCAGCATATGACAGTCCCGCCATCCCGGGAATTAAACTTGTAAACCTAAGCTGCACTCTCTCAATAGCAAGAAACGTTACGTTGCCTATCTCCTTCGCTCCATAGATGCTGCCGCACCCGCTGAGTTTCTCCAGCGCTTTTGTCTACCTTTGATTATCCAGCATCTGCTGTTCCTTCTTAAACTTTTTAATGAGGATATTGGTTTAGTTTAAAGATACAGCTCTGAAACCGACCCTTCGGCCCAGCGAGTCCACGCCGACCAGTGACACTAGTTCTATGCTGCACCCTAGGGATAATTTACAGAAGCCAATTGACCTAAAAACCCGCACCTCTTTGGAATGTGGGAGAAAACCCACGCGGTCACAGGGAGAACGTACAAACTCCGTACAGACAGCACCTGAGGTCAGGATCAAACCCGGGTCTCTGCCACTGAAAGGCAGCACTGCCATCTACCTCATTGGTGACCCTCGGACTATCCTAGATTGGATTTTGCTGGATTTTCCTTGCACTAAATGTTATTCCCTTATCATGGAATATATATGGACGTATCCCGTATATGGACGGGAAGGGAATGGAGGGGTATGGTCTGAGTGCAGGTAGATGGGACTAGGGGAAAACAAATGGTCGGCACGGACTGGAAGGGCCGAGAGGGCCTGTTTCCCTGCTGTAATTGTTATATGGTTATATGTATCTATACACTGTGACTGGCTTGATTGTAATCATGTATTGTCTTTCCGCTGACTGGTTAGCACGCAACAAAAGCTTTTCGCTGCACCTCGGTACACGTGACAAACTCAACTGTATCCTGCATCCAACTGTGCCAACGTGCCGTCCGCTCACAAGCGTTCACTTCATTTGTAAACAAGGTTTTTTTTAGTTCTGCACCACATGCTGTTTACCTCAGAATCATTTTATTGGCTGCTTCTCGACATTCTTAAGCCAAAATATGCAAGATATTCACATGATTTGTAAGCAAACTCAATGCTAGCATTTATTTCAAGAGGGCTTGTACACAAAAACAGGGATGTAATGCTGAGAGGGACACAAAATGCTGGAGTAAATCAGCGGGACAGGCACCATCTCTGGCGTGAAGGAATGGGTGATGTTTCGGGTCGAGACCCTTCAGATTCAAGTCACGGGAAAGGGGAACGAGAGATATAGAAGATGATGTGGAGAGTTGAAGAACAATAACCATATAACAATGGTCAGCCTGACATCGGTGGTGGGGAAGATGCTGGAGTCAATTATAAAAATGAAATAGCCGCACATTTGGATAGCAGTAACAGGATCGGTCCAAGTCAGCGTGGATTTACGAAGGGGAAATCATGCTTGACTAATCTTCTGGAATTTTTTGAGGATGTAACTAGGAAAATGGACAAGGGAGAGTCAGTGGATATCGTGTACCTGGACTTTCAGAAAGCATTTGATAAGGTCCCACATAGGAGATTAGTGGGCAAAATTAGGGCACATGGTATTGGGGGTAGAGTGCTGACATGGATAGAAAATTAGTTGGCAGACAGGACACAAAGAGTAGGGATTAACGGGTCCCTTTCACAATGGCAGGCAGTGACTAGTGGGGTACCGCAAGGCTCGGTGCTGGGGCCACAGCTATTTACAATATACGTCAATGATTTGAATGAAAGGATTCAAAGTAACATCTGCAAATTTGCAGATGACACAAAGCGTGGTGGCAGTGTGAACTGTGAGGAGGATGCTATGAGAATGCAGGGTGACTTGGACAGGTTGGGGGAGTGGGCAGATGCATGGCAGATTAAGTTTAATGTGGATAAATGTGAGGTTATCCACTTTGGTAGCAAAAACAGAAAGGCAGATTACTATCTAAATGGCATCAAGTTGGGAAATGTGGAATTACAACGGGATCTGGGGGTCCTTGTTCATCAGTCTATGAAAGTAAGCATGCAGGTACACCAGGCAGTGAAGAAAGTGAATGGCATGTTATAACCATATAACCATATAACAATTACAGCACGGAAACAGGCCCTCTCGGCCCTTCCAGTCCGTGCCGACCATTTGTTTTCTCCTAGTCCCATCTACCTGCACTCAGACCATACCCCTCCATTCCCTTCACGTCCATATACCTATCCACTTTACTCTTAAATGTTAAAATCGATCCTGCCTCCACCACTTCTGCTGGAAGCTGATTCCACACAGCCACCACCCTCTGAGTAAAGAAGTTACCCCTCACGTTACCCGAAACCTCTGTCCCTTAATTCTCATGTCATGCCCTCTTGTTTGAATCTTCCCTACCCTCAATGGGAAAAACGTATCCACGTCAACTCTGTCTATCCCTTTCATCATTTTAAAGACCTCAATCAAGTCCCCCCTTAACCTTCTGCACTCCAAAGAATAAAGACCTAACTTGTTCAACCTTTCTCTGTAACATAGTTGCTGGAACCCTGGCAACATTCTAGTAAATCTCCTCTGTACTCTCTCTATTTTGTTGACATCCTTCCTATAACTAGGCGACCAAAATTGTACACCATACTCCAGAATTGGTCTTACCAATGCCTTGTACAATTTTAACATTACTTCCCTACTCCTATATTCAATGCTCTGATTTATAAAGGCCAGCACACCAAAGGCTTTCTTTATCACCCTATCTACATGTGATTCCACCTTCAGGGAACTGCACAGTTATTCCTAGATCCCTCTGTTCCACAGCATTCCTCAATTCCCTACCATTTACCATGTACGTCCTATTTTGATTTGTCCTGACAAGATGTAGCAGTTCACACTTATCAGCATTAAACTCCATCTGCCATCTTTCAGCCCACTTTTCCAAATGGCCCAAATCTCTCTGTAGACTTTGAAAATCTACTTCATTATCCACAACACCACCTATCTTAGTATCATCTGCATACTTACTTATCCAATTTTCCACCCCATCATCCAGATCATTGATGTACAATGACAAAAAACACTGGACCCAACACAGATCCCTGAGGCACCCCACTGGTCACCGGCTTCCAACCTGACAAACAGCCATCCACCATTACTCTCTGACATCTCCCATTCAGCCACTGTTGAATCCATCTTGCTACTCCGCCATTAACACCCAAAGATTGAACCTTCTTAACCAACCTTCCATGGGGAACCTTGTCAAAGGCCTTACTGAAATCCATATAGACAACATCCACTGCTTTTACCCTCATCAATTTCCCTAGTTACCGCTTCAAAAAATTCAAGAAGGTTTGTCAAACATGACCTTCCAGGCACAAATCCATGTTGACTGTTCCTGATCAGACCCTGTTTATCCAGATGCTTATATATATTATCTCTAAGTATCCTTTCCATTAATTTGCCCACCACTGACGTCAAACTAATAGGTCTATAATTGCTAGGTTTATTCTTTGAACCCTTTTTAAACAATGGAACAACATGCGCAGTACGCCAATCCTCCGGCACTATTCCCATTTCTAATGACATTTGAAATATTTCTGTCATAGCTCCTGCTATTTCTACACTAACTTCCCTCAATGTCCTAGGGAATATCCTGTCAGGACCTGGAGACTTATCCACTTTTATATTTTTCAAAAGTGTCAGTACTTCCTCCTCTTTGAATCTCATAGTTTCCATAGCCACTCCACTTTTTCCCCTTAACTCACCGAGTTCAATATCCTTCTCCTTGGTGAATACCGAAGAAAAGAAATTGTTCAATATCTCCCCCATCTCTTTTGGCTCTGCAGATAGCTGTCCATTCTGGTCCTCTAATGGTCCAATTTTATCCCTCGTTATCCTTTTGCTATTAATATAGCTGTAGAAACCCTTTGGGTTTACTTTCACCTTTCTTGCCAAAGCAACCTCATATCTTCTTTTAGCCTTCCTAATTTCTTTCTTAAGATTCTTTTTACATTCTTTATACTCCTCTAGCACCTCATTTACTCCATGCCTCCTATAATTATTGTAGATATCTCTCTTTTTTCGAAACAAGTGTCCAATTTCCCTTGAAAACCATGGTTCTTTCCAATTTTTACTATTTCCTTTCAACCTAACAGGGACATAAAGATTCTGTACTCTTACAATTTCCCCTTTAAATGTCCTCCATTGAATGAATGAAAGATGTACAAAAATGTAACGATGATAAAGGAAACAGGCCATTATACAATAGATAATAGGTGCAGGAGTAGGCACCGGCCCTTCGAGCCGGTCAATGTGATCATGGCTGATCATCCACAATCAGTACCGCTTTCCTGCCTTCTCCCCATATCCCCTGACTCCGCTATCTTTAACAGCTCTATCTAAGTCTCACTTGAAAGCATTCCAGAGAATTGGCCTCCACTGCCTTCTAAGGCAGAGAATTCCACAGATTCACAACTCTCGGTGAAAACGTTTTCCTCATCTCCGTTATAAATGGCCTACCCCTAATTCGTAAACTGTGGCTCCTGGTTCTGGACTCCCCCAACATCGGGAACATGTTTCCTGCCTCTAGCGAGTCCAATCCCTTAATAACTTATATGTTTCAATAAGATACCCTCTCATCCTTCTAAATTCCAGAATATACAAGCCCAGCTGCTCCATTCTGTCAACATATGACAGTCCCGCCATCCCAGGAATTAACCTTGTGAACCTACCCTGCGCACCCTGAATAGCAAGAATGTCCTTAGGGGACAAGAATTAGGGGACCAAAACTGCACACAATACTCCAGGTGTGGTCTCACTAGGGCCCTGTACAACTGCAGAAGGACCTCTTTCCTCCTTCAACCCCTCTTGTTATAAAGGCCAACATGCCATTACCTTTCTTCACTGCCTGCTGTACCTGCATGCTTACTTTCAGTGACTGATGAACAAGGACCCCCAGCTCCCGTTGTTAGCTGTTGGGTAAAGCTAGAAGAACTTGGGTGGGGGAGGGATAGAGAGAGAAGGAATGCCAGGGTTACTTGAAGTTAGAGAAATTAATATTCATACCACTGGGCTGTAGGCTGCCCAAGCGAAATATGAGATGCTGTTCCTCCAATTTGCGTTTGATGGTTTCGATGAACACTTTCGCTCAGACCGCCTGAACCCATCTAATCTCCCGGTTGCTAAACACTTTAATTCTTCTTTCCATTCCCACACTGACCTTTCTGTCTTAGGTCTCTTCCATTGTCAGAGTGAGGTTAAACGCAAATTGGAGGAACAGCATCTCATATTTCGCCTGAACGGTCACCCATTCCTTCTCTCCAGAGATGATGCCTGTCCCGCTGAGTTACTCCAGCTTTTTATGTCTATCTTTGGTTTAAACCGGCATCTGCAATTCCATCCTACACATAGAATGCTGAGGCTCTATAAGGCACGGGTAAGAACGCATTTGGAATATTGTGAGCAATGTTGGGCATCATATGTGGAAGGATGTGCTGGTTCTGGAGAGGGTCCAGAGGAGGTCTACAAGAATGATCCCAGGAATGAGTGGGTTAACCTCGATGAGCGTTTGTCAGCAATGGGGCTGTACTCGCTGGAGTTTAGAAGATTGAGAGGGGATCATTGAAACAGAATAGTAAAAGGCATTTGATAGAGTGGATGCGGAGAGGATGTTTCCACTAGTGGGAGAGTCTAGGACTAGAGGTCACAGCCTCAGAATTAAAGGACGTTCTTTTAGGAAGGAGATGAGAAATTTATTTTGTCAGAGGGTGCTGAATCTGTGGAATTCTTTGCCACAGACAGTTGTGGAGGCCAAGTCAGTGGATATTTTTACGGCAGAGATAGACAGATTCTTGATTAGTACGGGTGTCAGAGGTTATGGGGAGAAGACAGGAGAATGGGGTTAGGAGGTAGAGATAGATCAGCCATGATTGAATGGCGGAGTAGACTTGATGGGCCGAATGTCCTAATTCTACTCCTATCACTTATGATTAGGTCTACTCCTATCACTTATGATTAGGTCTACATGACCTAAAAATATTTTTAAAATATTTTTTTGCCTTCCACATAAAGCTAAACCCTGCTTCTTTAAAGGTTGATTCAAGGGATTAATTTTTGGTTGTTGTGCCTTTATCTAATTTGGATTGTTGCCTTGACACTTGCTACTAAACAAAGGTTTCCTGACACACACTGCAATAACTAGGAAATCATTAACTCATTTTAAAAATCACCTGTTGGGCTCCAGTCAGCCTGAAAGTAATGCGCAAGTGAAAGTCCATGGAGAATGTAGCTCGTTAACGTATCTGTTCCAGATCCGGAGTTTTGTAAATATATGGTCATAGGGCGTGTAACAAGTCCTTCAGTCCAACTCCATGCCGGCATAGAAACTTTGCGATAGTCATAGAAACATAGAAATTAGGTGCAGGAGTAGGCCATTCAGCCCTTCGAGCCTGCACCGCCATTCAATATGATCATGGCTGATCATCCAACTCAGTATCCCGTACCTGCCTTCTCTCCATACCCTCTGATCCCCTTAGCCACAAGGGCCACATCCAACTCACTCTTAAATATAGCCAATGAACTGGCCTCAACTACCCTCTGTGGCAGAGAGTTCCAGAGACTCACCACTCTCTGTGTGAAGAAAGTCTTTCTCATCTCGGTCTTAAAGGATTTCCCCCTTATCCTTAAGCTGACCCCTTGTCCTGGAGTTCCCCAACATCGGGAACAATCTTCCTGCATTTAGCCTGTCCAACCCCTTAAGAATTTTGTAAGTTTCTATAAGATCCCCTCTTAATCTCCTAAATTCCAGAGAGTATAAACCGAGTCTATCCAGTCTTTCTTCATAAGACAGTACTGACATCCCAGGAATCAGTCTGGTGAACCTTCTCTGCACTCCCCTATGGCAATAATGTCCTTCCTCAGATTTGGAGACCAAAACTGCACGCAATACTCCAGGTGTGGTCTCACCAAGACCCTGTACAACTGAAGTAGAACCTCCCTGCTCCTGTACTCAAATCCTTTTGCTATGAAAGCTAACATACCATTCGCTTTTTTCACTGCCTGCTGCACCTGCATGCCTACTTTCAATGACTGGTGTACCATGACACCCAGGTCTCGCTGCATCTCCCCTTTTCCTAAATCGGCCACATTAAATAATAGTCTGACCAGCATGTTCCCATCTACAATAGCCCCCCAGCCTGTGTTTGGATCATATCCTTCTAACCTGTCGTATCCATGTACCTGTCCTAATGTTTTTTTAAACTTTGCGGCATAGTCCCTGCCTCAACTATCTCCAGCGGCGGCTCGTTTTATATACCTACCACCCTTTTATATACTCGTTTTATATACCTACCACCCTTTTATATACTCGTTTTATATACCTACCACCCTTTTATATACTCGTTTTATATACCTACCACCCTTTTATATACTCGTTTTATATACCTACCACCCTTTTATATACTCGTTTATATACCTACCACCCTTTTATATACTCGTTTATATACCTACCACCCTTTTATATACTCGTTTTATATACCTACCACCCTTTTATATACTCGTTTTATATACCTACCAACCCTTTTATATACTCGTTTTATATACCTACCACCCTTTTATATACTCGTTTTATTACCTACCACCTTTTATATACTCGTTTTATATACTACCACCCTTTTATATACTCGTATACTACCACCCTTTTATATATCGTTTTATATACCTACCACCCTTTTATATACTCGTTTTATATACCTACCACCCTTTTATATACTCGTTTTATATACCTACCACCCTTTTATATACTCGTTTTATATACCTACCACCCTTTTATATACTCGTTTTATATACCTACCACCCTTTGTGTGTAAAAATATAGTTGCCCCTCGGGTTCCCATTAAATCTTTCCATCTCTCACCTTCAACCTGCCCTCGGGTTCTTCATTCTCCTACTCTGGGCATCTTCACTCTCTCCCTCATGATTTTATATCACCTCTCAGCCTCCAGCATCCAAGGAATAAAGCCATTAGACAATAGGTGCAGGAGTAGGCCATTCGGCCCTTCGAGCCAGCAGCGCCATTCAATGTGATCACGGCTGATCATCCCCAATCAGTACCCCGTTCCTGCCTTCGCCCCATATCCCCTGACTCCACTATCTTTAAGAGCCCTATCTAACTCTCTCTTGAAAGTATCCAGAGAACCAGCCTCCACCGCCCTCTGAGGCAGAGAATTCCACAGACTCACAACTCTCTGTGTGAAATCCTAGCCTGCTCAACCTCTCCCACGAGCTCAGGCTCCCCGAGTCCTGGCAACATCCTTGTAAATCTTCTCCCCACTCTTTCCCAGGGTAGAGGATTCTAAAACTGGAGGGGAAAAGGCGTAAGGTGAGAGGGGAGAGATTTAAGAGTGATATTGGTGCAACTTTTTCCACTTGGAGAATAGTCTGTATCAGGAACGAGATGCCAGGGGAGGCTTTGGAAGTGAATACACTCACAATTTTAAAACATTTGGTACCAGAAGTCATGTGGAGAAGCAGAGATAAGTATAATATCTTTCTTTCAATTCAGGAGCTACTTCAGAGGCACGGTGGCGCGGCGGGTAGAGCTGCTGCCTCACAGCGCCGGAGATCCGGGTTCCATCCCGACTACGGGTGCCGTCCGTACGTTCTCCCCGTGACCTGCGTGGGTTTTCTCCAACATTCCAAAGACGTACAGGTTTGTAGATTAATTGGCATGTTATAAATGGAAATTGTTCCTAGTGTGCGGAGGAGAGTGTCAGTGTGCGGGGATCGCTGGTCGGTGCGGACTCGGTGGGCTGAAGGGCCTGTTTCCGCGCTGTATCTCTAAACTAAACCGAACTAAACATTTGGACAGATACATGCTTAGAAAATGGCTCGAGGGATATGGGCCAGATGTAGTCAAATGGGAAGAGCTCAGTTTGCCAATTTGGTCAGCATGGGCATGGTGGGCTGAAGGGCCTGTTCCTCTCCTGTGTGACTCTACTAATCTCACGAGCCAAGGTAGGTGGAAAATGAAGACAACATTTAAGCTCATGGTTGACTTAACTTCACGAGTCAAGAGCATTTTATTGTCATGTGTCCTGAAACAGAACAATGGAATTCTTAATCACAGAAACACAAGAGATATGCATCGCACACTGTAAAACAAATAAACTATAATAATTAATTCCGTGTGTGTGTGTGTGTGTGTGTGTGTATATATATATATGTGTGTGTGTGTGTGGGTGTGTATATTATTTTATGTATATATATATATATATATATATATATATATATATATAAAACAAACAATAGTAATGCAAAGGCAAGAATAATGCCCGCGTCTATATGTAATTCTTGTGGAATTCTCTTCCACAGAGGGCAGTGGAGGACAATTCACTGGATGTTTATTAAGAGAGAGTTAGATTTAGCTTTGAGGGCTAAAGGAATCAAGGGATATGGGGAGAAAGCAGGAACAGGGTACTTATTATGGATGATCAGCCATGATCATATTGAATGGCTGTGCTGGCTCGAAGGGCTGAATGGCCTACTCCTGCACCTAGTTTAGACAATAGACAATTGGTGCAGGAATAGACCATTCGGCCATTTGAGCCAGCACCGCCATTCAATGTGATCATGGCTGATCATCCCCAATCAGTACCCCGTTCCTGCCTTCTCCCCATATCCCCTGACTCTATCTTTAAGAGCCCTATCTAGCTCTCTCTTGAAAGTATCCAGAGAACTGGCCTCCACCGCCCTCTGAGGCAGAGAATTCCACAGACTCACAACTCTCTGTGAGAAAAAGTGTTTCCTCGTCTCCGTTCTAAATGGCTTACCCCTTATTCTTAAACTGTGGCCCCTGGTTCTGGACTCCCCCAGCATCGGGAACATGTTTCGTGCCTCTAGCATGTCCTTTTCTATCATTCTATATAGTTTGGAGCTTATTGGAGGTTGTAGTGTTTTATAGCCTGATCGCTGTACACAGAAGAAGCTGTTCCTGAACCTGGAGGTCACGGTTTTCAGGCTCCTGTACATTCTTCCCGATGGTGGCAGCGAGACGAGAGTGTGGCCAGGGTGGTGTGGGTCTCTGAAGATGCTGGCTGCCTTTTTGAGGCAGCGCCTGTTGCAGATCAAAAATACTTCACTGTTTAGTTGAGTTTAGAGATACAGCGCAGAAACCACCGTGTCGACACAATACACACTTATGGACAATTTATACACTTACACCAAGCCAATTCACCTACAAACCTGTACGTCTTTGGAATGTGGGAGGAAACCGAAGATCTCGGAGAAAACCCACACAGGTCACGGGGAGAACGAACAAACTCTGTACAGACAGCGCCCGTATTCGGGATGGAGCCCGGGTCTTGAAGCGCTGTGAGGCAGCAGCTCTACCCGCTGCACCACCGTGCCGCCAGGATTTGTTAAGCCTGTGTGTAGCTGTCATTGAGACTTGCATCAGCTCTTTGTGTGCGGGCAGCTGTGAGCGAGGGAGATGCCAGCGTGTACCTGGAAAACAATGGGCTCCAGTAACGGCGAGCGGCCCTTCATCATCCTTCCACCCGACAGCTGACAACCTCGCCCGTCGGGTCAGCCACAGCCCGGCACATTCACCCACTCAGCACATGACCCAGTTTCGGCTGCAAAATAGCCCTAACAAGTTGCAAAATGTATGATGCATGGCGAATGGAATGCACAGACATTATTTACCAACACGAGAAGTTGCTTCAGACAAACAGAGTAGTGTTTGTAGAGCCTTCTGCATAAATACAGCTGCAGCACTCCCCCCCCCCCCCCCCCACCCCCCCATCACCCTGATGGTGTCACTCTCGAAAGATAAACACTTGTCAAAGAGTCGTGCAGCAGGGACACAGGCCCTTCGGCCCAGCACCTCCATGCTAACCCTAGGTGCCAATCTGACCTAGTCCTATCTCCCAGGTGACGTTTCACAGAGTGCTGGAGTAACTCAGTGGGTCAGGCAGCATCTGTGGAGAACATGGATAGGTGACGTTTCACAGAGTGCTGGAGTAACTCAGCGGGTCAGGCAGCATCTGTGGAGAACATGGGTAGGCAATGATTCGGGTCGGGTCGGGACCCCTCTTTAGACTGAAGAAGAGACCCTTCAGTACCAATCCGAAACGTCACCTATCCATGTTCTGCACAGATGCTGCCTGACCCGCTGAGTTACTCCAGCACTCTGTGTCTTCTTTGATAAACCAGCATCTGCAGTTCCTTATTCCTACAATGTCTCCCTCTCTCATTGTACGGGAAGGTTTTTAATGAAACATGATTTGCGTGCCTGCCAAACCTCGTTCCCTTGCTCCCTCTCCCATCCACCTCCTCCACCCACACTGACAATGTCACAAATATAAAAGCTGGAGCAATGTGCTTTTTATTCAGCACGTCGCTGCACTGTTTATTTCCCCTAATGAAGCACTAATCATCACCGCCTCTGCAGGGCCTGTCTGATCGTCACAGATCCACACGGGACACTGGAGCAAAATAAGAATAGGCCACCTGGCCTTTCCCATTTCAATAGACAATAGGTGCAGGAGTAGGCCAATCGGCCCTTCGAGCCAGCACTGCTGATTTGTCTCTCCGGACAAATTGTCACAATAATGAGGAGCAATAGTGGCCGTCAGCACCAGAGTCCCGGGTTCGATCCCGACTACGGGCGCTGTCTGTACGGAGTTTGCACGTTCTCCCCGTGACCCGCGTGGGTTTTCTCCGAGATCTTCGGTTTCCTCCCACACTCCAAAGGCGTGCAGGTTTGTGGGTTAATTGGCTTGGTATTAGTGTAAATTGTCCCGAGTGTGTGTAGGGTAGTGTTAATGTGCGGGGATCGCTGGTCGGCACGGACTCGATGGGCCAAAGGGCCTGTTTCCGCGCTGTATCTCTAAACTAAACTACGCTAAAACACGGCCATGCTTCAGCTGGGTGGCCAGCGATGAGTGGGATGAGTGGTCAGAGGTGGTCAGAAGGCCAAATAGTGAAAGGCTTGGATAGAGTGGATGTGGAGAGGATGTTTCCACCAGTGGGAGAGTCTAGGACCAGAGGGCACAGCCTCAGAATTAAAGGATGTACAAGGCTCAATAGCAGAAGCGTCCACGTCGCGGGGGGGCTGGAAACTGGAAGTATCCTGAGCTCATTCTGCTACCACCATCATCTATTGCGACAAGTGATGGCTTCCACTGATTGTCGCCGGGAGCCTGCATCCTTATCAGGACGGACGTTGGCAGCGAGGTCAACATTTGTAACAAGATGGACACGAAAGGAGATGAGGAGGAATTTCTTTAGTTAGAGTCATAGTCACAGAGTGATACAGTGTGGACACAGGCCCTTCGCCCCAACTTGCCCACACCGGCCAACATATCCCAGCTACCCTAGTCCCACCTGCCTGCGTTTGGTCCATATCCCTCCAAACCTGTCCTATCCATGTACCTGTCTAACTGTTTCCAGCCTAAACTACCCCCTCTGGCAGCTTGTTCCATACACCCACCACCCTCTGTGTGAAAAAGTTACCCCTCGGATTCCTATTCAATCTTTTCCCCTTCACCTTGAACCTATGTCCTCTGGTCCTCGATTCCCCTACGCTGGGCAAAAGACTCTGTGCATCTACCCGATCTATTCCTCTCATGATCTCTATAAGATCTCCCCTCATCCTCCTGTGCCCCATGGAATAGAGACCCAGCCTGCTCAACCTCTCCCTGTAGCTCACACCCTCTAGTCCTGGCAACATCCTCGTAAATCTTTTCTGAACCTTTTCAAGCTTGACAATATCTTTCCTATAACATGGTGCCCAGAACTGAACACAATATTTTAAATGCGGCCTCACCAACGTCTTATACAACTGCAACATCACCTCCCAACCTCTATACTCAATACTCTGACTGATGAAGGCCAAAGTGCCAAAAGCCTTTTTGACCACTGTATCTACCTGTGACTTAACCTTCAAGGAACCATGCACCTGTACTCCTAGATCCCTCTGCTCTACAACACTCCCCAGAGGCCGACCATTCACTGTGTGGGTCCTGCCCTTGTTCGATATCCCAAAATGCAACACCTCACACTTCTCTGTATTAAATTCCATCAACCATTCCTCCGCCCACCTGGCCAATGGATCCAGATCCTGCTGCAATCGTTCACAACCATCTTCACTATCTGTGAAACCACTCATTTTTGTATCCACAGATTCACCAGAGGGTGGTGAATCTGTGGGATTCTTTGCCACAGACGGCTGTGGAGTAAAGCCAGTGGATATTTTTATGGCAGAGATAGATTGTTGATTAGTACGGGTGTCAGGGGTTATGGGGAGAAGGCAGGAGAATGGGGTTAGGAGGGAGAGATAGATCAGCCATGACTGAATGGCGGAGTAGACTTGATGGGCCGAATGGCCCAATTCTGCTCCTATCACATGATTGACGTTGGAAATGTCACAGGAGCAGTTGAAATGTGCTGAGCCGATAACCCAGGGGTCAACAGAATCGGTCCTAACATTCCCTCCGCACTGACCCTCACCCTGCCCCCACACCCCCAGGGTGGTGTGCACAGCTCCTAATCCACTCCCTCCACGCCCATGACTGGTTGACTTCAGCACTGACTTAGACTCACAGAGCGATACAGCATGGAAACAGGCCCTCCAGCCCAACTTGCCCACACCGACCAACATGTCCCATCTACGCTAGTCCCACCTGCCCATGTTTGGTTCATATCCCTCCAAACCTGTCCTATCCATGTACCTGTCCAAATGTGTCTTAAATATTATGATAGTTTATGGTGTTTTATCATTAATGACATTATTATTAATGTTTAGTGTTTTCTGAGTCATTCGTAACTGTCACTGTATGTCATGTTTAACTTGTGGGCGGAGCACCAAGGCAAATTCCTTGTATGTGAATACTTGGCCAATAAACGTATTTACTTACCTACTTAGTTAGTAACTGCCTCAACTGCCTCCTCCAGCAGCTTCTTACATACACCCACCACCCTTTGTGTAAAAAGGTTACCCCTCAGGTTCCTATTAAATCTTTCCTTCCCCCCCGTCACCTGAAACCCATGTCCTCTGGTTCTCGATTCCCCTACTCTGGGCAAGAGACTCTGCAAGACTTGATCTTTAAGTTCACCATTGTCACCACTGTTCTAGGCCGGGTCAGGAGCAGTGATGAGACATAGTACAGGAGAGAGATCAAGAACCAAGAGTCATGGTGTCTGGACAACAAACTCATTCAGACAGGTGCAGCTGGGGGGGGGGGGGGGGAGGAAGCTGGGAAATAGGGGTTGACAACGTAGAAACAAGTAAAGTCACAGAGTGTTGGAGTAACCCAGCCAGTCAGGCAGCATCTCAGGAGAACATGGATGAGCGATGATTCGGGTCGGGACCCCTTTTCAGACCGCATAGGAGACCCTTGAAAGAGGGTCCCGACCCAAAACGTCACCTATCCATGTTCTCCACAGATGCTGCCTGACCCGCTGAGTTACTCCAGCACTCTGTGAAACGTCACCTATCCATGTTCTCCACAGATGCTGCCTGAACCCACTGAGTTACTCCAGCACTCTGTGAAACGTCACCTATCCATGTTCTCCACAGATGCTGCCTGACCCGCTGAGTTACTCCAGCACTCTGTGAAACGTCACCTATCCATGTTCTCCATAGATGCTGCCTGACCCGCTGAGTTACTCCAGCACTCTGTGAAACGTCACCTATCCATGTTCCCCACAGATGCTGCCTGACCCGCTGAGTTACTCCAGCACTCTGTGAAACGTCACCTATCCATGTTCTCCACAGATGCTGCCTGACCCGCTGAGTTACTCCGAGGTCTGCAGACTCCCTCTGGTGGACACAGTTGAAGGTGCAGAGAACACTTGGTATTCACCACCAGAAGTGTCGGTCGGCAAAAATGCTGGAGAAACTCAGTGGGTGAGGCAGCATCTATGGAGCGAAGGAATGGGTGACGTTTCGGGTCGAGACCCTCCTTCAGTGTTGAGTAAGTCAGCGAGTTACAAAGTCTACAATGACTCTTAACAACTTCGACAGATGAATGATAGAAAGCATCCTATCAGGTCATTTCACAGCTTTGGTCGGGAACAGCTCTGCTCAAGACTGGAAGATGTTTCAGGGATAGATAAAAGTGCTGGAGAAACTCAGCGGGCGAGGCAACAAATAGGCAACAAATAGGCAACATTTCGACTCGAAACGTCGCCCATTTCCTTCGCTCCACAGATGCTGCCTCACCCACTGAGTTTCTCCAGCATTTTTGTCTGCCTTTGATATTCCAGCATGTGCAGTTGCTTCTTGAACAGATGTTTCAGGGAGTTATAGATGTATCACACACAGACCACGCTCCCCACCACCGACTCCATCGACACTTCACGCTGCCTCGGGAAAGCAGCCAACATCATCAAGGACCACTCACACCCCGAGCATTCCATCTTCTCCCGGCTCCCATCCGGCAGAAGGTACAGAAGCTTGAAGGCTCGCACCACCAGACTCAGGAACAGCTTCTTCCCCTCTGTTATCCGTCTACTGAACGGTTCTCCCATAAGCTAGGGGGTGTAGTCCCGATCTCCCAACCCACCAGTGATCCCCGTAGACTAACACTATCCTACGCACACTCTGGACAATTTACAATGTTCCCGAAGCCAATTAACCTCCAAACCTGCACGTCTTTGGAGTGTGGGAGGAAACCGGAGCGCCCGGAGAAAACCCACGCTGGTCACGGGGAGAACGTGCAAACCCCGTACAGACAGCGCCCGTGGTCAGGATGGAGCCCGGGTGTCTGGCGCTGTGAGGCAGCAGCTCCACCCGCTGCGCCACTCTGCCGCTCCACTGAGGTTACAAACACAGATCCCACGTTCTTTCATATTAATAAATTATATATATATTTAATTTAAATTCCCAGCTGGGCGATGATGGCTTTCTTCTCATCCAACAGATAAGCAGAATATTCCTTCTTCATTTCCTCCTCTATTTGTTCTGATGTCCTTGACTCCATTTGAAATGGTGGCTGTGAAAGAACACAAACTCTGTGAAACGGGGAGTGGCGTTTAATGCTCCTGATATTCCACCGAGCCCCGGCAGAAGAAACGTAGACAACAGGTGCAGGAGGAGGCCATTCGGCCCTTCCAGTCAGCACCGCCATTCAATGTGATCATGGCTGATCATCCACAATCAGTACCCCGTTCCTGCCATCTCCCCATATCCCATGAATCCGTTAGCCCTAAGAGCTAAATCTTTCCTGCAACTATTCTATCCAATCCCTTAATAAGTGTACATGTTTCTATAAGAACCCCTCTCATTCTAAATTCCAGTGAATACAAGCCCAGTCGACCCATTATTTCATCATATGACAGTCCCGCCATCCCGGGAATTAACCTGGTGAACCAGGCTCACAAGTTATAGGAGCAGAATCAGGCCATTCAGCCCATCGAGTCTACTCCACCATTGAATCAGGCTGATCTATCTCTCCCTCCTAACACCATTCTCCTGCCTTCTCCCCATAACTCCTGACACCCGTACTAATCAAGAATCTATCTATCTCTGCCATAAAAATATCCACTGACATGGCCTCCACAGCCGTCTGTGGCAATGAGTTCCACAGATTCACCACCCTCTGACTAAAGAAGTTCCTCCCCATCTCCTTGCTAAAAGACCGTCCTTTAATTCTGAGGCTGAGCCCTCTGGTCCTGGACTCTCCCACTAGTGGAAACATCCTCTCCACATCCACTCTATCCGGGCCTTTCACTATTCTGTACGTTTCAATGAGGTCCCCCCTCATTCTTCTAAACTCCAGCGAGTACAGGCCCAGTGCCGTCAAACGCTCATCATAGGTTAACCTACTCATTCCTGGGATCATTCTAGTAAACCTGCTCTGGACCCTCTCCAGAGCCGGCACATCCTCCCTCAAACATGGTGGCATTTATGCTGAATGTGCCCTGACCGGCGCCTTGTAGAGCCTGTTGATGTAAATGCTGCCATTGATCTTGCCTCCTATCTCGTCTCCCAAGACCGGGGAGGAGGGGGAGTTGGCAACAGCAGCGGATGCAGGACAAAGATTCTCAATTAGCACAAGTGTCAGGCATTACGGGGAGAAGGCAGGAGAATGGGGTTGAGGGAGAGATAGATCAGCCCTGATTGAATGGCGGAGTAGACGGGATGGGCCGAATGGCCTAACTCTGCTCCTGTGATTGGAGGAGGTGACCTTCTGAAGCCATGTTACTCACCCGTGTCATTTGACTCAGCCTCTCCAACATTTCGGCTCGGGATAATTTCCTCGTTTCAAAGTAATCCAGTCGTTTCTCCTCCCGGTCAAAGTAGGCCTCGACGGTGGACAACTGTGAAAGAGAGGACCTTGGACAATGAGGCTCCTTTAGAGCATCGCAATGCCATTCCAACGCCCAGCACCAGGCCCTTCGGCCCCCGAGTCTATGCTGACCAGCGATCCCCGCACATTAATAATGTCAGGGGTTATGGGGAGAAGGCAGGAGAATGGGGTTAGGAGGGAGAGAGAGATCAGCCATGATTGAATGGCGGAGTAGACTGGATGGGCCGAATGGCCTCATTCTGCTCCTATCACAGAACCTTTTGACCATTAACATTATCCAACACTAGGGAGAATTTATACATTTACACCGAGCCAATTAACCTACAAAAACCCACTCGTCTTTGGAGTGTGGGAGGAAACCGGAGCACCCGGAGAAAAAGCCACGCAGGTCACGGGGAGAATGTGCAAACCCCGTACAGACAGCACCCGCAGTCGGGATTGAACCCGGGTCTCTGGTGCTGTGACTGCTGTAAGGCAGCCGCTCTACCCGCTGCGCCATCGTGCCGCCCCTAACTTACTGAGGCGACCTTATCGAGGTGTGCAAGGTCACGAGGGGCACGGATAAAGTGAACACTCCATCTTTGTCCCAGGGTAGAGGATTCTAAAACTAGAGGGCACAGGCTTAAGGTGAGAGGGGAGAGATTTAACAGTGAACTTAGGAGCAACTTTTTCACTCAGAGGGTGTAATGGAACGAGCTGCCAGAGGAGGTAGTTGAGGCTGGGACTACCCCAATGTTTAAGAAACAGTTGGACTGGTACACGGATAGGACAGGTTTGGAGGGATATGGACCAAGCGCAGGCAGGTGGGACTAGTGTAGCTGGGACATGTTGGCCGGTGTGGGCAAGTTGGGCTGAATGGCCTGTATCATCTGTGACTCCATGACATTTGGACAGATATGTGGATAAGAAGGGTGTGGGCCAAATGAAGGCCAATGAGATTATCATGAGTTGGGCCGAAGGGCCAAATGGCCTGTGTCGGTGCTGCATGGACCAGGAGGTTGTAAGGAAGGGTGGGGGTGGAGGAGGCTGCGACACGGCAAGAGTTACTGACCTCCTGGTTAAATGGATGGCGCAGGGACCAGGGAACCTCCAGAATGTGCAAGGTGCCAAAGTCATCGGACACGGCCAGGAGATGCTGCTTCGCTGAGAACCACACGGAGAACAGAGTCAGAGACACACACGTGGAAGAAAGAACTGCAGATGCTGCCAAAATCAAAGGTCGACACAAATGCTGGAGTAACTCAGTGGGTGAGGCAGCATCTCTGGAGAGAAGATATGGGCGACGTTTCGGGTCGAGACCCTTCTTCCAATATGGCTGGGCTGAGCGGGTTAGTTTACAGCGGAAACAGGCCCTTCGGCCCACCGGGTCCGTGCTGACCAATGATCCCCGCACATTAATGTTATGGGGGGAAGGCAGGTGAGTGGGGTTAGGAGGGAGAGATACATCAGCCGTGATTAAATCAACCTTTTGACCATCAACACTATCCTACAGTAGGGACAATTTATACATTTACACCGAGCCAAAGAACCTAAATAATCGCCCGCAACGTCACCCATTCCTTCTCTCCATAGATGCTGCCTCCCCCGCTGAGTTACTCAGGCATTTTGTGTCTACCATCAGAGACACACACACACACACACACACAACACGCACACACATACACAACACCGCAACACGCACACACGCACACACCACACACATACACGCACACATACACACACACACATACACCACACGCACACACACACATACACGCACACATACACGCACACACATACACACGCACACGTAAACACACACACACACACACAGGGTAGGCACACCCACATACACACACGCACACGCACACATACACACCATTCGCACACACACACACACACAACACGCACTCACGCACACACACACACATACACGCACACACACACACAACACGCACACACGCACACACACACACACACAACACGCACAAACGCACACACACACATACACGCACACACACACACACAACACGCACACACGCACACATACACGCACACACGCACACACATACACACGCACACGAAAACACACACAGACACACACACAGGGTAGGCACACCCACATACACACACGCACACAGGGTAGACACACCCACACCACACACACTACACACACAAAGGGTAGACACACACACACACACACACAGGATAGACACACACACACACACATCCACGCACACACACACACACAGGGACACACACACACACACACACACACACACAGGGTAACACACCCACACACACACACACACAGGATAGAACACACACACACACACACATACACACCACGCACACACACAGGGTAGACACACACACACACACACACGCAGACACACACCACACACACACACACACACACACACACACACACACACACACACACACACACACACACACACACACACAGGGTAGACACACCCACACACACACACACACACACACACACACACACCACACACACGCACCACACACACGTGCGCACACACACACACACACACACACACACACACACATACACACACACCACACACACACCACACACGCACCACACACACGTGCGCACACATACACACGTTTTCAGTCTGAAGAAGGGTTTCAACCAAAACGTTGCCTATTTCCTTCGTTCCATAGATGCTGCCTCACCCGCTGAGTTTCTCCAGCATTTTTGTCTACCTTACATAGATATATTGTCTGGTTTGGCTCAGCTACCAAGCACGACATCCGGAGGCTGCAGCGAATCGTCCGATCAGCAGAGAAGGTTATAGGCTGCAGCCTTCCCTCCATTGATGAACTGTACACTACAAGGGCCAGGAAGCGAGCGGGCAAGATCATCTCTGACCCCTCTCACCCTGGCCACAAACTCTTTGAATCACTTCCCTCTGGAAGGCGACTCCGGACTGTCAAAGCTGCCACAGCCAGACATAAAAACAGCTTTTTACCACGAGTAGTAGCTCTACTCAATAACCAAAAATCTGTAGCTTCCTTTTGCTCTGGTATTTTATTTAATTCACATGTTTAATAAATGATGTTTTATTATTAATATTTAATGTTTTACGTGTCATTCCTAACTGTCACTGTATGTCGTTGTCAATTGTGGGCGGAGCACCAAGGCAAATTCCTTGTATGTGAAAATACTTGGCTAATAAACGCATTCATTCATTCATTCATTCATATATGTGTGTGTATATGTGAGTGTGTGTACATATACGCACACACTGAACATGTTTCACTTGTTTATTCTGTTGTTTACAGTGTACTATGTTTGTATATTGTGTTGGGCCGCTGCAGTTAAGAATGTCATTGTTCTCTCTGGGACACGTGACAATGAAACACTCTTCACTCTTTATAATTGGGAAAAAAATAATATTAAAATGTTGGAAAGGCCCTACATCCCCTACAATCAAAATGTGGAATACAAAAATGTCGGAGACTCTTCATCTGGAGAGATTGAGGCTTGTCCTAATGGACAGGTTAGATCTCTTCAGAGGGATATGGTCTCCATATATTGAATATTTACAGAGTCATAACGGCTCGGTACGAGGGCTTGACTGAGGCCTGAATATTAGAATGGATGAAGAAATATATATAATAAATCATGCCTATATCTCCAATGACGGATTAATGATTAACACTCCATTCGCTTTCATATTTTCTTCATTATTTATCTCTATCTTTTCCTACTTTATAAAAAAATAATTAAAAAAGCGTATAGAAGCATATAGTCCTAAATTTTAATATTAATAATAATATCAATATTATTAATATTATGAAAGTATATAATGATGTATTTTCGTCTATGTAAAACATTGTAACTTTCATAAATATGTTTCTATAATAAAAATATTTAACAAAAAAAAAAAACAAACACTCTTCATGTACTTGAATAAGTATACTTGAAACATCGCCTAACCACGTTCTCCAGAGATGCTGCCTGACCGAGAAAGATGAGGGGGGGACCTGATTGAAACTTTGCCGAATAGTGAAAGGCCCGGATAGAGTGGATGTGGAGAGGATGTTTCCACTAGTGGGAGAGTCTAGGACCAGAGGGCACAGCCTCAGAAATAAAGGACGTTCCTTTAGGAATATGGGGTCGGCCATTTAGAACTGAGATGAGGAAAAACGTTTTCACCTAGATATTTGTGAATCTGTGGAATTCTCTGCCATAGAAGGCAGTGGAGGCCGATTCAATGGATGCTTTCAAGGTAGAGTTAGATAGAGCTCTAAAATCAGAGCTAGAGTTAGATAGAATCAAGGAATATGGGGAGAAGGCAGGAACGGGGTACTGATTGTGGTCGATCAGCCATGATCACATTGAATGGCAGCGCTGGCTTGAAGGGCCGAATGGCCTCCTCCTGCACCTATTGTCTATGAGATGAGGAGGAATTTCTTTAGTCAGAGGGTGGTGAATCTGTGGAATTCATTGCCACAGAAGGCTGTGGTGGGCCAAGTCAGTGGGTATTTTTAAGGCGGATATAGATAGATTTTTGATCAGTATGGGTGTCAGGGGTGACGGGGAGAAGGCAGGAGAATGGGGTTAGAAGAGAGAGAGATCAGCCTTGATTGAACGGCGGAGTAGATGTGATGGGCCGAATGGCCTAATTCTGCTCCTATCACTTATGACTTGCTGAGTTACTCCAGCAACTTGTGTCTATCTTTGGTATGAGGCAACATCTGCAGTTCTTTGTTTCGGCCTCTAGTTCTAGATTCTGCTCCAGAGGACATTTCCAGCCCCTCCCTCTCTCCCCGCAATGCCACAGGTCCTTTCCTGACCTTCCAATCCATGTTGGGGGAGTCCGGAACCAGGGGTCACAGTGTAAGAATAAGGGGTCAGCCATTTATGAATGAGATGGGGAAAAAACCTTTTCATCCAGAGAGTTGTGAATCTGTGGAATTCTCTGCCACAGAAGGCAGTGGAGGCTGATTCACTGGATGTTTTCAAGAGAGAGTTAGATTTAGCTCTTAGTGCTAAAGGAATCAAGGGATATGGGGAAAAATAGTAAGATTAAACGAGAACTTACCAGTTCAAAGTTTGATCCTTATTTTATGAGGAGTTACGATGAGGGATTTCGTGAAGACCCCGCCAGCACGCATGCGCGACATTCTTCAAAGCAGCGGTGTGAAATCACAGATAGTAGAGTTGACTGAAGATAGTAAGATAAGAGAACTAACATACCAGTTGGCCTTATAATAGAGGGTTGGGAGCGGAGGGCACGTAATCCCTCATCGTAACTCCTCATAAAATAAGGATCAAACTTCGAACTGGTAAGTTCTCGTTTAATCTTACTATTTTACTTTGGAGTCACGTGAGTGACTACGTGAAGACTTCAAAGCTCTGTGATTTCATGCCCTGGAACGAGTCCATGCTCACACACTGCCATAATAACCAATGGAGGAAGTATGTTAACGTATTTCAGACTTGACAGTGCTGAAAAACAATAATGTATTATTTAACAAATAATAATAATAACCCCTAACTTTGGGGAAATTATAATACAGAACTTAAAATAGTGTCTGCAATATCTCAGGCGTGGCCCCAGGTTTGTTATAAACCGCTGGAAGTTGTTTCATTGGACCAACCCGCCATTGCAAGGGTGTGGCCCAGAGGAACTTCCACCATCCTCGCTGCATGATGTAGCTGCAGCCCTGGTAGAATGAGATGTATGCACCCCTGCTGCAGCTCACACCACCCTGAGCCATCGTGAGATGGTCTGCACGGTCATTCTGTGATGAGGACGTTTAAAACTTATCAATAGAGCCATTTCCGTTCCCCCGAGACCTTTGGTGATCTCCAGGTAATGTAGAAGGTGGGTCACTATGCAGAGGCGTCTATCTACGGGATAAGCCAGGAACTCCACTTTGAGGCCAGATGACCCAGGCCTGTTTTGTTTAAGTAACTCATAAATGTGAAAGGTTACCTTATTTTGGGATGTTACCATGGCGTCCAGTCTAGTTTGTGCAGAGACTGGACCCGCTGCACCATACAAGTGCCATCAGCATCACTGTTTAATACGTGAGTTTGGTTAGTGAGAGTGACGTGGTGCCCAATCTCTGAATAGGGTCAGGACAATGCCAATATCCCAGGTCTGGGAATATTGAGCCCTGGGGGAATTTGAGTTAAATTCCCCTCATCGTTTTGACACCAGAGGGTGAGATCCTCCTCCATGGTGTTCTAACCCCTGTCCCAGGTATGAGGATAGGGCACTCTAGCACAGTTGATGGCACTTTAACTCAAGCCTTCATCGAAATGTAGACTTGCCAGGAACTCCAGCACATCCGTGATGGTGGCTGTGTTGTAAGTAGTGTCTGTCCTGGTCCAAAATACCTCCCATTATTTGATATAGGTGAGGTACTGTTTGCTGGTGGACTCTGCATGAAGCTGCGATGATATTCATGGTTCGGTCCGACAGCCCAAATTCCAGGAGAGGTCTTACCAATCTTGCACCCCAATAGGTTCATTTGGTCATGGCACGGATGGCTCTCCCGTCACAGGATGTCCCAGCAACTCGGGCGTTTGGAGATCGGATACATGGCTCTGAGACCATGTCGAGTACCCCAGGGAACCATGGCTGAGTAGGCCAATCGGGTACTCCCAAAATACCTGATGCGGAGTCTTGTTGAATTTTTCGCAAGACCCGACTGATGAGGCAGAAGGGTCGGTTCCCATGCAACATACGTTGGTGTCTGGTGAGTAAGTCTTGATCTGGCGTTCCATACCGAGCTATGATGTCAGTAAATAACTGGCGGTCCAACATCCATTCGGCGTTGTCATTGAATTTGCGTGACCGCCAGTGTCCGCCAGTGTCCAAATGTTGCTTTCTATCCACCAGTGCCAGATTGTATTGGTAAATTCATCACAAGATATCGACTTAATTCCACCCACATGATTAACGTATGTCCACGGTGGTATTATCAATTTGTAGGTGAACATGCAGATGATGCTTGTCTGTAAAGTAAGCCCGAAGTCCGTGAATGCTCCCATCGTCTTTAGACGATGATGCCCTGAAGTAAGGTTAACTCATGTGTATTCCAACTACTACCACATCTGGAGGTGGTATTGGTTGCTCCCCAGCCGTAAGTGCTGGCGTCAGTTTGTAACACAACCGAAGGGTTAGTGACTGTGATGGGATTTAGAGCAATGTCGAACATTGCTAATCCACCATTGTAATTCCCAATTTGCTTTGGCTAGTCTGTCAAAATGGTCAGCATGGTGTTTGTGAGTGCTGTAGTTTTGGCCCTTTTGTAGGGTCAAAGATTTTTGGTAATGTAGGGTCCCAAATTGTGACTGGGAAAAAAGGCAGCCGACGAGCTTCCCCAATTACCCAGAAGGCTATTTTGCCGAATAGGTGGTTAACCGAAAACAAAAACCTGACGCAAACAAAAAAAGGCTGTTATAATATAATAATATAAAATATTTTGGAAAAAAAGACAATATGCCTCTATCAAGTCTGTTGCTGCTTTGTCCTTCGGCAAGGTGACGGACATATGAACAGAGTCAACCGTGAATCCCAAATCCATAGTCACCGAAGGCATTTTACTTTGATTTGTCTGGATGGGATGATAACTCCGATTTTTGAAATAGGAGCTTGGTGGCTGAGACAGCAAATTTAGTCCCCCAATCCAAGTTTATCCCCACAATAAGATGCCCAATCTAGATATGCCGTGGCAATATTTTTTTTGTTTCCGAAGAAACGCCAAGCTGGTTTTCAATATTTTTGGAAAGCAGTCTGGGCTGATGTTAATCCATTTAGGCAGTGCTTTTATACTGCCAAAACCCATCCAGATACATTTCAAATATCTGCGGTGATCTTTGTCTATTGTTCTGAGTAGTGATGCACCCCTTGGAAACTAGTTGTTTTAGCAGTAAACAATAAAAATGTTCCATTTTTAAGTGGTGGTACTGCAGAAAAGTATTCAGTTGTGTCAAATCAAATGATGCGGCACCATCCGTACTCATCTTTTTTGTTTTGGGTGAAGATGTTTGATACAAAACTCAAATCACTCCGCGTTTGCCATTCCCTCTATAGCACCATAAGTATATAGTTTTACCAGTTCCCGCAGCACCTTGCACTTCTCTTTTTTGTGAAAACACAAACATGGCCTGGGGCAATTGAACCGAATGGAGCAGTTTGTGTCAACAAATTCAATTTTGTATCGCTGAATACTGTGCAGTTGAGAAAGATCAAAGTTAATATTTCCTCTGTACAAGTGTAACCTTCCCCAACCTGTGAGAAGTTACATCATTGCTATGTTCCGAGGGCAACCAACTCACCGACCTCTATGGTTGCCGGTGGTGCTGTGTTGGTTTCCTCCTTCCTTGGTTCCTGGAGAATGGAAGGCATGTGGTGTGGGTTGGCGCATCTTCCAGGAAGCCGTTCTGGGACATGGCCTGACAAAGACCTTGTGAGGTTGTACAGCCTTCGAGCTTCCACCAGCTTTTCTTCGCTGTGATAAACGAGGCCTGCTGGTGGATTGTAGGTGCTGCTCTTTGTCGCGGTCTTTTAACTGTTTTGGGCAGGTTGTCCCGAAACAGCCCAGTAGTCTCCCTCTCTTGCAACCCCAGCATGTTTATTCTTCTACCAACACCCCCTCTCATCAGCCCAGACCTGACCCCTTATCACCCCCTGCGAAGCTGGGATCATTTGGCAGGCCTGTAAAGGTGCTGCCCGGGGTCTAGCTAAGTAAGCCACGGTGGACCAAACCTCCTGCTGGATGTGTCACGTGGAGCTCTAGCGCTCCCATCCGCTTCGTAGCCCGGACCCTGCCGAGACAACGGGCTTTGCCCGACCCCCCCTTCCCCCGTAAGCATTTGCCGCCAGTCCGTGGTGTTCTGCTGGCTGCGCGTTCCAGTCGGGGCTGCTGCCTCTGCCATCGCTACCCGCGAACGCAGTCTCTGAGCCCGGACCCCTGCCAGGTCAACGGGCTGCCCGACTTCCCGTAACATTGCCGTGAAGTCTTTGCCGCCGCTGACTGCCCGCGACCGCAGTCAGTCTTTCAAGGCGGCCCCTTGGTGGGGTACTCTGTCCCACAGAGTCCCTGAAAGAAAAATCCCACCTCACGTTAGTTCACCTTACCTACAGGTCCGTTCCGGTGGAGGAGCGACCCTCCTCCCTGTCTGTCGCTTCGACATGTGGTCGACGATATGTCGCACATGCGTGCTGGCGGGGTCTTCACGTAGTCACTCATGTGATTCCGAAGTAAAACAGGAACGGGGTACTGATTTTAGATGATCAGCCATGATCATATTGAGTGGAGGTGCTGGCTCGAAGGGCCATATACTATTTTCTATGTATCTTTGTTTCAATCGCTTAAAAACGCTGTTTGGCAACCTCACAGGATAATAGAGGTCATAGTTCCAAGGTGAAGGAGAAACGATTTAATATAGGAATCTGAGGAAACTTTTTTCACAACAGAGGGTGGTGGGTGTATGGACGAGCTGCAGGGGAGGTAGTTGAAAGCTGGTACAATCCCAACGTTTAAGAACAGTAGACAGTTCATGAAAGGACAGTTTGGAGGGATATGGACCAATGCAGGCAGGTGGGACTAGTGTAGTCTGGGATAATTGGCCGGTGTGGGCAAGTTGGCCGAAGTCCTGTTTTCCCTCCAAACAAAACCCCTTGGTGTATCACACTAGTGACCTCCATCGTTCGCTCTCCCACCCCATTCTCCTCATATCCCTTCGATGCACTATCTGTAAAATACCGAATGACGGGCCTCCACTGCCGTCCAATGGCAATGAATTCCTGCAGTCGACAAGGACTTACCGCCAACATCGCGAACAGTTCCTACATCTAGCCTGCCCAATCCCAATAGTTTTTCATGTTCTATCAGATTCCTCCCATCTTCTAATATTCTGTGAATACAAGCCCAGTCCACCCATTCTTTCATCATATGTCATCCCTCCATCCCGGGAATTAACCTGGTGAAAACCTACACTGCACTCCCTCAAGATGTCCTTCCTCTACACATAGGGTCCAAAACTGCACACAATAACCCAGGTGTGGTCTCACCAGAGTCCTGCACAACTTCAGAGGATCTCTTTGCTCCTAAACTCAAGACCCGTCCAGCTATGAATACGTACGTGAATGAATGCAGGGCTTCATGCAGCTGATGGAGACGGAGGTGATGTTTCTGGGACTATGGAGGGTTCGTGAGTTTTCTCCACAAGTCCCCAGATATCGATTATGCCATCCACCTTGCCCACAAGACGAATTACCCCCGGCCGGGAGAGAGACCATTGGCCGTGGTACACCTCCCTTATTGCCACAAAGCGTTTGTGGAGCAGTGGGACCCCAGCTGTGGGCTCAGAAGATATGTTACACCCCCTCCCCCATCCAACCCATTATACCCCCCCACAATCACCCCATACCCCCTCCCCCCACATCCCCCCCTCCCCCACAATCTCCCCCCTCCCCCACATTCACCCCCCCCCACATCATCCACTCCCCCACATCACCCCCTCCCCCACATCACCCTCTCCCACCGCACCACTCCCCCACATCATACCACTCCCACATCTCCCTGTCCCCCCACATCTCCTCCTACCCGCCACATCTCCCTCGTCCCCCACCACCCCTCTCCTCCACATCACCTCCCTCCCCCAACATCCCTCCCCCACATCTCCCCCTCCCCACATCACCCACTCCCGGCCACCTCCCCTCCCCCACATCACCACTCGGTGTTCCGAGCCACCACACCCTACCCCCAACATCATCCACTCACCCACAATCTCCCTCCCCCGTCCGCACGCCACATCACCCATCCGGCCCCTCACCATAGGGCGACGCACACAATCTCCCGGCGCTCACCCGCCACCCGCCAACAGGGAGACTAGCTAGGGAGATGAAAGGGAGATAGATAGATGGCGGGGAAGAGGGGTGAACGTTATAAAAAAAGACGAAATGAGTTCGGAAGCAGGCGCCAAAGTGCGCATGTTGAGCTGGGGGAGGGATGGGGGGGGAGGAAGGGCGGTGATGAGGCGTCGAGGGAACACGGGCCCGCCATGCGATAATCCCCCCTTGGCGGCCACTGATGAGTGGGTGGCGGGGAGGCAAGTAGCCCCCTCAGCCCACCAGGCCGACGGGTCGATGGGCGCGGCCTAAACCCCAACACGGGACCTATGTCAACCTTGTCTGGTTCTACGGTCGAGGGAGCCTTGAGAGCGGAGTTGGTGAAGTTGGGGGGTGGGGGAAGGCCGGGGCAGGGGGGTGGGGGTGATGTGGGGGGCGGGGGGGTGGTGGGGGGTAGGGAGCGAGAGGTGTTGTGGGGGAGGGAGAGGTGTAGGGGGGACGCCCACTGGGAAGCCTTGGCAGATAGAGGGGAGGAGGCTGCGGCGTGTGGAGGTTCGTTGCGGGTAGCGTGGTGGGGGGGGGACAACCCTTTATCAGAAAGGAAACAGGTTCCCCCGGCCTTCTATAGGGATAACATTGTGCTGGAGGGACTGCAATGCGTGGGGGAGGGGGTGACGTTGGGCCAGAGTTGGATTAGTTGAGGGGCGAAAAATACTGTCGCAGGAATTGTGGGGGGCAATGGGGGGTGATGTGGGGGGCCAACACGCCTCATCAAGAGGGCGCCCCGAGTGAAAAGAACGTCGGACATAGCAGATCAAACAAACGAACCGGATAAAGGAAAGAAGACAGCGGATGAGTGCGCAGACGACGGCGAGAAAAGGGCAAGTTAGGGGAAACCAAGAAGAGTGATATGGAGAGCAAAGAGACAGCAAACAGACAGAAGCTGGAGGAAGGATTACCGGGTGCCCAAGCAGGAAGCCCGCAAAAAAAAAGGGGGAATAATGCGGTACCACAAAAAAACAGAAGAAAGACGGACAGAGGTTAACAAACCTGACGGAGAGCGCGAAGCGAAGAAAAAGGACCACGGGGGCATAACTTGCTGGGATTACTTCGCCTGCCCCAGCCATTACGTTCGACCGCGCCCATGCTGCGTTCCACTTCCGCATGCGACGCATCATGCCTCTTCCCGCATGCACCCCTCGCCCCTCTGGCTGCCGCTCCCTCTCTTGGTCTACCTCTCCTCATTCTTACTTCCCCCCTTCCTTCCCACAATTCCCATTCCTTCTCGTCTCCATCCGCTTGGACCAACAGCTCTCCACAACCCCAAACTCGCCAGCTTGTCAGCTCCGCCCACCCCACAGCCTTTATCGTCTCTTCTATTGATAACTATAAACCTTCCCCTTACGTGGCTAAACATTTGCTCGATTACCGCCGTTGTACTACCACTAACAGAAAGAACTCTGACTCGAGTTCTCTTGTCTTGCCCCTCCCAGTCTTCAACCACAACCTCCACGATACCCTCTTCTACCATCACACCTCTCACTAACTAACTCTCGGCTCGCGTCACCCCTACCCCGCTCTCTGAGTCACGCCCATCTATCACACTTCCCACCCCCGCAGCTTCCTCAAGCCTCCCACATCTCGCCGCCATAAATCCACCACCCCTTCCGAGACTTACCACTCATCACACCCACTCGCCTGGCCCCCCCGCGGTCCAGCCCCTAACCTCCAACATGGGTCACTCGACGTCTATCCCCCTATGGAGGCACACCTCCACTCTTCCCCCGTCCCCCCGTTGTGCTCCCCGCACTGCCCCACCCGCTTCCGCCGTAGCCGTTCTCCCTCTCTCTTCACGCTTCTGTCGTCCCCGCTCCCTCCTCACTCTCCGCCACGCTTCTCACTCCTCAATTTATTTCTTCCTCTACTCCTATCCTTTCTCTTAATCCAATTTTCTTCTCCACTCTCTCCTGATATCACTCATTTTTTTTTCGTGCCCGTCCTTTTACTACTGTGCTTTCCTCCCCGATTTCTTGCGGGCGCCCACTGGTCCTCGGGGAAGACCCTGAACGCTTCCGCGGTCCGGTTTGTCCGCTGGCGGGGCGGTCTCTCCGCCTGGTGGTGGGTCGCCACGACTCGCCACCAGGTAACAAGTCACCAAATTGAATCTACTATTACTCCCCTCCGCCAATTGCGACCGTGGGGTCTCGAACTCTCCAACCCGAACAGCTGCTACATCCCCAAAAATCACCTCAGCCAATACATCCTCCTGTGCCCCTCCATCCCTGCCTGCTGCCGTAGCCTACTCAACCCCTTTCTACTGCCTTTTCGCAATCATTCGCTGCCTTTCTCCTCACTTTTTCTATCATACCCGATACTTCTACTTCCATCTTCTCCACCTAACCCCCTTCCCCTCCCTTTATTTTTCCACTACTAATCCTCTCTTTAGCATTTTCTTTTATAATCCTTTTTTCTTTCCCCCCCACCTTTTACCCTATCTCCCCCTACTTCTCACTTATCCTCTGTCCCTATCTCGCTCCCTCTCACATTCTTCACTTCGATCCTCCAAGTCATCTCCTCCCACTCTTCTCACACATATCTTCACTTTCCACACTTATTCCCTTTTTCGTCGGCCATCTTTCATGCCCCTTTACTCCTACCGTTTTCTTTTTTTTTTCTAACCTTTCTTCTTCCCTCACTTCCCTATAATTTCTCTTCTCCCCATTCTCCACTCCCAGCCTATGTTTCCGCCTCTCCTACCTCCCTTTCTCCCCTCGAATGCTACAGAGTCTTTCCATTCTCCTCGCAGTTGCCTCCCGAGCATGGCTGCGCGTGCTCCCCCCCACCTCTCCAGTTGTCTCGTTAGCTCCGTCCCATGGACTTCTTCCTTTCCCCAAATTCGCCTCCCCACTCCCTTATTCCCCCCAATGAATAACCAACCAGACCATTAGAAGAAAATAAAATTACCGTACAAACGCCTCACTCTCCCCCACTCGTCTCCCACGCCACAATCACCTCCCCTGCCCACCCTCCTCTATCGGACTTGTCATGTTATTATTGTAGCTCATTACCCTCCTTCGGTTCTCTACTCTCTACTTTAGATGTGCGTTTCCCCCCCCCGTTTCTCAAACTCCGTTTCCACCAACCACGACTTTCCCTCCCTCTTTCATATCTCCTTATTTCTTTATTTACCATCTCCTCTTCTTCCCTTCTTATTCATATCTTACTCTTCATTTCCGCCCTTCTCATCGGCTCGGTTCTAACTAATCCCCTCACATCGTGTCCGCCGTCGTTATAAGTATCTGTTTTGTCTTTCCCTCCTTTATATCTAACTCTCCCTCTTTGTGTTCAGCCCTAAGTCAATCCATGCTACCTACTTTCACTCAACTCACTTTGGTTTTCTGTCCATTTTGCTCCCTTTGTAGTCTACATTCTAGTGTAGTGACTTCTAGGTTAGTTTTTCGTTTTCCCTCCCTTCCCCTATTCTATCTCTCTTACGTGACTCTGTGAGCTACCCCATATTAAGCATATTTCTTTACCACGTTATCATTGGTCTCGTTAAAGCCCCCAAAACGACTCAACCCCCCCCCATGTGCCCCACACTGCACCACCCCGCCTGAGGCAAAACTAGGATAACCACTGCCCACAAAGGACTTCACACCCGAGCCGGGTGGGTTAATTCGTCCGTCGGGCAAGGCGGATGGCAAACAACAACGATATCTGGTGACTAAGCAGTAGAGAAAACTCACGGAAAAAAAACTTAACCGCCACAACAAAAAAAACTAAAAAACAACAACAAAAAAAAAAAAAGAACACCCAAAAACCCTAAACCAAAAAGAACAAAAAAAAAAAAAAAAAAAAAAAAACCCTTAAAAAAAAAAAAAAAACCATAACAACCAGGGGGGGTAACCCACCCACCACCCACCCCTCACCCCCCTCAACCACACATCTACAAAAAGAAAACCAGTCGCACCCAAAACTCAAAAAAACAAAATACCCGACTCCACAGCACCA